>VZTA01011040.1:112856-184767 GCA_013398855.1 Mohoua ochrocephala | reverse complement strand
TCTGCCTGTCAGAGTGACCTAACCTAGACAGAAAACACAGCACACAGCCTCGGCTTTTGGCTGCCTGAGGAGGATGCTTGGATAAATGCACACATGGCTTGGGCTCCCTGACTCTCTGCTGCAAGAGACCTCTACTCCCACTCACAGAAGCATCCCTCTCTCCTCCTGGGGGGCTTTAACTTTTTTTAGCAGCCTTTTGTTCAAAGTGTGTAAGTGTCCATTTTCTTATAAAGTTCCTTGATGTCTAAAAGACCTTGTTCATCTTTCCAGTTCCAACACATGAGGTAGCTCCTGCAAGTCCAGCCTTGTTCTCTAACTATTCAATTTTAGCTCAGTTCAGCTGAGGATGAGATCCAGGCAAGATCTTCAGGCTTCAAATGTAAAAAAACCAACCCAAAAATGGTGTAGTGACCCTCCCATGCAGCTCCCTGCACATAGAGGAGGAGCATGGAGAGAAAAACAGCACCTAAGTGCCTACAGAAAATTGCACATTGCAGGAAAAAAAAGGCCATTTTGAACAAAACCAAAATGAAGTTCAGTGAGCAAACTCTGAGGCTGTTTGGAACAAAGTCCGCAGTGTGCTGCAAAGCAGTCTTACACTGAGAGGGGAGAGGATGAGGTCAAGTACTCTCTGCCAGACAGGGACTTCTAAAGATGGATTACAGTTAAGGCAGGTAAAGGGCATTCAGGAGCCTTGGCAGTTTCTAGGCCAGCAAGGATCAGCTGTCACCCTTTTCCAGGAAACAGCTTTGATTTTCTGCTGACAGGATGATCATGGGCTGAGAAAACCATTCTTGGGGTCACTGTAAAGGTTTTATCTGTACTTAATCACTCTGGAGGATCACAGATAGGAAGAACTTTTCTTGGCTCCTCTTCCTACAGAGCTATCCAAACCCAAAGACAGTCTGGCCCAAAGATTGCCCCAGTTCTCAGTGAAATGACCCATCACATTTCTGCTTTTTAAAATTCTTCATGTGCAAGCACAGCTGTGGCAGGGAACAGTCTTTACAGGGGGAAATTTTGGTCTAGTCCTGTGCCACTGGATTCAACCAGAAAACTTATGCAAGAATATGTCAACATGCTGTACTGTCTTCAGTCTGGTCAGGTGAACATAAAAAACAAAACCCAAGCCAAGAGTTAAATAACCTCTGAACTGAGATGGTGCTGGAAAAGCCTTGTTTCGGGATGTCAAACGCTGTTCGTGTACAGCTCTGAAAAATGAATACACCTGTCCTAAGGAAACGGGTTTGCAACAAGGAACTTTGTAAACCTGTAGGTGCTAAAGCATCCTGGCAGCAGAAATGGGCTCAAAGCACTTGGGTCTCAATCGTTTGAGTGGAAGATTAATGACTTTTGGGTTACAAACAGCTTTATAAAATTGTGAAAATGTTTTACAGTTTATTGTCATAATTCCTCAGGTAAGTGGGCATTAGTCTCCTTTCTGTATTATAAATAACAGAGAGTATTTTAACTGTTTCATGTCCTTCTCCAGATGCTCTAACTCATCACTTGTGAACAAGTTCAGAAAAGGCAAAAGCTTAAAAGCTAACTAATGTTAACAGGGATTCTGTAAATGCAGAAGTCCAGCCAGGGATGATAAGATTACAGTTTTGTAGTACATGGAGAGAAATAAATTGATGAGAGGAATTGATCTCCTTGCAGGTTAAACACCCCAGCATAGAACAAGTGGCATGCTATGAGCTACACAAAGTTTGAACTTCTCATGATAGAAGAATTCCAACAAAATATTGGATGAAGTCTAAAGCTTTCTCTTTAGATGACTGTGTAGAAGCACAGCACTGCACATGATAAATAACAGCCTACATAGCCCTGGAAAATTCACTCCACCTTTTAACTTGGGATAGTGCTTAATGAGCATCGATGGGACTGAGCTCTGGAGAGGCACAGTGTGACATTTTCAAATCACTGTCACAGAGGGTTTTTAGGAGAATTTTGGGAACCTAACAATAGAAACCTACCTGATCGGGTAATGAAAGAATTTGTGCAAACCCCACAATGTGTGATCATTGCTGTGTTACTGTCCTGAGGCACATGTGGGATTTGTTTTCCCAAACAACTGAAAATGCTGCTAGTAAAAAACACATGGTATGATGCCAAAATCCTTGAAAAGGCATGGCCAGACAAGTCTGAGCAACTCTGACTCTTAGTTTTAAGAACAGAGAGTGAATTTAGGGACGTATCAACTCAGTGGTTAATCAGTCCCATCTCAGAGTACCTAAAACTCCAGATTTCTTTGTTTTCCACATTAGTAAGACTGTTGCTTTTGATTTTTATAAACCTGATTAGACTTAAAACTCTGCTTGCACACATCAGATAATAAATGCTTTAGGGGGAAAAAATTGCTTTCTGACATAATAAGCAAAACGTCCTTTAGCTCACTAGGCAGCCCCAGTGTGTTTGGACAGAAAAATTAATGGTTGCAGTTTTCACAAAGTTGTATTTGTCAGAAGAAAGAATGGTTCTTTATTGGTATTTACTTTCTTTGCAACTCTCTTTACAACTTGCACAGTTCAAAGGCTTTTCGTACAGATTGGGTATGTGTTACTAGAATGCACTGGAATGAAACATTTATTTATTTTTAATTTCCTTTTACATATAATAAGCTGTCAAGAGGGAATCATAAGGCTCTCCTGCTGCAATCTGAACAGCTAAATTACATTCTTAACAGATACAGAAACATACAAATATAAATCGGAGAGGAATTTGACTCCCTCCAAAGTAAAGCTTTAGAGTGAAGTAACCTCAGCACTGGAGTGTGAAAAGCAAAAGGTGGGCTAAAGGCTGAGTTTAAATTTTCACCTATATAGTGAGGGGAAGTGATGCCTTAGGTTTTAACTTCTATATGTTTCAAACCCTGCCCTGCCTGGTGTGTGACTCTGCAGTTCCTTGTGCCCTGTGAGCTGCTGTTCTCTCCTGCTGCTCACACACAACAAACCTCTGCAGGTTCCACTCCAAGGACACCGGGCCCCAAATGTGTCAACTCAAAGCCTCTCAAGGGGGGCAAACTCGGGGTAATTCCATCATGAACTGAGGTGATCATTGGAGAATGAACCCTGATATGCAAATGAACCAAACTTATCAAAGTGTGAAGAACCCGTGAGCCAGGGCCCATCTGGGGTGGAGCCTCTGGACTGCCCAGGGTGAGCCTTTGAAGGCCCTTCAAATAAACCCCTCCTTTTATTCTCTTAATTCTTGTCTGGTCTCTGTGTTTCAGGTGGCCTCTTGAGGCATCAGGAGGGTGAGACTCAATGCTAAATTCTTTCATTGGGTGCTGTTTATGTCAAAACCCATAACTGTTCGATTTAGAGCAGGCCTTTGTAAAGCTTGTGTGTATTCATACCTGGATGCATTGGTTTGACTTCTGACCAAGACATCAAACCTGATTAAAAAGAACTTTATCCTTTGGTAATTTCCTTATACAAATAAAAACCAACACACAGCAACAACCTACAAAAAAAAAAAAAAAAAGCAGCCAAGTGCAGAAATGTCCTGAGCAACAAGGAACAACGCTTATGGCAGGAAAAAACTCAAATCCAACAACCAATGCAAAAAAAAGAGAGAAATGTCAGATGGGCTGCTAGCTTAATGTGCGAGCAATAATAGAAAATAAACTCCCCCAACAGATTATACTTCTAAGATATATGGCATTTGATATGTCCCAGTTCTCACACCACTGCTTTAGCCCTCTGCAAGGATGGTGTGCGGTTGAAAGATGAGATGCTTGAAGAAAGTTTAGAGAGGATGTTTTGCAATCCTGTAAAGAAATTGAATTTCTATATCTCTTTCCACTGCTAAAGAAAACAACATTTAGTAAGGCCTATGGAAAGAAGTGACAAAAATAGAATTTTTATAATTTCTTCTATTTCTTTTATCCCGTGAGCTACATTCTGTCAAAAATGCTTCTGATGTAAAACTGTTGAGCAGCTTTAGCAGTACAGAAATTGAAAAAAAGATTCTTTGCAGAGGGTTAGCAGATGTTTTCTGAATTGTGATTGATGTGGCAAAGCAAACCAGCAGAAGATAATCTAAAACTGAAAAAATACGAGGCACAGCTACTCAAACAACTCACAAAAAATAGTTGCAACAAAGGGCAAAACACATATGGGATAGGTTATTGTTACATGTGTTAAACAGGAATTGGATTTGCTTCTGGGAAAAAGGGAGATTAAGAAAGATGTCTGATCTCCTTCCCTTTCCCCTGGCACAAAGAAAACTTAGATAAAATTTTAAGAGGCTGTGCAGGTTAGGTGGGCTGTCGTTTCCATACTTTCCCATGATCAGAATAGCAAATTATTTGTTCTGTCACTGAACATCTTAAGCATGGAAAAGTTTATTAGTTGTTCATACCAGCCAACATGCCTGTGCTCTCATCTAGCACAGTAACAGCAAGCAGACAGAACTCAGAAGGCAGTCCCTGGTTTTGGAGAAATCTGCATTAAAGAGAAGAGGGAAGTTCTCCAGTAGATTTATGTAGACATTGAAAATTTAAAATATTATTTCCTCATTTTGCCTCCTCTTAATTCGTGCTTTGGTTATTTTCCCTACAATAGCATTTGTACAAGATGTAATATTATTATTAATTCAGATCATCACTGAAAAAAAATTATTGGCAGAATTAAAATGCATTCACTGGTCGAGAGCACTGTCTGACTGGTCTGCTGCTCTGCTCTTTGCTGATATTTTGATAAAGCTTTGTGGAAATCACAACGAGGACCACAGGCATCCAACAAGGCTTTTGGAAAGCTTGGACAAACAGAAGTAATTCAGATGATGCCAGAGTCATGAAACATCCATGCACCACCTTGTGTCCTGAGCAAAACCCATGAACTCTCCCGTGTCCCACTGCTGAGTCAACTGCTACCCAGCGTGTATCAGTCACATCTTTGGGACAGGGTGACAAAGAGAATGGTAAAAAGTCCCATCAGGTCAGCAACACGTTGATAGACACACAGTTCCTTTAGAGAAAGTGAACAAGGGACTTCAAATCGCTGCTCACAAGATCTTAAATTAATGAGCAATGCAAAATTCAGCCAATTGAAATCAAAGTATGCAATGGCATTTGTTGTAAGCTTGGGATGACTTTAGATACAGTGGAGGTGTCACCTGGGAGAGCAGGTAAGAAAATCCCACAGCAGATCACACCCTTACTGCTTTGGTGTGGAACAGCAACCCCTTCCCTTGCCCAGCACGGCGACAGCGGCAGCCAGGAATTGCAGGTGAGCAACTGGGAACCCAACAGGATCCTGCTGGTACCAGTCAGCTGCAGTCTGTACAGACACAATGCAAACTGTTCTGAGGAGACAGCAGATGGCATTCTTAGATTTTCTGATGCTTCAGGACAAGCGTCTCGATGGCATGGGCTCTCTCTCAGACCTGTGCCCTACACCCATTCTGAGTGAGAACTCTGGGCATTACCTGAAGAATGAAAAAAAGGTACTAGAAATGCCTGATCCATCCGGAGCACTTCTGGAAATTCTCTTACTAAGCCAAGAGAGAATTTTTTTTACTATCTCCCTGTCTGCTCTTTGATGGCAGCGTGGGGTTTGTTTTCTTGATTTGGAAGGGACTGCCTAGACCCTGATGTGGTCCCATATTATGACATTGGGATGTTTTCTGTTGTGAAGGCATGCTGAATAATCATGCCAGCATGCACAGTAACTGGTAGGACAGAGGCTGAGGCAGTTATTAGGTACATTCACAGTCAGTGTTATTTTTAAAAGAGCTACATAAACAAGATCAAATAAATATTTCTCTGTTTTCATTGGCGTTCCTTAAATATGAGAGAAATCTTTTTCAGAGCAACAACGTGCCTCTGTGAGTAATCTTCCCTAGCAAGATAAACCCCTCTTTGCTACTGCTACGCAGAGTTAACTTCTTCTGCCATAAGTGACATCATTCTGCAGGCTGTACCTCACAAGGAAGCATGCTTTAGGTCCTGGTTGTGTAATCCCTACTCACAGGAACGATCTTTACCTAAGGGAGATGCTACGCTGGAATCAAATTACTCCCTTGAGTAACGGTGACCTAAGTAAATAAGGGATGTGCAAGCATGTGTAGAATTTGCAGTTAACTATGGAGAAACAAGCCTAATGAGGACATTTGGTTCAGACTGTTCTATCCTCTCTAATCCACTCCCTCCCCGTTTGTAATGAAAGCAAAACAAATTGGCCACTTGAGATTAAAAACAGCGAGGCAAGGACATGGGAAAGGTGGCGCAACTCGTCCTCTCACGGTGCAGTGTGTGCCGGAGAGATGGCACAGGGGGTTGAGAAGTCTTGTTCAAGAATGAAGGAGAACGTCAGGAATCTGCCTGGGAGCACGTTTGCTACAGCTCCTGGACCTCAAGAGAAAAGGAAGGAACTGAGCTTGGCAAAAACTGACATTAGTTAATGTAACAACAGCAAAATTCAAGGCAGAACTAATATTCGGAAGCCAAATTTTGCCTAAATGTGTTTGAAGTAGCTCCCTATGTTGTCAAGGATTTTTATCTCCCAGGTTCAGCGGCAGGAAACTGCCAAGTGTCTTGTTTGCTCCTCATAGAGCTTACTGCATTCTTTAGTTCCTGCATGCAAACCTTTCACACTCGGGGAGCTCTGATCGGGCCACTTCTGCTGTCTCCTCCCATTGAAGGCCAGCCACAATCCTCCACTGGTATGCAGCTCACAGCATAACCTCACCTGCATCAGGAGGGCAAATTTAAGTCCCTTGCTCCACCAGTGGCAGTCAATAAATGCAAATCACGTGCAAGACACCCCTGACAACTGTACCTGGCTACAAGCACATACATTTCAAAAGAAAGGGGGCTTCCTCACTGCCAGTTAGCATTTCCTCAAGACCTAATACCTGCTGTTCACCATATAGGAACAGTCAATGGCTCACATTTCTTTGCCATATTCCAAAAACACGTGGTTATCCAAAGAGACGCCATTTTGGATTCCTTGAATTCTCAGTGTTTATTACCTCAATTACATTATTGCCTCAACTCTACAAAGTAGTGTTAATTTTCTTTCACAGCGCAGAAAATAATGAGAAGTTACAGCTGAAATGTTCGATTGGGCACCGGAAATAATAACAAAAAAAAAAGAATCCCAAATGCAAACCAGATAATTGCATTGAACGTGCCTTGTTTCAACATCTGCAAAATGGAATCCTTGCAATGGATTGAGCTGTGCTGTCTCAGTGGTTGGGGAGGAGGAGGGCAATCCTAGGCCACACAGGTGCCAGGGATGGACTAGGATGAAGGTCACCACTGCACACTGAGATACAGAGAGAGCTCACAACATTGAGGGCTGCTCTAGGTCCTGTCCTCACCCTCCAGCAAAGTGCTTTGGCAAACCCAGGTTGGAATCACACTATAGATGAGAATAGTGTGTCTTCCCCGAGAAAGAACATTTGAGGGCAGCTAAAAATCACCATTTTGATCTCCCTGCTTTACACAGTCCAGGCAGAATAGAAGGTTCCAGGAGCAGAGTGCCTGTGGCAGGAGCTGGGCTCTCTGCGTGGTGCTTGATCCTTCCTTGCTGGCCCAGCCTTCTGCACACATCGAGTAGAGAGGCTCTGGAGATGTTTCAACTACGACCCAGTTCAATTTGGCTTCTAGAATAATTCAGGTTTACAAGGATTGTGCAAGAGAGAAAATGTTGAGTCTGTTCCCCCCTGGTTAAGTACACTACCTCCAAATCAGGTGTAGTGGAAGACAAAATCTCCGTTATAGTACCAGTTTCTAGCAGTTTCACAGCACTAAGAGCTCTTCTCATGGGCAACATGCATCAAACACCTGTTTTACTAAAAATCATTCAATAGCACATTCTGAGTCCTGGCATCAAAGATGAGACAGAGCAGTTGCTCAGTCTTACATTAGAAAGATGACCATGGTGGTTCTGACATGTCTCTGCTGTCTTAAACTCTGTAAGTTACTCTGTATTTTGCCATAAAAGTCCCCCCGTATTTTTCTTTCAGGGGGACATATCTCGGAATTATGAGATCATGCAGACAGAATTCCCCTGTGATTTCAAATTATTAGATTAGATCATATTCCTTGTAAAGGGGGAGGAAAAATATTGCCAGTCTTAGTGTTAAGAATGGTCATTATTGGAAAATACAGACTATAACCTCAACATCTTGTAAACATTTGAAAGCTTTTGCTCTTACTTCTCCACAAAAAAAAAAAAAACTGATTGTAGTTTAGCACTCACTATTTAGGCAGCCCCACACACAAAAACACCTAGACAGGAAAAAATCCAGTCCTCTCACACCTGTGATTTCCTTGCTTCATCCACCTGCAATAATATGGCGAATTAACGACAAAGACACCCGGGTGACTTTGCCACCCCAGCATCTCTCAAAGGAGCAAACCTTTCCTCATGCATTCCTCTCCCCACAGAGCCCTCAGGGTGTTTTTTACTCCTCATCTTCATTGCTGTACGTGGTGAATGTGCCATCAAATATATAGACCCGGATGGCTCAGATCTAGCAGGACATTGCAAGGAAAGGCAGGACACTTTCCTACCTGTTACAAAGTTCAAAGAAATGCTTTGGTTAATGCCAGAGAGTTTGGGATAAGGATAGAAAATGGCTGTGGTAATGAGAAAACACTGCAATAAATATGGGGTAAAGAACACTGCTGGGACTGAGAAAGCATTATAAATTTTAATAGAGCATTTCGGGGCATATTACTAATTGCAATGAGAGAGACCAAAATCTAAAAATGCCTAAAGTTTTCATCCACCACTTCTGAAGGTGCCCAATTTTCTCATAAACTCAGAGTAATCATGGACTTAGACAGAAGTATCATTTTTTTTGATAATAAAAAAATATTTGCTCCAGTTAATTATTTAAATGCACGTCAAGGTAGTCATCTCTAGGCATTCACACGTGAAAATTCTGGTCTTATTTAATTTTAACTCCAAAATGTACTCTGCCAGGGACATGCTGCTGCATCACTAACAGAAGGACATTGCACTGTCACGGGGAGGGTTTGGCTTGGGTCCTTTTGCTCATACCCTCTCTTCCCCTGTTATGCAATTGCTGCATCTCCAGCAGACCATGTAAGCACTGGTGCTAGGGAGCTACCTACACTGCCTTGGAGTAACTCTCCTGCTACAAGACTCCAGTGAAGCTTGAACACATCACAGGCTTAGCTTTTTGTGGTTTTAAATTTAAAAAAAAAAAAAAAAAAGAGAAATTACGGCAAGTTTTTGTTCTAGTGGAACAGCCAAGTTTCCTCTCTAGCTTCAGTAAGGGTAGCAGGGTCTTCTGCCCACATAAATCTGTGCTGTCAGCAGAGGATCTCACTGAAAGCACAAATATGGAGCACAGCAGCTACTCAAATCACATGACTTCCAAATTGTCTAGAAGAGCTTATCAATTAAGTCTGGCAAATACCAGATAGACAATAACCTGTGGCAAAAACGCAGCTACATTAAGATGAAGTGCAACATAAAGAGAATGAACAGAATGCATGAGGTGGTATAATTGAGCAGCATGAATAAAGGTGGTAGAAATGGAATTTAATAAGTTAAAAGGGCATGAGCTAGCATGCGTAGGAGTAACTCATTGCCCTTTCCAATAGTCAGGAGTGAGTTTCTTTTCTAATTGGATCATGTTTCTTCATTGCCCAATTGGATGCCTCTTTTTGCCCTCCTCAGGCACAAAATGTTTAAAACAAGTTTCAAGATATGTAATAACATAAAACCGAGACAGAAGAGTAATCAACAGAAAACTCTTAGCACAAAAGGGCTGACTCCATTCTGTCCCTAGAAAGCTTTACAATGCTTCACACTCCTGCCAAAGGAGATACTGGGTAAGTTTCCAAGACACTAAAGTGATTAAGTTTTGGTAGACATGCTGATTTTGCACTTGTCTACTTATGTCCATCAAGGGAATCGTTTTCCTTCCCTCTCCTTTCTCAAACCATTATATTGATCTTAATGCCACACATTAAGACAGGTGCTCCAACGCATGTGTAAAGTTTTCCTTACGAGGAGACTGCTTTGGTACTCCAGCAGTAAAGTTCTTTCAGCAGCCCAAATAAAGTGTGCACTGCAAGAACTGTGCTTAATATGACAGTCACAGAACAGTTGAACAGTGGAATCCAGCCTGGGTATCAATGATAGCGAGTGCTTAGCTCTCATTTTCTAAAGTGACTTTACTACGATGAAACCTAAATCATCCATGTGCTTTTCAAAATAATCACCATTAATCTACACATTAATGCCAGGCTAGAAGGACTGAATGTGGACCATTTTTCCAGAAGCAGTAGGACTTTCAAAAGAGTGGAGGGGAAAAAAAGAATTTGCTGAATTAGCTCGGAAACTCTATTTTGTACACAAAGCAACTGCCAGCACTGGGATGAGAGCTGTGGGAAGTATCTAATCTGCTGCTCTGCCATACACCTCACACAGTCACCATAAGAACTGTACTTCTCACTCAAAAAAAAAGTTTTCTGGAAAAGAACTCAAACTACTTAAAAAAAATCTAACACACAAAAAAACCCCTCAAGCCAAACCCAATTGATCCCTATTGAATTGCTTGGAAATGTGTAAATACTTCACACTACTTTTTGAAGTTGTACTGGGGACCCAAAGACATTCAATTCAGTGCCTTTGAAGCCTCCTCCCATGATGGCAGAGTTGCTTTTTGCGACATGGATAAAAAATGCCTGTCTTATCTTTTGAACAAAATGTCTATTTTCTTCCTTATGACAAGCAGTCTTGTGAATGTCCCTATAACCACAAAGCATAAAAGTGTCATCTGTTCTTTTAAAGATTATGAAATATTGATGTGCCCACGACCGTCATCCAGATGTAGTCTTCAGGCTTTGCTGAATTCATGACCTCAAACCCTTTTGATTTTAGGAGGCACTAACGTAATTTGGGGCCTTGGACAGTTTGATCCTAACAAAGATTGTCAAAGGTACCTTTTTGCTTGTTTGCCCATGGGTGAACCAACTTTGCTTGCACATGAACCACTTATTGCACTGGACAGTCCCCCATTTCTTGGTTGAGACATTTACTGGCAAGAGACAGCCAAGTCCCGGGAATTAAGCGTGCATGGGACTTGGAAAAAAGGGATTGTGAGCTCTTAACGTCCTCTATCCATCTATCTGAAGCTGTTAGATTGTCGTGTTGACCTAAATGTCTAGCACTGGTAGCCAATAGGAGACATAAATAATTAGAAGCCACTTCTGGAAGTGTTAAATATTGAACTTTTTTTTCCAGCTCTCGATCTGCAAAACGCCAGTGATTTACTTCAGAGGGCAATTAGTATGTCTTTCCCCTCATCTCAAATCAAACTTATGTGGAAACTCTCTATATGCTGAGGCAGGTCTTTAAATGCATGAACCTGAATACAAAACATGTCCCTCTTAAATTGGATTATTTCCTGTGGATTGAGCCAGAGAGAAAAAAAAAAAATCCACATAAATTCCTTGTGACTCAGAAAAAATGATTCCACACTGCAAGCCAATCTCTCCACCTCAGACAACCTATTTCCCAAGACCAATCCTAATGAGTTTAAGATTTGCATGCAAAAAATCACCATGTGCTCCATGAATTTGTTTTATAGGAATGATTGTGCTTTACACACTTTTTTTCCAAATAGTGGTAGCTAGATCTGGACCTCAAGCCAAGCAGCAGATGTTGGAATTTCCATGCAGAAGGCGGCTGCCAGTGACCCAGAGGATCCCCTCTTACTAAAGAGATGCTGCTTCCATACAGAGTCTGTTAAGTGAGAAGGAATTGCAGCGTATGTTACATTCATGTAATTTTAGGACAAATCTGTGCAGGTTTTTTCCTTGCAGGGGAAAAGTCTTGTGCATTTTGGAAGGGCAAGGAAGGAAAAAGCATTTCTTTGTAGATGGCAAGACACTGCAAGCGCAGTGTTGGTAACTCACCCACTGGTGTTTACGATGCCTCAGGGACAGAACTTGAATGGGACCTGAGACTTGACTTCTAAACCTCTGCACTAAACTTATGTAAGAGTGTAATCCTGTAATGTGCTATTTATGGTGAGCTTAGGCAATCTTATCTAAAAGGTCTCCTGAGAAAAGTTACGCTCTAATACATATGGATGCGATAACATCTATTCTAGGCTAATCAACGGGCATTTGTACAATTAAAAAATGCCCAGTCAAGACTGAGGCTGTATTAGCTACAGATTTCAGAAGGCTTTTTAAAGCCATGCCAGCCCCCAAGAAGCCTGGTTAAATAAATATGTCCCTAGTCAGAACCAGAAAGATTAATAGAGGGTATCTGTCAGGTGAAGTTGATGGTTTGCTTGCTTCACGCTGCACTAGCATTTTGTTGTCTAGACCAAATATTTGTCAGTCTGAACCAGGCTCCCTGGCTGTGTTCTGGTACAATTAAACACTTCTCTCAGTGAGAAAACTCACAAATGGACTGTTAGATAGTCTACACTGAGATTGAGATTGGATATGGATATGGATATGGATATGAACCGTGTCAGACTTGGTTCCCTCAGCTTCCTCGAGCCCTCCAAGGGCACCAACCACACGGCTAAGGTCAGTCTGTGTCAGAACAACTGATATCGCAGAGTTTGTGGCAACTCCACTCGAGGTTTTTGCATGACTAAGGCAGAAGCACTTTAAGACACCAGACTAGCAAGATCTTCAAATAAAAATAAACAAAGAGCCCCTCGCCGAGCTATTCTGGAGAAGACAAACTACTTTTCTGCTCACTACATCTCTCTTTGCTATAAACGTGGAAAGCAATGACAGTTTTCATCCACCTCTCTCTCCAGAAGGTAAACAGGTCCCATCCATGACAAACTCTCAAGCCAAATGATACAATCTTCCCACGTTGTCATGTCCATATCCAACCTCCACAATGGAACTGCCGGACTTAGTTACTCACAGCTTCATTGCAAACAAGAAAATGGATGAAAGGCTATCGAAGGCTGCCTGAGGACTTGCTCAGGGGCATTACAAATAATTTAAGCAAATCAGACGAACAGAGAACATGAGTGTGTCATTGCCCTGTATTCTGTTGCTTCTAAACTGTTCCCAGGGCTCTTGATCTGAACATCACATGCGAAGAAGAAAATGCAATTTTAATGAAAAAGTTCCTCTCCCTCCAAAATCAGCGCACATAACCCTACAGAATTTCCATCAAAGTCAAGAATTTATAATACCAAAACTTCACTATGATTTCACAATCATTTAAAGGATTTTATGCTTGAAATCACAAAAATCCTGGATCTTCCCCTTTCATTGTTTAAAAGGGTTGCATAATCAGGCTGACATACCATGAGATTTCCGTTCTCTTCAGCTCTGCTTTGGTCACCCTTTGATTAATATCACGTTTATCACGAATGCATGCATTTGGAAAAGGTCTTCCCACACACACCAAAAATAACCTGTATCATGCTCTGTCTTCAAAATTGTTACACAAATTACCCCTGCCCCATGCCACACCACAGACTTGAAAGGAAAACAGTGGCGTTACTTACTAGGAACTCCAGACACCAGCCGTAGTGGACGTAATACTCGGAAAGCCCGCAGTGCTTTAACATCAAATCCGGCACCTTTTCCTCCTATTGAATTCCCCCCATCTGCTTTGGTTGCTTGTTCTAAAATTGCACTAAAAAGCCTGCAAAAAGAAAGAGGAAACAATCTGTAGGCAGACAGCAAGGCTTGGGCTAAACAGGAACAGAGATCATCACCATCCTATCACCCGAGCTATCTCGCAGACCTGTGAAGAGTGTCACACCTCTCTCTCGACATTCCCATATGGTGCAGGAGAGACAGACTCTCCCCATATGCAACAGCCTATTGGCGATGTCTATACCGTTTGCAAAACACTTGTTTCTGGAGCAGACGTAAACACGGCATGCTCCTCCTTCGTGCTCCTCCATGGCTCCTTGCAGCCAGCCATGGGCTACCAGCACTTTGCTGCCTTTATTAACCAACATTTGGCCTTGGGGGAGAAAATCACCACCCTTAATTAAGGCAATCGTTAATTATCTGTCACCCGTTTTACAAAGAATTAAGGTTCGCCGATGTCACCGCAGGTAGAACTTGGTGTAAACTCGAGGACCCTTCAAGGGGCAAGTTGTTAGACAAAGGAGTCTGCTCACACTGTGTGCTTGTGGATCCATTTGTAAATCCCCTGATGCACTGGCTAAGGAAAGTGCAAAACTGTAGGAGTCTTATTATTAGAATGTTTTATTATACCAGCCCTAATGTTTTATCTTGGCTAGTAGGAGTAGTTGCTTTAAGGAGAAGATGTCTCACTCAGAATGCATTTAAAAAGGCAGAGCAAGGAAGAAAAGACAATGTTCTTCTGTAAAAAACCTGAAGGCTCACCCTATCTGTTAATAAGAACTTGATTTAATAAATTAGCTTTCAGGAAGCAGCTTCCATTTTTCTGGTAAAACATTAGTACATTTGGGGGAGGATGGATTCCTCATGAATTTGCTAATGATATTGCTTTCAGCCTTGAAATCCTCAGCTTGAACTCAGCCAAATTCAGTAGAGGTTAAAAGCTGTTCCAGCCTAAATGGATGCTTGGCGCTCTGCAAAAAAGGCTTTCCTGGGAGTGGCAGAGACCCCTTGGCCCGCAGGGTGCCATGGAGGTACCACAGACAGCTTGAAGGAAACTTCCTGGGATGCAAGAGCCAGCCTAGATGGAGCGGCCTGGATCCAGCAATGGTTTCTCTCACAGCCTGCAGTGCCCCTGCCAGGATCTCATCCATATCCCGACTGGCATATTCCACAGAGAGCCCCCGGACCATGGATCAAGCAGAGGCTGAGTTGGCTGATGGCTTAACAAGGAGCTGCAGTGCCTGCAGATAAATCTCACTGACGGGGCCACAAACACAGGGAGCTGGCCCCGGATAGGAAAAGGAAGATTCATTTACTGAAGCATCTAAATCAACACATTCCCTCAGCACTACATCCACAAAAAAACGTGGATTAGGGGACTGCAAATGCGAAATTCCTTCCTTAAGCAGGTTTGGTTTGGTTTGGTTTTTTTTTTTCATGTTAAGAGTCTTATAAAACTTGTCATCTGTGACTGAGGAACTCCTAACTGGATCTATTCAAAGCCTCAACTTCAAGCAGCGCAGAAAGATTTAACAACTAGGTAACGAGCGTGGGAAAAGCTGTGTGTGGGGAGGTTGGATGCTGAGTTTGTAGGTGTTGCAGACTGAGAAGCAGGATGCAGAGAAGACAAAAACAGAGCCCATGAGAAATACTGCATTGACTACAGATACCACAGAGAGAGACAAACAAGGGTTGATGCAAAGAACGTGAATTATCCGAATGTATGCATTTCTTGAGCCGTGTACACAAATTATACAGCGGCAATTATCTGCTGGTCTTCATAATAGAAACACTGTAGGTCAAATTTGGCCTAATGTATTTTCAGTGAGCGACTGATTAAGCTCTAGCAATGTGCTCTGTTTCACATTCAAACATTTCTATCTTCCTAGTCCACAGAATTCCCACAATAGGTGATGAGTGACATACCTATACAACAGTCCCAGCCTCCTGGGATCCTCTGAAGGAAAAAGAATTTACTGCAAAAAGGCTTCTAAGACTGTTTTTCAGCTCCAAGACTAGGAATCTCAAGGAACTCTGAGTCAGCAATCGTGCAAAACTGAGGGTCCATTTTCCCGATCCCCATTTTCACTGGCCCCACGTTTTACCAAAGAGCAGCTCTTGGCGTTGGGCACCAAGGCCGCTTCTGTCCCCACCTGTGCAGTGAGCAAACCACTGACTGCTCTAGAATTCTGTTGCCCAAGCAATGTCCTAAATTAGTTCAGGAGGAGCAGAAACACAGGACAGCTCACTCCTCTGGAGACAGGGCCTGCCCTCCCAGACTAGAGCAGCTCCACTGCTCCAGCACTGACGTGCTAAATGTGCTCTTTTGAGGTACCCACAGTCATCTGCCTACTGCACTTCAGGAATAATTTGCAGTAATTCCTGCTGCTCCTCATTTAAAAACCTACATTTAAACTTGAATTGCATTACTCCTGCTAATCCTGCCTTAATGCATTTACTCCATGCTTAATATCTCCCCTGTACTAATCCCGCTTTTTACCAATGCATTACAACTTCTTATTTCTCTCACTTATTTCGCTCTCTTTGCCTTTTGTGTTGGGGTCTAGGCTGTGCCCAGTGTGGCCCACTGGATCTCTACTGCACTGTTCAAATTTATACTACATCTTGTCAATTCTTCTTCTTCGTCCTCACCACCTCCCTCAGTCAGGGCATGGGCAGACATCCATGATGTGCAGCTACCCAACGCTCTTAGTTTTTGTAGCTAATTGTTTCCTGAGACTCAAACAGCCAGATGGATGTCAAACTACTGATGTAAAAGAGGAGGCCAGAGACCTTCTGTATTGTATTTATGTAGGAAATTCTGCTCTCTGATGAAAACCTTTTGGGAAAGTTTTCAGTAGGTGTGGTGGAGCGAAGCGCAGTTCTTTCTCAGTAGGTGAAAGTAGGTGTGCTCCAGGCATAGGCTGAGAGAACACCATGCTGACAGAGAAATCAAAGTTTGATGGTACAAAAAATGCAAGAGGGATAACCTCTTGTGGCCACTGAAAATCTTGCCATTAAAAAAAAAACCCAAAACCCAGGCATCAACCTTATTTCCTTCCACCTAACTACTTTCTGCCAGCCTAAATTCATGCCCCATTTTCATTTGGGTATCATACTTTCCACTGATGAAGCACAACTAACATCACCTTGATTTCTGAATTTCATTTGTGACACCACTGCACCTCAACTAAATTCATCTGACAGACATGAACGAGAAGAGCAGAAAACCAAATTTTTATCACACGCACGTATGGACACACTCCATGGTTTGTTTGGGGTTCTTTGCATTTACCTGTGAAGCATGAAGCTAGCTTCACTGTTTTTCTTTCTTACATTTTTCTATTTCCCTTTTGACATTTGAAAGATGTTCACTTTGCTAGATGACCCCAACAGCAGCACGATAAGGCTGTAACCTGCTCTTCATCTCTTCCTCTGTGGGGAGTACACCATGATTTTTATAGCATTAAAAAAGAACTTGTCGAGGGCCTCCAAAACATAAAAAGAAAACAGAGGGCTTGGTATTTCTAAGGCCAAAAATCAGCGGAAAATCATAGCTAAGAAAATCCTCTTAGGTATAAAAAAAGTAAAATACAAAGAGTTTTTTCACAGTGTTTTACAGTTCACCTGTGATTTGTGAGTGTGAAAATGTTTGGATCTGCCCTCCAGAAACTCCCCACAGGTCTTCAGAAAGACATAAACTGCGGCCACATTTTCCAGTCTGCTCTGACTTCAGATCTTGTCCAAATATCTTCACTGCTTACCTTCCCAAGTAAGACTATAATACTGCCTTTCGAATTACAACACCTTTTTTTTCTGGCAGAAGTTACAGGTCCTTGGAGAATGACTGCGCTTGGCAGACAAACCACAGCCCTGCCAGGAAAGGCAGATATTCTTCTATCACAATATCGTCAAGCTGGTCTTCTCTCAAGAGAAATTTCCTAATATTAAGGGACATCACTGTGATGTCTGAAAGTTTTGGTGTTTTCCTAAAGAGGAACAGCAAAAATGAAGGAAGTTCTAGACAATTTGCCTAGTCATTAGTGGGTTGTGCCTCATTGAGCAGCTTAGGGGTCTGGTCTCTGCTCTTAACTAATAATGCTGGCAGAGCCTCTGATTGATACCCTCACACAAACGTTCTTCAAAGCACTTGTTTAAAGTGCTGCTATGGCAAGGTCAGAGGCTATTTAAAGAGAAGCCAGAATCCAGCTCTAAAAGATATAGCTGATGAATAATCAGGTCTCCCACACTTCAAGAATGACAAGCTGCTACAAACCTACGGGTCTAAAGCGCATCCTTTCACCAGAAAACGTAGCAGTTGTGTTCGGTGCTCCCCTCTGCTGCTGCTGCATGTTCCTATGGCCTTGTTAGAATCCCTGACTCTAAAATCCCTTTGGATACCAGGGGACCTATTTTCAGAAGGCAGGGGAAGGTATACAGGCACAGGGTTATAAATGTTTTTTACAGGAACTGTGAGTCCCCTCTAACATTTATACCTGGTCCTACACACGTCCATTTCCCTCTTACTCTACTGACTAGCTCATTTTAAGGTAGAGGAAGACAGATGTGCTGTTATCTCTGGAAGTTATGGGTGGTGAACTGGGTATAGGTGGATTTGAAAGATCTAAAACCCGTCTTTTTTTTGCTCCTTTAACTTCCAGCAGTACTTGGAGAAGCTCTTCCCACCCAGCCTATGTTTTGTTCATCATTGAAAATGAAAACGATTTGTAAGGCAGAGCAAGCACGAATGGCAACTACCACAGCTGTACCATCCTTTGCCCCACACACCTCACAAACCCCTCTGCCCAGTGCCACAGCTGTGTTCAAATTAATCAGCTTTCTCCAACAGCTCCATCAATAGGCAGAAAAAGGCACCACAAGGAAATGTTGTTATCGGCACTCGCTTTCTTCCTCCTTCCTCTCTCTCTTCGAAATTTATTTTAAACCTTTTCCATGGGGCTTCCTTCCTGGCAAAATATTCAAATACGCTGAAGTTTAAACATAATGTCACCGAGGGATTTCAGACAGCCCCTAGGAAAAGAAGACAGGGCAGGAGAGGAACAGATGGTATCACCACGAAGATTTTGCAGAGGGGTTGTGGAGAGGAAAAGCAGCGCACCAGCCTCGGCTGTGGTACTGTATGAGTGAGTTTAAACAGATAAACATCAAAGGAACCCATCTGGCCTTGAAGTGGAATCTGTCACTTGAGATTGTTACTATTTAACAGAGACCTTGGGGTCTTGGCCATGTTTATTATACTCATGTAATCCTTCCCCAGTTACATTTTTTGTTCCCCATCTAGTGACTAAGAGCTGCTGGAGGCAAAAGCAGATAGAAGAGCTGAGAGCTGCAGCTTCTGTCATTGGCAAGGGAATTAATTTCAGCCTGAATATCATCTTGCTGATTAACTGCCCCAGTAGGAAAATTGAAAAGGACTGTACTTAAACTAGATGTAATGCTGCTCTGTGATTTCTGGAGCCCTGCTCTCTCACATCCAATGGAAAAAGAGGGAGGTAACGTGTCCTCTCTTTAAAATGCCTCTTTCTCATAAAAACGAAAAGGGAATAATCACATTCACTGGAGTTTTGTTCTTCAATCTTTCTTCAATTTAGGCAGCAATTTCCAAACAGGTGAGATATCTGAGGGCATTCAAAGGCAGAACCAACGATGGAATTGGACATCAATACCAGGGAAGGGGGTGGGGATTTTCCAATTTTCAGGTGCTGATATGCTATGGGATCCTCTGTCTGCGGGTAGGAACAAAGGAGAAGCACGGCGGGCATTGCCGTAAGGAGAAGATTTGTGTCCACGTGGAGGCAGAGAGGTCTCGAGACTAAGAATAGCTTTCAGCCTGTTCTCCCTCCCCCTCGCTGGGAATTCTCCTTCCGCCCACTTTTGTCCATGGTGATGGGAAGTGGGAGGTATTGGGAAGCACACAGCAGTTTGCTGATTAAATATTTTGGGGCCACCACAAAAATGGTCAGGAAGGAGGATTGGTTTGGGGCAGAAATACACGAGGGGGTTTTGATGACACTCAGAGTGTCCCTTTTGACGTTTTCCCCAGGAGCTGCTGCAGGGTTTCCTTGGTAAAGAGGTGAAAAGTCTACAGGTTTTTGTGGGCGATGAAACTCTCTAACAATGGAGTGGTGGGAGGATGGGACGAATTATTCAGACAAAGAAATACTTGTTCTCTTTGTCTTCAGCGGTAGTTTATCCTTCACCTCTTCCCTTCAACAACCACAATTCCAATCCCTTGCTTATCTCTGAACCTTAGGTAGAAAAAGCAGAAGGTGTATTATTTTGCTTTTATTCAAATAAATTAAATGCCAAACTTGAAAAACATGGAGAGGAATAAGAGAATTAGAAGGTTGCAGCTCAAAGTGGCAATTTGATCTACAAGAGTAAAACTAGTCTTTAAAAAGGTTAAAACATTAAAAGGGTCAAAATTGAAAGTGTTGAAATCACAGGCTGAACAGTGCAATTGAACTGAGGAACTTATTTCTGTTTGCAAGTAGGAAAACCTGGGATTTAAATTGTTCTTCCATCTTTCAGAACGAGAAACATCAGTAAAAATTCACAAGATGGCAGAATTTATCTGTCATCAAACTCTTAATCTTAATTAAGGGATTACCTAGATACTGTTTTTTAATATTTGTGCAGCTTTAAAAACAAATGCATTTTCTTGCAGTTGAGCATATTCAGGCAATCGACTTTATCCAACAGCTTTGGAATGCTTTCTCTTTTTATCCCTGTTCCCAAAGAGCAGTTTGATTTCCCTGTTTTGCAAGCCATTAAAATGGTGTTTGTCGGAGGAACACGATGGACAGCGACGTCTAACATCACCCATGTGCAATAAAGCATCCACCCACCCTCACGCTCCCAAAGGTTGCCAGCACCCCCACGTGGGACAGGGCCTTGAAAAACAAACTGTTGGTACTCACCCTACTACCACAATTATAAAATCTAGTAAATTCCAGCCATTGCGGAGGTAAGCGTTGGGGTGAAAGAGAAGTCCGTATGCTATTACTTTTAAAAATGCTTCCACTGTAAAAATTATGAGAAAGAGATATTCCACTCGTTCCTGGGGAAGATAAGAGAACAAGAGAGACAATGGTTAGTGTGAGTGAGGAATCATGGATCAGGATGTTTTCTTTTGTCTTAGTCCCTGCAGCCTCCAGCTCACTGACTGCCACCTGGGTACACCTGGGTACATCTCCCACTCTCAGCTCCTCGGTCTTGCACGGCCTGCAGCCACTCTGACAGCACAAGAGGCAGCAAATTTCAGTCAGATCCTGAAATTTGCTGCCCTTGCCATGGCAGGGACTGACCCCTGCACAGGCCTGTGCAAAGCAGGAGAGGAGAGGGCCGACAGGCACTCCCCAGCCCTCAGCTCTCTGCAGCGTATGTGGGCAAATATTGGCAGCCATCAGGATGAACTGCATCCCGTCCCTTGCTGCCTCTGGGGAGGAAACGTTGCTGCGTGCAATACTGTGGGGAGAGATGGGGAAAAAATGAGAGGAGCCCACCTGAGACTGCTGTATATGTCAAACTGAGCCTTCTTTGGGATTCCCTTTTCTGTTGCTGGGGAATAAGTAGGCTGAGTATTGGTGGTAAGTGATTCACAGATCAGGCTGACTAACGCTGGAGGCTTTTAGTCATCCTGTCAGAATGGTACATATCCCTGTGAAATGCAGGCTGCAATTAAGCACATTCAAACAAAGGCGCTTCCAGTTACAGTGCAGCCTGATTTAGGACAAGCAAGAAGGCTTTTGGAGTCAGTGCACAGGCTCACCATCTCTCATCCTTGGGGCTTTTAGCCCCGGTGTGGAATAAGGATAGCAGTATTGCAGAAATGGTAGGGATCTCCACCTAAGTAGGAGGGAAACTGCAGCATTAGGTAATCACTACACAAGTGCTGCGTGGCAAGCTGAGTGGGAGATAAGTACATGAAAACTGGATGACAGCAAAAGGAGACCAAGTCCCTACAAGGTTAAACTACGAAGTTATTTAAAGTTCACACTGAAAAGTAAAATCTGAGCTAAATACAAATTGAAACATCCCAGGCATTCCTGTCATGTCTTAAAGGATACCCAGCACAACAGTCAGACAGGTCACTATTTTTCTTTTCGGCTCCAAATTGCGACTGCCCTGTTCCTCTGTCCAGCTGAATGCATGTATTACATTTTCACGTTATACAGCAATACAAAATGAGCAGGATTGCAAAAACAGTAATTCCATCATTTGACAGCTGCCCATTTGAATATCTTCCATTCAGCTCCAGGTAATTAACAACTCACTAGAAGCCTGAGGATCAAAAAAAGCAATTGCCAGTTCATCTGCATGTTTACATTAGCGTGATATTTTAAATGACTGAGAAACTCCATCTGACAGTAGCAGGCACATGTTTGTGTTTCAAATATTGCTGGCTTCCCTCAGACAATGCTTTCCCCATGCCTGCAGTATCCCCCAGTGCTCAGTACAAGGAATACCTGAAAAAAGAAAAAGTGTCATTCTGCAGCTATCTGATCCAGTAGTAAAGCTTTTGAACACACCCACAGCAGAGAATTTGTCTGTCGTCGTCCCAGATGGAGACACAGCAGCACACTAAGGATTTCCCTTCCCTTGAACTCAGAAAAGGAAACAACAGCATACAATGCTGCGTTCCCAGCTCTACAAATAGTAAGTGCTTGCAACCAGGAGTCCAGCCACGGGCTTGAGCACAGGAAAGAGCTCCACGATGGCCTGCACACTCCTAGAAGGGACTGACGGAGCGGCCTTTCTCCTTCCACTACGGCTGAGATCTGAACGAGTACTGATGTACAAATCACAGCCAAACAGGCCCAAACGATCCATCTCCATGCACACATTTGCACAGCTATTGTGAAATCTCTCAAACAAAACCTGAAAGAAATGCAAAATGACCCCGGGAAGGGAAGCCCGTGCGGTCTTCCCAACTGTACTGCACCTTTGTGCTGCCACATGGCTCTGCCAACATGGCCCGAGGCCCAACCCCACACAGACAGCTCATGAGAGCTCTGCCTCATGGAGCAATGCTCCCAGTGTCTGAAAGGACAAGCTAAAGCCTGCGTAGAGATCGAAGAAAGGTAAAAATGGGCTCTGAGGGGGAAGAACCTGCCCTGAACTGAGGATGGGAGTAGGGAGTGCTGTGCCTGAGATGGACGTGGCCTCACTAGTGCCAAATGAACACCTCTGAGGAGGGAAACAAAGATTTCTCTTACGGCAACCCAACCCAATAATTAGTCTTTCTCACTCCCTGTTTCACAGCTGTGGGCAGACTCTCTTTCCCTCCCACAAAAAGGGCCAAACTACTCCTCATTCTGCCTTTGAGGCTGCCCTGCGCCCTCAGTCAAAGGCCCCTCTACAAACACACGCGGGCTCGTGACAGAGTGTTGCAGACCCTAAAACCAGCCTTCCTTTAAAACCTCTCTCAGTAGTAGCCACAGCTGAGTCGCTACGAGGGGATGTGGAGGAGCCCACCCTCTTGTCCAACAGGTCCAGGTGCCATCAGCAGCAGGTGGGCACAACAGGTGGAGTGGAAGGCCCAAAGCTGGTCCCACGCCCAGCAATTCAACAGCAAACGCCGTCAGTGGCCTGCAGGGACAAACGCTGCTGCCAGCCCTGTCCGGCTCCGTGCTGTACAGCCACGGTGCTGCCTTTCCACCTCATGAATTTCATTGAAATACCCACACTAAAGCAAGCAAAAACAGTCTGTGAAAGCAAAGACTTGGGAAAATTCTGGAACAACTTTTTTCTTTTTTTTTAAAATTACTGTTTTAAAAATATTTAATAGTGCACAGAGAAGACAATAGACCAAAAACTAACGTGGTCCATTCGGATGGAAATGGGTTTAGGAGCCTCGTACCTTTTCTGTCTCTAAAGATGCCTGTGGGACTACGGACACTTTTTGTTATTGTAATAAATGCTGCTTGTTGAACCATGTTATTGAGGTAATAATATGCCAAAGTATTGTACACACGTGCATGTATATGCACCTACACATTGATATACACATATACAACTACAAGCTGTTGGAATAAATTCCTTACGGTGCTTCAGCTAAGGTGGAAAGATCCATAAAAAATAAAATTCCATAAAAGCTTCTGAAATTAACATAAGATACAGAATGTTGAGCAGAGGATAGATTTTATGATCCTCTGCACTTAAATTAATGATTTCAGGGTCTAAAACTGAGGGAAAAATACTACTGAGATTAAACAGTGCAGCTGCTCCAAGATCATTTCAGAAAGCTACTCCTGCTCAGGCTCAAGAAGAATTTGAAAAGCCTGCTGAATAATTTGTGTCCCCTTTTCTTCTTATACTATAAAACTAAAGAGCCTTTATGAACACAGCATAACTCAGTAATGACATAGCATAACTGAGTTCTCCGGAATGCGGATTGGAGTCCCAATTCTGATGCCACCTTGCCCAGTGAGCCCAGGGATGTGACTCAGCCACTTCCTGCCTCAGGTTAGAAGTGACAGGACCATCTCTCACCCTCAGCAGCCACAGAACAATGAATTTGCCTCTGCTAAGTGGACATCTGCCCTTCTGACTGCTCATTTGAAGCTCTGCTCTCACAGATTAGGTAGGCCCAGGGCCCAGTGTTTCAATCTCCCAAGGGACACAGCCCTGCAAAGTATCCATCATCCCAACTCCTCTGAGAACATAATTTGGTACAATTTTAGAAGAAACCAAGCTAGACAAATACTGGTATTTCTCTTTGAGAGAGTTTGCTGCTGACAGGGAGGGAAGGAGGGAGCTGAGCACGTCCTTTACAGGACTGAAAGGAGATAGCAACAACATTGCCTCTTGAAACACTAATCCAAACCATGGCATCAAAAGAGAGGGAACTTTGGAGCTGCAAGGAAGAAGGAAGAGCATTTTTTTAATTTGTCTCTTAGAAATGGGAGCTATGATCATGTGGCTGAGGCACATGAAGCATACTGCAGGCTGTAGAATTACAAAGCAGGAGCTTCCTGCTTGGACAATAGGGACACAAATGTTTTGAAAACCAAAGAAAAAACACCGACGAAATATGAGTGGAAGAAGAGGAAGGATAAAAGTTTTAGGAAGCGGGACAGTCCCTGGAGCACACATGTTCTGGGGCTGACTGTGCCCCTGCTTGAGACAGTTTTAGGGGTTTTTTTTGTAGATGTAGGACATGAGCATCAGCTGCCCTCACTGATAGATTAGCCAGCACTAACACTGCCAAGAAACAAGCTGTACATCATCTCGCTCTTAACAAAGAAACAAACATTAACTTACTCTTAAGGCTCTAAGATATATTACCAAAAGAGGATTACTGTATTATGTATGAAACCTCTCTAATCCCATGTGTCTTCCAAAGAAGTCATAGGTTTGGTTTTGTTTATAATTTTTAAACTGTGGCTAATGTCATCTCGGGTTCATAAAAGGAGAGTGAAAACAGGAAATCCAAGGAAATTACTGTAAGGCTTTTCTCCTGTCAGAAAGTGAGTAGGCCAGTGCTATTTCTGAGAAATGGTCATCAGAATGATTCACTGTATCTTGATCCCAGCTCTCTAAACTCCATCCATCCAGCAGCACTGCTTGGTTATAACATTTTCTTTGCAAGAAAGATTGAATCACAATCAGGTCCTCGCATTTCATACGCACCAGCCTAAAGAGATTACAATCTAAAATTCAGTCACTAAATGTTTCCTCAGACTTTGCTGCCTCTCTCTACTTGCAGTCTGAGCAGCTTGTTACAAACCCTGCTTCAAAAACTACAGCTTCTATGTTTGAAGTAATGAGTCACACGCACCGTGCAGTCAGAACCTTTATGGGGCTGCCTGTTTGACCTCAGTTACATCTGAGCCTGCATTATTATTCCCCAAAGCTTCCTTAAACATAAGAGAATACGTTTCTTCAGTAATGCAAATACCCAGATATCCAAGGAAAACAGCAGTATTTTAAGGGCCTCTGTCATATAGGATGTTTTGGCAATGCTTACGTAAACCGGCTCCGAAAGACACGAATCGGAGTGGAAGCACTCAGACTTCCCCCAAGTAGGGAAAACAATCTTTTCTGGAGGTCAGCAAGGAGTTTGAACTGCAGTGCTGGGAAAGACGGCCCGGAGACTCCGTGAGAAAAGGTTCCATGATTCTTGGGTTACAGGCTACCATCACATGTGAGTATGGACATCCTTGCTGTGCGAATACACTAACCTGGAGAGTAATGCTAACGTGAATAACTTGGACCTTGGGCGAGGAAGAGGCACGTGTGTGCGCTTAGAGGATCGATTCAATGAAGAAGTTAAAACAGGTTTGTTGACAACGAGTTACTTCTGAGCGTACTCAGGAGACATTTCCAGCTAAGTACGCATGAAAATATACAAGCACGTGAGGGAATAAAACTTAAAGGAAAGAACACGTTCGGATTTTTTGGGTTTGATTTCTCCTTTAAATTACTGTCGCTGCAAAAACAAGTGGTCGTATCCATTTGATGGAGAGAAAGGGATGATAAGATGTCATGCTGCTGAACATAACTCCGTTTGTTGTTACTTCTGGTCCCAAAACACAGCATCCCTTCTTCTATGTGTTCCCCAAAAAGAACAATCCCAACATTTAAGCAAAAGAACACCATCTAATTTTACCTGACAAAACAAGCCCAAAGAAGAAAGTGGGTGACTACCATTGGACTGAAGATTAACCCACCATTTCAGTAAACGGAAGTCAGAAGTGCTTCTGGAAGGTCTGATTTCCAGACATGATCAGCACTGCCTGCTCTCCACTCCAGCCAAAGACGGTGTCAGGCTTTCAAACGAGCAGAGTTAAATTCATACCAAGCACTGCAGAAATACCAACTTTTAATTAACCCCCGGTAAATGGGGGATTCGTTCACACACGTCTGCTTTAAAGGTGTCCAACACAGGAAGAATAAATGAAAGACGGAATTCTCACTAATCCCAAAGAAGCAATTATAAAACAGGAATATAGTGCAAGCCAGCCTTTGGTACTTTATGATAATTCGCAACGTGCCCACGATGTATTTAAAGAACTTCCCCTGAAATGAATAGAGGAGAGAACATAAATAGTTTTAAATGATTACGGGCCTCATACACATGCCCTATATTCAGGGGATCCTTGGCAAATCAATGAATACTTCATGCATAACTCCTTTGCACAATTTAGCCTATAAAGTCCTTATTTCTCTTAGAGCACTTTGGCAAGGATCAAGTTGAATTCATTTACGGGTTTAGTGGAACTGTGCTGTGTGTCAGAGTCCAGCTGTAGGGCAGAGCCAAGGTACACGGGGGTCAATCCCCCTGCGCTCGTCACCTCGTACAAACACACCTTCCCTTCCAGTCAGCCGTGTGTTCCTACTCACCCAGGCCAGAACACAGGTGATGAATGCCACTGCTGTTCTGATTTATCATCGTTTCACCTACATTTCTCACAAGCAGAGGTTGGGAAAACAAGCCCCAAGTGTACAGAAAAATGTAATTATTGGGAGTCCTATGTTTCAGAAAGGGGTGACATGCCAGTAACATTTGGATGGTGATACAAGAGGAATATTATTTTAAAACCTTCATACTAGAGAAGATTCGGAACAGCTCGATTAATTTTGAAGACGGTCCTGTTTGGAGATAGAATTTGAACTAGACAACCTACAAAAATCCCTATTCGACTTACGTTTTTTCTGAGACTCTACATGCATGTTTTATAACTCTTAATGCACCTCTTGTCCTCAGAATAATCTAACAAACTTGATATTGCCTTTCCATTCCCAGTGGGATTCCTCATCCTTCCCAATAGAGATGGTCAAGCAAGCACCTTTCTGGATACACATAAAGGATTATGCATCCAGTCAAACTTAAAACTTGAACTCTGGTGCCAATTAGACAATGTCTAACACTTACAAGATTTTTCTTTACTGTCTTTGTCTAGCAACAGCAGAAATCTCTTGGGTGTTGTTGCTCAAGATTAAATTTTTTTTTTTTGACTGAAATAGAACAATAGGATCCTGCCTAAATATGAGTCAAATCCAGAGAATACGTTCCTTATGGGCTCAGATTTTCTTTGGCACGACCAAGAATTGAAGCCATACAAACAGGCCACGAACAAATATTCCAAACTGAACAGCTCTGAAGAGGCAAAGAAGGCTGTATCCCAATTTTTTTTGTTGTTTTGGTCCACTACTCTGATTAAACTGAAATGAACTGTCACTTTATATTCTGATCAGACCAGTGAGAGATTACCCTTCTAGGAGGAAGCAAAATCAGGGAAGGCAGCATAAGGTTTATGACTGGGAGAGCCTCATTTAGGATCTCCAGAGAGAAATTAAAAGGTGGCGAGGTGTTGTGTTGTTACCATGCCTAGGAATTAAATTCACCCCTAGAAGAAGCTTTTACCAGTTCCCTTTATGTGTTTTTGGGGCAGTGAGGCAGTCCAGTGCCTTCTCCCAAGGTTAACGCAGCCATTAGAAACACCCCCATCAATTGTCCATCTACCAACCACTGATCAAGAACAGGGCACCAGAAGCATCCATTTAAATCAGAGCAGCCCCAGTACAACAGCTGTATCTAATAGATCATCACAAGGCATACGTGTCTCATCCAGCTCCCAAAATGACTCAAAGAAGTGAGAAATTGGCTGCTCACCACGCTCAGGTGTCTGCACTCAATCACGTATGCAAGGAAATACGCAGGCCTAGCAGCCACAAAGCATTTCAGTGCTCCGTTTTATTAACTTTTGAGATCCTTATTAATCTTAAAAAAACATGCTAGTGTTAAATATTGAGTATTTTGTTGCCAGACAGAACTCTCTCTCTGTGTGTGTGTGTGTGTATCTCCACTTAAGGGGGGATTCTAGAGAACTAGCTAAGTAAATAATGATTCATTAGGACAGTTTCGAAAAGGTCTTCTCCACAGTGCATCATCCAAGCAGGGTACGCAAGCACGCTTGCTTTTGGAAACAGCCTACGTGACCTCAGCAGCGACAGCTCTAATGATTTCAGTGTCTTGCACCATCTATGACCTGAGCACTGAAGTTGCAGGTCTGGAATTCTTGTCATGATATCACTTTAATCCAATCATCATTACACAATCAGTGCTTTCAGTGCATTATTTTTCGATGAATCTCTAAAATTCTTAGTGATAAACACACGAAGCTTAACGAAAGTGAACCCCAACCATCTGACTGCCAACAAGAAGTAACCCTGCCCCCGTGATATTTATTAATTTCCAATCAATTACGTGATTTCAGGAGCTGACGATTGAACTGCTCGCCATCGATATTTTGGCAACTGTGGTTTGTCTGCCTTAGAAGCTCAGACTTGCCACACGAGCAGGCACACTGAGAAACATTCATGGCTGTATTCAGTCATCTCTTCAGAAAGATGACCAAAAATTGGGCCCCAAAATGAAGGGCTGAATTCCTAACAGAGCCCAACATGGGGATATAGTGAGTTCCTCTGAAAATATACCCAGGATGAGACCTTCTATGTGCCAAGGATTTTTTACAATCCCCTCATGGATAAGAGGTCTGGAAGAGTTGTATTCCATACCATTAACTTAATGAAGAATCATTTCTCTCAGAAAGTTGAGTTTTGTTTTGGCCGTTTTTGTTGTGGTTTTTTGTTTGTTTGGGGGTTTTTGGGTTTTTGTTGTTGTTTTGGTGGGGGGTTTTGTTTATTTGTTTGTGGTTTTTTATTTCCTTTTAAAAAAAAATCTCTGTTCCTACAAAGTTTTGAGTCATTCTAGTGCATGCCAGGTTAGACTAAAATAGAGTCTTAACCAGGGAGAATTTTGCCACCCATTTTATTTGCCTATAGGCTGAATTGCCCGCTTCTCTTTGTCTTTACAACTTCTCAGGTGACGCCAAATAGTCATAAACTTCCCCTAAGCTGCCTTGGGAGGGGAACCCAAACTTGCAGGTGGCACGCCTGTGTGCTGAGCTGGCAGAAGGGATGGTGTTGCCTCTCCCCCACGAGCCCTTGACATAGAGCACATTTCCAGAAGAGAGCAGCAGCCAAAGGAAGGAGGTGAGATCTCGGCAAGCATGGGCTCCTCAATAAACCATGGACGCCTCAATAAACCGTGGACACCTCAATAAACCATGGACACATCCAGCACTATTTAAACCCTCTGCAGATGACTCTCAACCACTGAGCTAAGAGCTAGAGCTGCAAGAGAGCCCCTGCAGAAATCTGGCCCTGGACCTCTGTTCCAACAGGCCACTGAGCACAGACTTTCCTCCGACTGACCACCCAGAGCAGCTCATCAAGTCCCACTTTTGAAACATCTCTGTCAAATGCATTTTAATCCGATCACTCTTGCACGTTTTAGGGTGCTCTAATTTATGTTTTTAATCTACTACAATTCTTTCATAATTGTTTGTGCAGTGACGCCTGACAGGGAATGCTTCATAAATAAATTGAATTTATGGCTATTTATAGCCTCTCCCTCTTGAAATTTCTCAGCAAATAAATTGGTCCCACAGTTCAGTCTTCTAGGGTTGGGGTTTCTCATTGTACACATTCATACAAACTCACAACGTGCATGCATGAAAGAAAGGGAGAAAGGGACAGAGAGATGGAGTGTGTACGTGCGTGTGACCTTTTCCTTCCCTGAGTAACTTAAGGGCATATTTAACATTCTGTTCACAGTGCTCACGGCAGACAGGAAAAACACAACTGAAAGGGATGAAAAATGAAAAGCCCTTGCAGCTTCTCCATCTCAGGCTCCATCCTTCCTTTCGTGGGACAAAGGTTTTCAGGTTCTGTTTACTACCCCTGAGTAAGTTTGTCTTCGGTTGCTTGCTGCTTGAGCAGACAGGACACGTGAAATGAGGCAGATATAAGGACCTTTGACAAGCAGCACATAAAACTCATTTTATTTCCTTAATGGAAGGCTAATTGGTAATTAAAAACATGACTGTGACCTGTGCAGTACCCAGAGAATAGAAATTGATTTCATTTTAAACAGATAAAGCTCACAGGGCTGCAGCTCTGCAGAGTTGCAAGATTTTCTGGGCGAGGAGAAGTGAAAGAAGTGCTTTAGTTTTTAGCAGGTTTTGCTAATTTAGGTAAACAAAAAAAAAACCCCCAAAGAACTTTGCCAGTTCTTCAGTCCCTTGGCTGACTCCCAAGAGCCACTCTGCTGACCCTCACTGCAGTTGCTACTGATGCTGAGACAGACCCTGGGACAAGAAGCTGGAAAATGGAATTCGGACTCATGCCCGACCTCCTCCAGTCAAACCAGGGCACGAATTTTCATTTCTTGTAAGACAAGCATGTGCTTCATCCTCCCATGGGTGTGTACTGTAGGGGTAAAGGGACAAACCAAGCACCTCACTGGATGCCACCTCCTTCCATCCAGTCAGGCTGGGGCACCCTCAGCCTACAGGACACTCCATCAACCCCACAGGGCCCTCGGCAGTGCTGGGGTGGGTGCAGAGTAATGCGGGGTCACGTCAGAACAAAATGTTTGGATTTGCTTCAAACAAGCCAAACACACAGATCTGGGAATGTTAAAACATTTTGGTTCAATAAAAATGTTTAAACATAAGGCTCTGCTGTTTCTGCACTGCAACTCTCTGAGAGTTTCCCTTTACAGACAGTAGAGAGGGGGAATGTTGCACGTAGAATGCTTCAAACTTTTCCTTCTAATATTCGACAAAACCAAGTTTTGAAATACTGGAATTTTGCAGACAATGCCTAGAGTTCCACCAGCCTGACTTGCAAACCAGCACAAAAGAAAATTGGGAAAAAAAAAGACAAACAGCTATGAAATGGGTTAATACATGCTAATGCATTTAATTCATTAAAAACAAGGAAGAAGGGTTTCTAATTAAGTTCAGACACTAATAAGGAATGAAGATTGAACCCATGCCATTTTTTGCACTTGAAAAGTCTGTAAATAACTATAGCGAGCACTAATTATCATGCCAGAAGAGAGGCATCCCATGTACCTGTATTTTCTTTTACTATGATAAACCCGTAAGACGGTATTTATTCTCATGTAGATAAACTTAAAAACTAAGAGAAATATTAGAGTCTGGACAGTGAGAGGTCAAGAATCTTATTAAAACCCTGTAATGTCCTTTAATTAAACTCAGCTTGATTATGTTCTGGCTAGTTTGCAAAAAAGGTGTATTCTTCCTCTATTCCCTGGCTTCAGGGGTAGCTCTGCCTCCTGCAAGCATTGCAGCCTGTGGGATCTCTGTCTAAAGGGAAAATTAGATTTCAGCTGGCCTGTCTGCAAAAAGTAAAAAAAAAGAGATCCGAATCCCACCCACAACCAGAATTCCCTTTTATCATTTAAGTCAAATTCTTATGACACCCATCACTCAGTGGGGCCAATCCCGGTGGAAACATCTCTAAGAACTCAGCCAGATTTCCTCTGCATCAGAGTACTGCTCAGGGCTGGCAAGCATCCTGCCAAATGGACTTGAATTTCAAAGATTTTGTGTTCACTTGATGAAAATAAGATGTTACAGTCCGTGTTTTCACTCCCTCCGTTCCCAAGGCTCCCTTTCTCTTCAATCACCCTCAGGCTCGGAGCAAACAGGATTCATATTGATCTGTCTGAAAATTATTTGTAATGCTGTTAATGTTATAGGCTGCTGTAGTGGACATCTTCCAGGTTTTTCATCCTGACTAGTTGCTCTGGCTGGTCTGTAACACGCCAAACCCATCACTTGCCTTGCTGCTGGCCAAGACCCAGCTCCCAGCACAGAAATAAGAGGCAGCCGATGGCTGTACCTGAACTGGGATGGGGTGCAAGGGTTTCCTGGTGCTCAGTACAAACTCCTCACAGGCTGCACTGGGGGATATTTGCTGCCTCTGTACCCCTCCACGCCCCTGCACTGCTTTCTGGACATTTGAGGTGGTGCATAGGAAAGGAGCTGGGTGAGCTCCCAGATGCTGTTCTAAGACAATTATTCTCCTATCGTGTTATCTCCCAGGCGAGCGTGCAGTGATTACTTTGACTGAAGACTGCCACATGAAATTCAGAAATGTCAAATCAAAATGCATATTTCATGCAGTCAGATACCTTAAATGGATGGAATTGCAGGCAAAGCTTTTAAAAAATTGTATAATAAGTTTAGACTCGAAAAGAAAAGGGTAAAAATATAAATTTGGCAAAGACGATGAAATTCCTCATGAAACAAAGATCTGATTTGGAAAGAAGAGTTTAAATTGAGTCTTTATATGGACATAATTTCCACCAACTTCTAGAAGAGCTGCACAGGCAAGAACTGAGAAAAAACAGAGGACAGTAAACTTCGGCCTAGTAACACCAAAAATACTCTACAGTAACATGAAATGAAATTGCACAGGCTTGGAGGATTTTTAGCATTTTCTTTTAGTTGTCTACAAACTGTGCTAAGGCGGTGCTCTGCTAATGTTTGAGTTCAGTGGGGGAACTAATTAAAAACTATAATTAAATGGAATAAGCTGCTATTATTTATGAAACAGCGAAAAGGGTGTTAAAAGAACAAACACAGACATGGAAAAAATAATTTTGATATTGCTCCTTCATTCTGTTTTGACTGTCTCTGGTGCTGTTAGTAACACACAGATGGAAGGGGAGCCAGTTTTGCAGGTAATAAGCATTGCTCAGTCCACAGTTTATCCAGATCCTTTGACAGACTGCAAGAACAAACACAGCAACCTCAAATTTGTTCATAGAATATTTTATGAATGAAAAAAGAGCCGATGATTAAATTTTTGCAAACGCTTTTCTGTTTTGCCTAAGCCTTCTCGTTTTAGTCAGTTGGACTAAACTGAAATTTTCCAAAGTACTTTTTTCTCTCCTAACAGGTCCCTCCTAATAGGAGCCATCAGGATTCATGAAGATGCAGAAGAACATTCATAGGATAGCATGCAACAAGGACTTGACTCAAGCCCCTGAGCGTGACCCCACGAGCTACTTCCCACAACTTATATTCCAAACAACTCTGTCACTTGCACGCCCTCTGTTTCACTCTCCTGTGCCATCTCACCCTGCTTTATTTCAAACCCAATTCGTTTTCACAAGGAGATTAAAAAAAACCATAAGCAATGAGGACTATGAAACCACTGGCCTATGGCAAATGCCATAAAATAAAATAAAATAATTAAGAGAAATTCTTTAATTTTAATTAGCTTCCTTTCTGCAATCATTCCCTTCATGAAAAGTTCAATTACCAAGAACCAGTGCTGTTAGATTCACTGCACTATGTTATAGTTAGCTGGGCTGTTACACAGGAATGGGAACTGACAGTGAAATCTCTTGTACAGCTTGCCAGATATGAAACTAATAGGGCTGAATTATCCCACAAGTCTTCTGGAGCTGCCTGAAAGGATGAGATTGCCAGACTGAAAGGATAAGTTTGTCTCATCGTGTAAGTGCTTCAGATCTTCAGAGAAGGCTGCAGGGGTTATGTAGTCAATCACACACTGAATATGACTCAATGTCATGCTGTTGCAAAACAAAAAAAGCAAACGCCACGCTAGGATGTGTAAACAAAGACACAAGGAAAAATTCCTTCTGCTCCACGCAGCGGGGGTGAAAGATTTGCTGAAATTCTGTGAATGAAAGGATGCATGGACGGACTGGGGATGATCCAAGAGAGATCAACAGGCATCTCCTGAAGTGTATAAAAATTACCTGAGAGAAAAAGCTGTGCTGAGACTGCTCAGCACAGAGAAGGTAAATCAAGACAAGGCTCTAGACTGCTGCAGAGAGGCGGTGAATAATTCATTTGCCTGCTCTCCCTTTGGACATGGCAGGAAGTAATGGCTTCACACTGGCATAACCAAGGTTCAGGGTGGACATTAAGGAAACCTTTCCTTGGGATGCCAGTGTTGGCGAGAGGGCTATGACAGAGCACGCTGTCTGGGGCGTCATAGACTTTAAATTCCTAGAAGTTAAATTCTCCTGTGGGGTAGGATGACTAAATGGCCTACCAGGGTATCTTTTAGCCCAAACTTTTGTATTCCTGTTGCTCTAATAGATGTCCATGACCTCAAGATCCAGCCAGATCTGTCTCGTCAGGGAGGCAGCTGTCTGTTGGGTTCGGACAGAAAGACTCCAGGGGATAGTCCTTCTCTATTCACGAGTGAAAAGCCTTTCAAAATGTTTCTGACACCCATGCAGCTCAAGGCAAATCTAGGCGAGAAATCCATCAGTCATTTGGGATTTCAAGGAATGCCTCCATGTGTCATCATTTGAAAAAGGAGCTCAATATCCCTCTTGGGGGAAACAGAATTCAGGCTTCTCCCCAGGGCTGATCAGTTCAGAAATGTCACTGCAATTGCTCCGGGATGGAGCAAGTTTTTCTGTTCTTGTGGTGCAGTTTCAGGGTTTTCCAAGATTACTCTGCAGAGTCCAAGTCAAGTTAGGAGGAGGGATTTCGCCCTCCCCGAGAAGGCTCCCAAGCACCATCATTCTGACTGATTCTCATCTAGGCTGGTGATATTCCTAACAGGAGTTTCTCTTCCTCAATGGATCTGATTCTGAAGGGCATTCAGGAACACGACCTTGTGAATGTTTAGTCTTCTTTTGATCTCTTTTGCCTTGGGTCCACAGAGCCCCTGCAGCGGAGATCTGTGAGCTTTGCTGAGCATATTTGTAATTAATCCTAGACTTAGAGAAACGTGGGGATTAGTGGATTGCTGAACTCCTTATGTCTCTGGAGCAATGATGGAGTTTCCTTGTTACAAGCAGCAGAGAAGAGTCAGAATTTGCTGAGAATTCGGCTTAGGCCACTGAACCTACTGATTTCCATAGATCAGAGAAGTCTTCAAAGCAGCAATACTACCAGCTTGAATAAATACAGTCTCCTTCACCCAAAGGTTGCAGTAAGACTCACCAGACAGTAATGAATGAATTAAAATATAATTCATACCCCATGGGTGAAAGAGAAACCGTCTCTATTTCACAACTGGGAAAATTGAGAAATACATAGGATGAAGGTATTTGAAGGTTTGAGGCCTTCCAATTTGTAAGTACCCTTTTTTTAGGACAATGACAGCCTGATTTAATTTCTTCTTTTTTTTCTTTTTCAGAGACACCAAGTGGTTTGTTGACTAATTGGAGTGATGATGCCTCTAGGGATGGGAGCTTGGCACAGTGACTTGACTGATTTAACCAGCTAACAAGCTAATAGCAATTTGCAGAAGACAAACCTCTGACAAGCATGAAAAGACCTTGTCTAAATGTTTAGAAATCTTTGATTAATTCCTGGTGGATGAAAACGGAGATGTTGCTGTCTCTGCCCCTCTTTGTTGCTTAGACTCCACCTCCTGCCTCGTGGTTCTGCCATCTCTCTAACCTTTTGTCCCTTTCCTTGCTTTGTTTTGCACTCCAGTTTTATTTTTGTGTACAGGGATTTCCAGAGGTTCAGCGGAAAGCGCAGGTGTCTGGATCTCCATCTCCAAGAGAAAAGCTTTCCAAAACCGAGAGACGAGTTTGGAAATTGGGCCTGCCTGATTACCACCTCGCCACAAAATCGGGAGCGGGATGGTGGCATCCCGGGGGAATGTTTTGCTATTCCACACCATAGATACGGTGTACAAATCAGGCAACGTTTGTGAGGTGCCAAAGAAACTCCTTTATCCAGAAGGATGTTTATTGGCTCATTTTTGCAAACTAATACATAACGCCCTAGGAACACACCTATTATTTGGTGACTCTGTAACATCGAAATGACACCAGGACCTCACAAATGCAACTGCAGCGCCAGTGGGGACCAGAAGCATCAAAATCCTCTCTCAGCAGGAAAATTGTCTGAACAAGAAGTTCTCAAGAGCAGCAGCTCAGCAGCCTTTTGTTGCGACACGCTTACAGGGAGGGTACGATATACCACGGCGTGACGGATTCATGGCGTTGCAGCCGATGTGAACTTGCATTTGCTGAAAGCTCAGTTTCGGCTGTCTGACCCACAGGTGATTGCTGGCTGGGGTGCAGAGGCTGCCTTGCACAGTAGAGACAGGCTGCTCTCACCAGAGTGGGATTTGCAATACTGATCTGCACAACAGAGTCCTCCTGCTCTCTACAAACCCTGACTTGGACCAGTTGCCAGGGTCCCAGTGAAGTTGTTACACCCTGTGCATCCACCTGCTGCTCCTCCCACTTGTTGCTGCAGTTATTTTTGCTCTGCAGAACCAAAACTTCCCTCTCAAAACTGTGATTCAGCTCGAGTAAAACAGTACCTGACAGGAAGAACTCTCCAGGACTGCGACAGAGCGATGCAGAAGGCCTCAGCTCTTTGAAACACAGAACAAAAAACGATTCTCTAAAAAGATGCTGCACCTAGAGAGTGCACAATGAGGAGCTCCTCTCTAGGTGTCTCTTGTAAAACAGGCACGGTGCAGCTCACTGCCACAGCTCTCCTCCTTAACGGCAATCAAAAGAATTCCTGCTGTGGGTAGATTGATGAAAATGGAGATTCAAGATCAAGTTCTGAACAAGTAAAAAGAGAGAATATTGGCTTTATATTGACAGTAAGCATTTCTCCTCACGCAAACTCACTACACTCCTTAGAAATCCCTGCTGGTACGCTTTGGGTAAGGTTGGTGCCCCAGAGCATTGCAGTGTGAGCAAGGAAGACCTTCCCAAGGAGGGAGATCAGGGCTCTAATAATCGGTGGGAAGACTGGTGGAGCCCCAGAAGGAGAGATGTGGTGTTGTTCCAGCCCCAGCTGTGCCCTCAGTACCCTTCCCTTCACCAGGACCCCTACTCTGTCCTCTCCCAAGAGGAGCTTTACAGCCCTCTAAAATAATTTTTGTGGGTCTGCATTTTACCAGGTGGTAATTTCTGAGAAAAATACTGCAGCTTTAGCAGCTATTCTTAACTGTTTAAGAATATGTTGGTGTTCGGGTAAAAAAGAACCCAAGAATAACAGGTACTATGAATTTCTGATTTTCACTCTTTGAAATTCAGGCCATTTAGGAGGAGGAGGAAAAAAAAAAGTGCTGTCATATATACAAGCCTAGGAGCATCAGTATATTTTAATGGGTACATTTTTCTCTTACACCTAGCCTCGGAGTTCTCCCACCTCTGAGCGAGACCTGAAAATGCACCGCATCATCTGTATCGCTCTGCAGCCCAAAATCCCAAGTCTCCTCAGGAAACTTTCCCTTCAGAACAACCTAATATGATGTGATATCACATCCCAACAGTTTTCCCCTCGTGAGTTAGAAGTGTCACTCTCTCTGTTTTGACTAATTTCTGCTAGATAAATAAGGTCTACCTCGATTAGAGAGATTCCCACGTTCTGCACTTTTTGGCTGGTGAGGCTTTCTTTACTTTTGTACCCTGAGCTCTTCAGTGGCTTTGCCTCATTTAAAATCTGTATCTCTGCTCAGCATGCCTGCATTCCTGTGGAGAGTTGCCTAATCCCTCTGTGTACTCCCAATCTGCCTGCAAGGAACACACAGAGCATTCCCAGATCTTTAAATGGAGGCAACACAAAAAAATCTCATTTCTTTTATTAATGGAAAAGAATTCCTGTACTATTTAAAAAAAAGAAAACAAAAATCAACCAAGCCCCCTCTTTTTTGATATTATCCTTTTTTCCTGCTTTACTCAATTATAGCTGATTAACTGCCATGACATATGAGTCATGCAGGATCTAGGACACAGGATGTGTTCAGAGTTGCTTAATCATGTTGTAATATTTAACATATACACTTGTTTACTAGGTAAGAGAGTGGTGCATGAGATTTACATTGTGCTCTGTTAACTCGGGATGCTAAAACTAGAATGGACAGAGAATGGTAAACAAAAATGGTACAGGCAAATAAAAGAGGGAGAAAGAAAACATAAACCAAAGCAGGATGAGAAACAGACTTCCAGGGCATGGGAAGAAAGAATTCACATTCCTTTTTTTTTTTTTTTTGTTGGGCCACTTGTAGGTCTTCTCTCAATTATACCAATTTAAGCTCAAGGTGCCTTCCTTTTCATGGTGGGTGTCTGGTTTTACCCTAAGAGCAGCCAACCTTTCCATTCCTCAAATTTTCCTCAAAAATACCCAACTCTCAAATGCCCCTAAAACTCCTTCAGTATGTGAGGAAAGCCATCTGTGCACCAAATAATGACTTTTGCTGCCTATTCTGAAGTGTTGACATCTGCCTCTAATCACTGAAGGAAAAGAAAAGGACATCCTATATCCAAAAAATAATTTTTTTTCTCCTCTCCCTCTCTCATCACGGCATTTAGCTCTCAGTCAGCACATCAGACAGCTTTCAAAAGAGCACACAGAAAGAAGCCAAGCTGTCTCAAGGTGAAGCAGAGGATCACAGCACCAGGTTCAGTGGTGGGCCGAGAATGGTGGTGAAAACAATTTAGTCCGAGGATTCCCCTCTAAAGAGCGAGTACCCTTCTTCTGTGGGTAAAAACAATAACTAAAAAAAGATTACTGGGCTGTGAAACTTGCCCAGGAATAACAAAGCTGCATAGACAAGATGGAAAAAGGGAACAGAAACAAGACGTGCTCAATATAAGCAAGGATATTTGAACTCAGAACACTTAAGAAAGGTAAAGAATATGCAAAATTTAAAAAATGCTCTTTGGCCAGCTTCTCCTGGAGGCACTTGGCAGCTGAGCGTGGTTCTGAAGGGCCTGAAGGCAGTTTAGCACAGGGGCTGAGTCAAGGCAGCTTTGCAGGAGAGAGGACAATGGCATTCTGCAACGCACACAGGACAGGTGCCTATTTTAGGGAGAGGGTTTGCTGTCTCCAGGGACCCTCACTGTGGATACAAGACAACATGGAGCGCTGCAGCAAGCACAGCCACAGAAAGAGAGCTTAACTTGGAAACTGTTTTACAAATTAATTGCTTGTTACTGCGATTCTCCTTTGTTTTTCTTCCTCGCACTTGATCCTTTTGTCTCTTGTCCTCCTACCTGCGACTTCTCCCATTTTCATCCCACTTTATCACCCCTATTTAGATACTTTTTTTTTTTACTTCTGTCACACTCTGACAGAGTTCCCAAGCTCCTGATAAAACACTGCAAGCACCCTATAGTAATGATGTTTTTAATCCCTAGGCTAGCTTTATTTTTAATGGAGGCTTACAAGAATAATGTGTTCCTTGGGAGTCAGCAGAAGCTGACGATGAGCCGTGAGAAGTCCAGGAGAGCATAAGGTGCAAAGCCAGCCGTGGCTTGGGGGAAAACAAAATGGTCTGAGGATCAGTGGCACCCTGCCTCTTCCTTACCAGCACGCAGGGAGCCTGGTGCTGAGCTCAGAGCTCACTTCTGCCTCCCTTCTCCTGGCTGGCAGAGAAATGATGGGATGAAATCATGCTACTGCTCCTCAAGGGCTGTGAACAAAGGGTTCATTGACAGCACTCTCTTCCCAGCTGCTGGTCCAGACCTCTGGAGGCAAGAGCTGCTAAACTTCTAACCTCTATTATGGACAAAATGACTCCCTAGCAATTCCCAGAAAGCCCCAAAATCCCACAGCCACATTCCCCATGCTTTTGTTAGTCCTGCAAAGGGCACCACAGTGAATCAGAGCCAATATTTTAAAAGCCACCCATCCAAATTCTGGGTTGCCTGTCTGTATCAAAGCATCTACCAACATTTCCTGAGCTATTCAGCTGCTCCCACTGTCTTTCACAGAAAAAGATAGAGGGTTGTCTTTTCAAAGCAAGGAACTTTGTACCTTGTACACAAAATTTTACAATTAATTGTCTTTGTAGCAGATATGCATCTTATTCTTTTCAATTCCCCCTCATGTCTGATTGCCAGGAGCTGTCCAAAACTGGTCCACTTGCTCTTCAGGCCAGTTGCTCACCTGCCTGCCCAGAAGCTGCTTCTGGCTGGGTGCTCTGAGCAACACTGATCAATTCTGCAGGGCTCCCTCCTGTCTAGTCCCTCTCCCTATGCTTCATTTCTGTTTTTCCTCTTTTTTTACCCTTACCCACTCAGCGGTTTTCTTGTTAAGTAGGCTCTGAACAAAAATTCCCTTTCCAACAGCACCAGCATCTCAGTGACATGGCAGAAAAGCTAAAACACAGGGAGATTAAGATACCACCTCAATTTATTGCCCAATTCAAGTTATCAAGGCCCAAATGGCGCACACAATTCTCTCTGAAAACAGAATCTGAAGGGCACAAAACTCATTCCTCAGCTCTGCAATGCTTGTTCAGAAACATTACCACTTTATTACATCAGGAGTGATCACGGAAACGGCGTCTCCGACACCAAAATACAAAAGAGCCTTATAAAAATTGTTTAGGTATAAGGGAGGAAAGACAACCAACAGATCTACGTTGTCCACCAATCTGCTCAAGGCAAAAGGTTTAAGCAGGCTGATTTACAACATTGGAAAAGAATTAATCTGACTCATACAATTACTAAAGGACATTTGTCTCCATAACCCAGTAGGCAACTTCATTTTTCATCCTGTTGAACAGTATTTCCAACTTTTTTTCTTTCCCTGGTTAACAAATGGCCTTTTTAGTCTTGTTGCTCTTTAACTGTTACTCAACTGAAAGAAAACCAAAACAAAAAAAAGGAACAAAAGGCAAAAAATAACCCAAACATTAAGTAACCAGAATATCTACATAGGATATTTGCTGTATGGGGCAGATTATGGAGGGAAGATGCTGCAATCCCCTCAGCCTGATCCCTGCAGGGAAAGAGGAACTCTACTGCCTTGAAGCTGAAAAATAAGGTTCAGGTACAAGATTGACAAGGGCAGTGGAAACACTGAAAAGATGCAGAAATTAAGGAATGCCAGTTATCTTTGGTTATGCTTTTGGAAATATAAATTCATCCTGCACGACATGGGTCTCCAAGAGCACTGGAGAGGCTCTTCTTACAGGAGCATGTACTGACAGGACAAGGGGTCATGGCTTTAAACTGAAAGAGGGCAGGTTTAGATTCGACATTTGGAGAAATTCTTTACTGTGTGGGTGGCGAGACACAGGTTGCCCAGGGAAACTGTGGATGCCCCATCCCTGGAAGTGTTCAAGGAGAGGGTGGATGGGGCTCTGAACAGCCTGGTCTAGTAGAAGGTTTCCCTGCCTATGGTGGGGGGGTTTGAACCAGATGATCTTTAGGGCTCCTTACAACCAAACCATTCCATGATTCTATAACTTTATTTTTTTAAGCCAGTGGAGCTCCTTTCAAAACACTTTTGTTTGGGTGTGTCAACCTTACCTGAATGAACTAATTTGTCTACATGAAATTATACACCAGCAGGAGTTTCCTGCTTCGTACGGATGTTAGCAGCAGTGTCATTATAAACTCAGCATCGACACCCAATCACCAGGGAGAAAGGACCTTTTTTAATTTTTTTATCCATTTCTTACCAATTTGCAGGAGAGACACCAAATTCTGAATGTTTTGGTTAGAGGGGCCGATCAGAGAACTCGATCTTTCGTAACCTCAAGGATTTGTCACGTTACAATGAGAAGGAGAGAGGGGAAATCTGGGTATTTCTTCTGTCCTGGGTTACCAGGGAGCAAAGGCTCATCAGGCACAGCGATGAGCTCATTCAGCAGCACTGAATTAGGGCAACTCCTCTGTCCATGGCAGAAAATGGCAAAGTGCTGAGGGACAGGTGAGTGTCTCCTCACGTGTGGTCTTCTCTGGGCCAAACAAGCACACTGCTGGCTTCAAGCTGCAGATATTGGCAAGTTAATTCTTGCCAGCAAGTTAATTATTGCTGCTGTTCTTATTATTTTCCACTCATTATCTCTCCTGTAACGATTCACTGGCTTCCTCAGAGAAAGAAATGTGTCTGCGGGTAATGATTTCACTGCTTTTCCTCCTCTGCCCACCCCTCCACCGCTCTTTTATATTGAATAATCATTTATGTGGTAGTTTAATTAGCTAATTATGAACGTGTTTGGGTATTTTGAGGAGGAAGAATCATTGTTTATTTGTTAGTAATTAAGTGGGTTCCATTCGATTTTGGTGTTGGGAAATTTACGAATATTATTTTTCCGTGTGGCACTACGAAATATTAAAAACGTAATTGTTTGCTTATATCTTGGTACACTGAAAGGAGAAGTAAATTTCCATAGGCTTTGGGCTTCTGGTGGAGTACCATTAGTACAACCAATCTGGATATCCTTCTTAGGATGTAAAAAGAGCAGTCAAGAAAGGAGACCAGTTACGGACGGAAAGAGCCGCCGCGTTTTGGAGGCTTTGCACAACACCCAATTCACCTGTCTGCCATCAAAGCCAGCACAAACAGCTTCCAACTCCCTCCTCACCCTGTGAAGGTGCAGGCAAAAGGAAGCATCTCAGTGGGTCACCCACAGTCCCTGCGGTCTGCACGCAGCAGCTGCGTTTGAGAGCCCGCATCCATCTCGCGCGCCCAAGAAGGCTCTGCCTGGTTCTCCCGACACCAACAGAGCAGACAGGCTGCCAGCGAGCACCAGCAGGCCTGGGTGGAAGGAAGGAGCAGGAGCGGTGCAGGCAGACACACCGAGCCTCTCTCTCTTCCAGCAGGATCCCGAGAGAGGGAGGCAGGAGCGCGTCTGCTGCGGTTCTGCTCTGCCGCGAACGGTGAGGGATCAGATTTACGTAATCCCAGGAAGACTTCGGAATGCACAGGCTACGAAGCAGGTCCAAAGAAACCCGTGCAAGCCTGGCCATGGTGTGCCTTGAATATTGGCAATAATTTCCCAGGATCAGGTCCTGCTGTGGCACTCATCCTTCCCTTCTGGCGGGAGACAGCGTGGAATGAGACGAATGATGCAGAAACAGCACAGAGCGAAGGCTTTGGCCTCGCCTCTTGAGAAACACACTTTACTCAGACATTCCAGCTTAACTGAGCATGGTTTTAAGACCTCCATTTGGCAGTTTCAGGGGCAGCTGGGAAGACTTTTTAGTCTCTGATAATGCAAAGCGAGGAGCAGGATGTGCAGTGCATTGTCTCGGGGTGAGAGAAACAACACGTTCCTGCCAGTCTACTTTATGTGACAGCGTCTAGAAAGGAGAGATGCCTGTAGGATATCCACACTTCAGTTCCCTCCCAAAGGATGACTTCTATTCAAAAAAAACAACCCAGCACAGCTCCCACAGTTTTCAGCAGCACTGCTTCCAGCATCCTTAATGGATAAGAAGGATAAACAAACCAACTTGCCTTGTAACGTGTCCCCTGTTTTGTTCCTTTTCAAGCAAATTTTAGGGTAAATCATAAACCAGCTATTCCACACTACATTTTGCACTTTCTTGTATACTGCTGGTTGCTCTTTTCAAGTGATTTTTTTTTTTCTAAGAACTCTGAATCTGTTTCAAACCAGGACATACTAAAACTAACAGCATGTAAATACACAAATCCTGGATTTGCCTTAAAAGGGCCTGATGAGAACAGCAGAACTGTGTTTATAGATGTTCTTTTTTGATTTATAATTTCTGAGGCTTTACTACGCGTTTTCGAACTTTACTACAAAAACTATGCAGGCCAGAATGTTAATGTTTTTAAAACTAAAGGGGAAAGCAACGTAACTGCAGAAGACTGGGCTGTCACAAATAATCAGCTACTGTGAAACTCGAGGTAAAACCCCAGGGTTTAGCAGGATATGGAGAGTTGTTGCGTGCAAGCAACATCCATCGTAGCACCCCAGAATCCACCCACGCCCAGTTCCTATTTACAAAGGTCCCAACAATTAAATCCATCTCACAATGTGAGCTGAAGGTCATTGGAGATGGGTCCAGCAGGGGAGTGAGTCCCGGAGTCAAGGACCTGGGCTAAATATAACCTGCCATCAGCTCCATCCTGCCTTAACTGTGAGGCCACTGTCAGAGCATTCCAGGGAATTTCGAGTGCCTTGGTGTCATGTGAGAAGAAAGTTGCTCTCAGGTATTGGTATCCCTGCAATTCACAGCTTCACAGCTCATTAATGACATGTGTGCAGTGAAATCAGGTGTATGAGCCTTAAGCCCCTCCATGCCCTCACACCATTTTCTCACAAGTATGATTTTTTTAAACTAGAGTGGAGTTACCAGTTGAGAGCAGAGTCCAGTCTAGCATTTAATTGTTAATTAATATCTTGCCTATATGAACATTTTATTGCCTAAACACTTTCAAAACCTAGTTTATATAATTTTCATAGCCTAATTTTCAATTATCAATAATTGTTCTTCCCTCAGTCGCGTGACCCACCTGAACTGACTAATTAATATTAAAGGCTTCTACTTTTTCAAACATCTTGAGGTCATAGATCATCAAGATCTACAGCACTGTGACAAGTATGCAAAACACACGTGCACATCCAATAATTTGGAGTTATGCTCACTCCAGGGCTGGCCAGGTTGCAGAGCCACAGACAACTGCTGCGAGCTTCCAGCTGGAGCTTTGTTCACAGCTGGGGCAAAACCCTCCAAAATTTCAGATTCCTTGGAATCCAATAATGACACTTGTCTTGTGCAGAGCCCCTGATGCAGGCTCGCTGCATTTTAAGCCAGCAATGCTACCTGTGTGCTTTAAAAAGATCACTTTGGGGGCAGAGGAAATGTTGTGAACTCTCAGCAACATATGTGTATGATCAAGAGCCGAGAAGACTCTTCTGTCTCGTGATACAAAATTTAAAAAGCCCCACCTTCATTAGGAAAATTTCTTAGTCTGATCAATTTAGCCACAGTGTCCCTCACGTTTCAGCCCAGGTGTTACAGCCATTATGACCCAAGATTTGCAGAGTTCACTTAAATTTGAGGTTTTGCAGATACTAACTGGCAGCCAAGGATAGAAAAAAAATGCCACAATACCCCATTAACCATTGTTTTCCAGCCCCAAAACCACAAGAGAATGTGCTGCCGAGCACAGAGGCCCCACAAATGCTATATATAAAACTTAGATTTCTGTTCCTATTGTTGACAAAGAGAATGAGGCAGAGCAAGGGGAGGTAAAAGGCTTTCAGAGATGATCAGAGAAACAAAGAAGAGATTAACTCGATTTTTTCACCCCTAGCCTTGAGGGAACCCCCTTTTACTCATTTGATGGTTAACACCACACAGAGACACGTACTTCTCACCTTGGCAGAAGCAAAGCTACCAATAGCACAGACAGGAAAGCCAGAGAAATCCTAACTGTGGCAGGTGAAGGAACAGGGCTGGGCCCTACAGAATATTCTCCCCTGCCACACTTTTACTATGCTCACATTATGCAGATGGAGCTCCCACTATTTGATTTCCAAGCCTCTTCTACAAGCCAGGCAGCTTCACAATTAGAATGTTTCCTAATAGCCACCATTTCATTTGTTAAATACTGCTGGTTTTTACTCTATCTCCTTTCTCCAAATGAGCTTCCAAACCCAAGGAGTTCTCTTTTGAGTCTTTTGGGAATGTGCTGCAAAAGTGTTGCTTTTTTTCTGCCCTACGAAATGAACCCTTTTTTATTCAGGGCTTAGCGAAAAAATTCTACTAAAATAGGATCAGAGAAGTTTTAAACCAGGGCGGGAAGGGGAGTACAGATCCATCCCCAGAGTATGCAAAACAGAAATGAGACTGAAAAGTGAATTAGGCTGAGATAAAGTCACCTTGTTTCAAATTACACAATCACACGTTTCCAGGGAAGATCTCTGCGCCGCCCCAGCAGCGAGGCTGCAGATTGTATCTTTGCTCCAGGTTTATCAGCTGGCGTAAGGATGAAATCAGCAACAGGATAAGCGAGACCAAAACAAACACAAGTGGCTTTGCTGCTGCAGCTGGAGGAAGCTGAGCACCCTCCAACCACGGGGCTGCAATCAGGACAGGATGGAAGAGCAGCCTGGATCCAGAACACGAGGCTTAATCACTGGGCTCTAACTAAATCACAGTGCACCATGCCTCACAACCTTCTGGTTCCCCCATTATCCCTGATTTCCTCCCCAGGAAAGGACTGCATGCCTTCAGGCACAGCATTTGGGAGCAGCCAGGAAATACATTTAGACCCAAACAGTGCAAAGCACACTTGGACCTCACTGTTTGTTTATGGCTGGACTGAGCACAAGGATGGATGTGCATTAGGCAATGCCCCGAGGACTGGGATTCTGCCCAGTGCACTTTCCTTCTCCCTCCCATTCCCAAGAGAACGACAGTCCTCAGGGTCAAGGCTTGTTGTGCAGTCTGGAGTAATGGTTACCCTAGAATATATTTCTCTTTACTAATGTATGCTTAGAACTTGTTATTATGGGTTATTCTAAGTGGAAAATACATGAAGCTGCAGATGAAGCCCGCTACATGTGCAAGTTCCGTGCTAATGTACAAATTTTTTTGATGTACAGATGAAAACAGTTGTTTGCAGATAAGTGCATTGACCTTTTCCTTCTGAAGCCTGCTCTTCACAGACTGCAGGAATCTGGGTCTGGACAAGACAAATGATGTTCTCTGAGGTGGGCAGTGGGAGCATTTCAACATTTAATCAGTCTCAGGTGCATGCACCTCACAGCTTGTACAAAAAGGACAAAAGATACTCGGGCCATAAAAGATGCAGCTGTCAGTCATAAATTTATAGTAAATCCATTTAATTTGGGACCTTAAGATTCTGGAATTGGAGAACTCATACAGCTAGCCACTGTGATTTGGAAACTGCTGCTCCTGGCTTAGGAGGAGATTAAAAAGGAGTAAAGCTCAGTTATTTGGTTTGTCTTTCACCTCTCCAAGATGGACAGTTCTGGACACTGAGTCAGCAAAGGAAGCAAGAAGCTGGATTAAAAGTCACTATGACTTCTAGATGGGGGTAAAAATGAACCAGGGAAGATCATTATGTGTCATTTGCACACTACAGGGGGACAACTTGCAGTGACACCAAATTTGGGGCACTTGGCAAAGCAGTGCCATTCCCCGTGACAAGCTGAGGAATCTCACACAGAACTCTGAAAAAGAGGTTTGCCTTTGGGTTAAAGTTTCCTTTGTTTTCAGCTGACACATTGCTCGTGTTTTTCCTAGGCTAAAAGAAGAGGCTCTGTGGTGTCTCACTTGGGAGGTCTCGCTTCCTAAGGACAGGAGGCTGGAAACGGATGCTCTGGGGTCTCATTATCTGAAATGCCTTCTGTGCAGGCAGGCATCCACGTTAACTGCCTCACCAGCTTCGGGAGGTGCTTTGGTGGCACCCACTGGCAAAAATTGGGTGTTGGGGGTTCTGGAGCCTCTGGCCTGACCCTTTGGGGCTTTCACAGCTGATGAGCTCCCTCCCCAAGGCGGCCTGGCTACAAGCACGTGTCTGTTCCCTCTAAAATCCCAGACATGCACACTCACACCAGCATTTCCTAATAGGCAGCTGAGAGGCAGGAAGATTATTTCTAATACCCCATCTTATCACCACAGGTCCTGATGACATGAAGTGACCCACATGGAGAACAGCACGATCCTCTTCAGCCTTCGCCTACGTCAGCAGGAGGAAGGACAAAATAACTGAGTGCAAGGACAGCAAAATGCAATATGCAAAGTCTCTAACTTTAGACCAAAAAGGTAGAGCCTGGAGGGAGGGAGCTCAGGTGATCCAAACAAAGCAGCCCAAAGCAGATACAACCTGGACTTTCCTCTGGCTCATTGCTGATGCAACGAGTGCCAGCAATTTAATCCTGGGAAAGCTCCAAGGCAGGGCTCACAACAAGAGAGAGCAGACCCCACCAGCTGCACTGGCAGAACACGCTGGCACGCTGCTCTCCTTTTGCTGTCCCAAGGTGGCTGGGGGAATGCAGTCAATCCTGTTAACAGGGGGAATTTTCTCAGTGCTGTTCAAACAAATCTAGGACATTTCACGAGCCAAGTTGTTTAACTCCCCTTTGCCTGATCCAAAGCCAGTGTGTGACCTTGTCCTTCGTGATTCACCTGAGCCGGCTCGGCCAGGTCTGACATTAGAAGGTTCCAGATCAGCCTTTAGGTAGTGGAGACCCAGCAGCTGCTTGCTCAGAGTTAGGAGCACTTTGGAAAGCATCAGTTACCCCTCTTCCCCAAATCCTGACTGACAGGATGGTCCAGGGGCACGAGTAGGAGGCAGCACAGAAACAAAACCAAGGTCCTTTTGCTTTGAGATCATCTCATTGATCTGCTTCTTTTTTGCTCCCTCTGTCCTTCCCACAGTATCACACACTCTCACTACAATATCCTCCTCTGTGGCTTCAGCCAGCTGGAAGAGCCACCCAATAACCCCCTACTTCATTGACTCCTTGCAAGTCACAGCTCAGTGAAATACGTGCACGGAACAGGGAAAGCTGGGGAGAGTGGGAAAATGGAGTACAATCAAACGAGTAGGAAAATTCACTTGTCAGTGCAGAAACAGCAGTAAGGACAATTTCTTTCCATCCTGGAGCTTAAGCAAATGGGGCAGCTGTTAGCCAAATGAAACCCAGGGAAGTAGAGGCTCTTTCCATCAGTGGGAATTCAGCAGGGGTTAAGAGTTCAACAAGAGAGAGCGCTAATGTGCGCTAGATAAATCTCTTAGGACTGCGGTAATAGGAGCAATAATACAAAATTAGAGATACTAGCAGGTGAAAAATTTACTCAGAAAAACACAGGCCAGCAAAAAATAAGACAAAGGCATTCTGGTTCCCGGCTGAGGAGGGCTAACTGGGTCAGAGCCATCTAAAGATATTCTTCATGTGGCTCTCTTATCTGCCTTCACTTGTGAAAGGATTTGTGCAGTACTTGTAGTAATGGAAGACAAAGATATGCTAAGAAATAGCTCTCCTCGCCCCAAAATTTATCACCATGATGTAAGATTTTATTTTGCTTATCTAATTTATTTTTACAACAGCTTTCCTAGGTCAATAACATACAGATATTTGTCCTAAACAGAGATTTAAAGAACTAACATCAAGAATGAGCTTCATTGACGATTTTGTGATGATATTTAATGAAGAAAATGAAGGATTACAAAGACAAATCTCATTTTACTCATTTGCAGGAGATAGGCCTTGCGAAAAACCCCTGTCCCACTTGGGTGAAATAGAATAAAACATTAAATGTAAGTATGAATATCAGAGGAGGGAAGAAAATAAAGAGTATTTATGTTCTGCAATATGAGAATTCAAAGAGCAATTTTGGCCAAGATGACAAAGGTTTGAACACATTCTAAAAGCACAGACCATGCAGAAAGGTATGAGAAAGTAAAACTTGCAGTATCTGAAAAGACAAATCTAGGGATCATAACACTGACTCTTTGCACGGCCTCACTCTACTCTCTGTGATAGAAAAGGAAAGGGGAAAATGGTATGAGGCAAGTAAGTATTTAGGAGGATAAAAGATCCTCTCTGTGATGAATGAAGGGCACAAGAAGTTGGAAAAGGAAAAAAAACGAGCTGTGGGCCCCTCACAAAAGGGAGGAAACCCTGGAGCCCCGGCGCAGACAGACTGAGGGAACAACCTGGCTTCTGAGGGAAACCAGGGGTGCAAAACTACAGACACAGGAGGCAAAGGTGCAGAAAGATGCACAGGGCCCCTGGCAGGGAGGGAATGATGCCACAGGACATGGACAAGAAACACAGGTGGCTCAAGAGGGCAGGAAAGCCCACAAATGCCTGAAACCCTCTAAGTGCAAATGCACTTTACACACCTGTGGAGCACAAGCTGTGAAGCTGCGCTGATGATTGCTCTGGTTTGTTCTGTTTGGCAACAAACTGGAACAGATCAAAACAGGAAGTTGAAAATTAAAGAGGAAGCAACAATCACCAGGACAAGGATGGCATCTCACCAGGGAACGCCGGGAGAGGTGCTGAGAGGAGAACTCGAGGAGGGAGGTGGCTCCAGACCAACCACCCAGAGGCCAGGACAGTGGTCTGCGCTACAATTTTCTCTACTCTCTAGTACGCAGAGAGGAATATGTGAGGCTGGCAACACACAGATGGAGAAGTTCCTTTATGAATAAAGAGAACTGCAATGATTCCCAGCAAAAGCAGCGGATATAAAAGGTGTGGAAATCCTTTGTAGCTCCCTGTGCACATCTTCAAAGGCCAAAGAGACGCTGAGCTTTCTTACCAGAGAGTGTATTCTGTTCTGGAGGGAGGTCAACAGCTTAATGCGAGCTAATTAAGACACAACACCCTTTCTTCATTCTATTATATACATTACTTTCCTTTTATTCGTGATCACAGTCCTGTGGCAAATAGAAGAGCAGCTTACACACATGACTAGTACTAAGAAATGTGTTTAATGTACTCTGAGTGCCTGTAATGAAATTTAGTGTCCGAGGGAAGAGACTGCACTTTGTGACCAGACAATTCTCTGCAGACCACACGAAACGCAAAACTAGGGATGGCAGACCATGGTCAGTCAGCTCTAACCTACAGAATGATGCAACAAAATTTGCAGCTGCACTGGTTTCTAAAGAATAGAGACTGCCAGAAAAACCTGAGCATCTTTTACAGAATTGTGAAATTAGTGGCTGTAGGGAATACAGTATACACGATGTATCTGAAGCACAAGCATTTGACAGAGCATCTCAGGAAACATTACTCACAGAATTAATTTGCCTGGATCTCGACGGGAACAAAATCAACCAAAGCCAAAGCAGGCTGAATGACAGTAAACAAAATCTATTTTTTGGCACTAGATCAAGTTTGCACACTTAGCTTACTGGAATATTATATGGAGGTATGTTAAGTTCACTTTCTACCTAACTGCTTCATCGTTGCGCCAGAAAAAATGAAGGGTCTGCTAACAAAGAATGGCATGGTTATAAACCAAAAAGTCAAGAATGGTTTAAAAAGTTAGCTCAGAAATCAGATAGTTAGGAGAAAGTAGATTTAAAGGCCGGAATGGCAACTAGAAACCAAGAGACAGAAGTCAGCTCTGTACAGAGGCGTCAGCCAGTGTCACAGATGGGCTGTGAGGATCAGATCTGCTGCCGTGGAGTGCAACGGTGCAAACATGTCACTGCCAGGTTTTCCACACGGCCTGGAGGAGTGTCACCATCCCTCTAACAACCTTGGAAAAGAGCTTCGGGGCTCAAGACGTGCAGAGTAACCACTGCAGAGGAGCAGGCAGGGCTGCCTGAAGGATTTTGGTGGCCCGTGACTGTTTAAAACATGCCTGCACAGGTTCTGGTGCTGGGTGGGACAGCTGCTGCGTTTTCCACAGGACCCCTTCTCTGGGGAGTCCGGGGCGAGGCCAGACCTCTGCTAAGCCAGCTGTGCCCAACCCATGGCTGTGATGGCCTTGCACCTCCCTGCGCATGATGGCTCAGGCACCCCAGAGGTGGAGAGGGCTCCCGGACTGGTCGACCATAGATTTTATTATGTGGACCCCCAGGGAAAAGAGAGGGCCCACATGGTGACCTAGGAACCAAGAGAAGGAACTTCCATTTGGCTGGGGGTTATAAGGGGGTCCCGAAGGGGCGGGGTATTACAGAACAGCCAATGGGGAGAGAGGGAGAAAAGGACGGGTGTTACAAACCAACCGATGGGGACAGAGGGGCAGGCATGGGGGTTTGGTTACATCTTGCAGGGGTACATGAATATGCATAAGAGTGGATGGGCGAGGCTTCCTCCTGCAAACCAAGAAGGGGCTTTCTTTGGACCAAACCATGGTCTTTTTTTTTTTTTTTTTGACCTCACCGATCCCAGCTCATTGCAACATGTGACAGAACTACGATTAAACATCCCTGCATCTCCAGACAGGCACACGAGGACAGCAAGTCCGACGGTGTTCCTGCAACAAGTGGCAGGGTTCAGACGGGCCTCCCCGCTAAATTCGACCCACCAGAGGTGCTCCACATGCACAATTTACCTGCACAGGTACCTTAGGAGCCTTTGCAAGCTGTGAGCTCTGGCTCCCCAGAAACAGAGGGAAAAATTCTGTTTTACACGGTATTCTATTTACATGGGAATTCCTGTAACAAACAGAATATCTGGGAATTCCCACATTGATTCAGGGCTCTTTTGACCTTCCCATTTAATCCCATGAATTAAAACGGTTTTGCAAGACTCTGTCCCCCTCTTTCTAGAACACTCAGGGATATTTCATTCACTCAGAGACATCTCATTAACTTAAACAAAAACGGAGCTAAAGCAGTAGTAGAGCAGAAACAAGAACATCCGGGGGCTGATTTAAAAGAAGATGTTAAGAAAATGAAATACGCAGCCCTTGGCTCGAAGACAACGAAGAAAAAGAATACAACCAGAAATGAAAAATACTTGAAGGCTATAAACACCAAGAAAGGAGAGGCATTCTGGGTTGTGCAAGAAGTAGTAAATCTATGAGTAATGACATTAAATTATGAAAAGATAAACTTTCACTGAAACATCAATTTGTCTTTACAAGTAGTCCTAGTATGATATCAAGCAGTCTTCCAACAGCGAGTTCAAAAGATCCACTGCTAAGGGTATTTAGAAGGATTTTGGACAAATAATTGAAAGTGCTCCATAAGGAAAATATTCCATATAAGGAGCCAGAGAAGTTTCATGATTTAGTAAGTTTTTTCCTTACTCTGACTTCTCTGAATATCTATTTTGAAACAAGCCATTAGAGTAAGATTTTCTAGCTCACGAAGATAGCAAAAGCCAATTTGTCTTCTCTTGCTCAAGAGCTCCCACAAATTACACAAGTATTAGACATTACTTATTGAACACTGTTTGACATCACTGCATCTAAACTCGGCGTAACTCGTTTAAAAGGAAGGTCTAAGGCAAAGATAAATACGCAGGCCTTGGCAAAGAGACAAAGAAGGAGAACTCAACAGACATATCTCTCTTATATCTGAAGGATACAAACCACAAGGAATTAGATACAAAAACACACTCAAGACATGGTATTTTGAATGACTTTCTCAGAGTCCAGAACCAGGCAATGGTGAAGCCAAGAATTTATTCCAGGGGTATTTCAAAGACGGGCACTCTGGATTCCCTTCTTAAACCCATGGGACATGTACCTGTTTATGCCGTGACTAAAAGCTCATTTCCTCTAAAAAAAATGCACTTTAGGTAAATCTAAGAGGTACCGAGAAGCCTGCCAGGAATCACAGAAAATGAAAGATGCTCAGCTCAAACCGGTCACGTGGTGGAATGAACACGTTTAGCTGTACTAATGGAACGTGATGACAGAAGTACAAACATTTTTATACTGAAACTACTGACAGCACTTTTCACAGATCACAGAATATTCTGAGTTGGAAGGGACCCACGAAGATCTTTCAAATGAATGGGACTTATAGCCTGAAGGGTCAAAAGCGAAAGAATTGCACCTGTTGCACACGGCCAGGTTTGGAGCCACAACTCACGTTCTCACTCAGGTGTTGAAATATGCAGGTGATTTTTATATCTGCTGGAGAACTGAAGAGAGACATTTCTGACCTTAAATGAGGTAATTACTCTGTAGTTCTGAAAGACAGGCTCAACACAACTAAAAAGCCCTTCCCAAACTTTAGTCTCATAGAGAAGAAATAAAATGCTTGTTTGTTCGTAGAGCTGAACACCACCCCCTTTCTACTAAAGGTTGTCGTGTCAGTGTTGGCAATGGCTGCAGATAATCCAGGCAGCTAGGCTTGGAAATCTTCTTTAAAAGCCTAATGATTAATCAAGTCTGGGTTTGCAGTATTAGTACTGCCAGGGGTTCACAGACAGCCTGATGAGAAGAGTCCAATCCCTCGGAAATTAATTCAAGGCCTTCTTAAAGGGATGAAGCGACCGCATCACCAGTGGAAAAGGAAGGCATCAGCTGAAAGTCACTGCTCACTGACGAAACTGAAGGGCAGCAGCTGGATCCCACTGGGTCACTCTGCAGCTCTCATGCAGTGGGTTAAAGCTCTGCTGAGAGACTGAAGCTATGGCAGCTGAAGGCAGAGAGAATTTACTGCAGGATCCCAAGAAAAAGGCGGGCAGGGTAGACAGGATCCAGCTGCAATCTCATCTAGGAGGCAAAACTTAGTGACCGCATCTCTAACAGCGAAGAGATGCCGTGCTCATCCTGCCGGTGGATACCTGGCACGGTGCGTGCCTGCCTGCTCGCAGTGTGGCACATGCACCGCCACGAGAGGAGGCTTTCTGAGAGGTCAAAGCACCAGTGAGGGGACACAGTGCCACTCCTTCGCACCCGGGAGATGGGAACACTGCCATCTCATGGGCACTCGGGGCTCCCTGGCTGCCCTGGTACCGGCACAAGGTTTCAGGGGAATGTGTGAATGCCCCAGCTAAACCCTGCTGCGGTTTCCACAGAGCCCATCTCTCTGCTGTGAGAACTGAGGCCTCCCCATGAAAGAAGCTCTGGGCTTGAGCTTGAGGGTTTTCTGGTCCCCGCAAAACCTGCCTTTTCCTTCAGTTTAGGACTCACAGTGAAGCTGAAAGGATGGGGAGAGGGGGGAGAAGCATAGCTTACAGCTATTGCATCAAACAAAGAGGAAAAGAAACCCTGAGGTGTGGGAGTCATTAACACACCAGAGCCCAGGGCTGGCGATGGTTGTGCCACACAGCTCGACAGCCGCTTCCCTCGTATCTTGTGCTCATCCTCAGTTTCCCCACCACAGCATGTGCAGTCACATACATCCTTTACGAGGCTGTGGGGCCAGGTAGCCCCCACAGGAACCTCCCTCCAGCGCACACCTGACTGGGAGAGCCAAACTCCAGCTCAGCTTGGGGCTGCCTGGCTGAACGCACCCCAAGGCCACTCCAGGCAGCAGGAAGAGGAACACACTCCTAAGAGAAAGGCAGGGGTGGCTGTGGCTCTGAGATGAGCCTGTGTGTAGAGCACAACCCCTCTAACCCCAGGCACAGCACTGAAAGGAAACAAGCAGCTGGAGGCTCTGGCTGACAGGCAGGGAAGAGGGAAGTCACTGTTTTTGTCACTCTCTGGATGGACACTGGGAAATGACTGGGCAGGTCTGTAGCCCATGGTCCCAGCAGCACTCACCAGCCACCCCCGTGTCCCAGCTTGCCTTTCCTTCCCTCCTCCCCACCAGTGCAACACGCAGCACCGCACAGCTCGAGGCAGCCAGGCGGGGCAGAAGTGCGAAGTATCACTAAACACAACAGTCTTTTTTAATGAAAAAGCTGAAAAAGACTCAAGCCTCGGCCAAAACATGAATCACCAGAAAACTACACTTGCGGAGATCCCCATAAAAGGAAATGTAAACAATCATCCCGAGCCCCCTGCACATTCAGATACCCGTGTGCTCATGTGCAGGCCAGCTGTACTGGGTTGAGTGGATGTGTGGGTATTCCCCTGCACAAACGTGCCCATGCCTGGAAAGCAGTAAGGAAAAAAAAAAAAAAAAAATCCGAGAAGAATACAAGAATAATTTTGGACAGGAGAGCTGGAGCGGGAAATCTGTGATAACACAATATTCAAACAGGATCTACGGGTCTCAGAAAAAGGCTGCAAAAGCAAAGATCATACCCACCGGGTTTCTTTGTGAGTGCACTGTACTACTAAAAGCAGCAGCATTTGAGCTGTCCTGACCCCCACCGCTTCCCTCCCGCCTTGGAGAAAGGCTGCACCGAGCTCTCGGCGGCACCGAGATGCGGGAGGTGAGAGTGCTGCGCTCACACAGAGACTGAACACACACACACGGCCAGATCCTGACCACTTTCTTCAGAAAAAAGATCCCCATATAAGGAGATCTGAGGCTTTCCCTTTGGGGCTCAGGCCGTGGGTGGCTGTGCAGGCATTACACACACGGCCACTCTCTCAGCTCAGCATTTTAACCCGTTCCTTGGTGACGCGGATTTGGAACCGCTTTGCCATTTTGGTGCCCAGGGTCGTGGTGACGGGGCAGGGAAACGAGCGAGAAGGGGCAGCTGCTGGGGATGCCTCAGAAGAAGGGTTGGGCTCCTGGCTGCCCAAGGACCAGGCTGCCCTGACCTCTCTTGGTGGGGCTGACATTTGCCACAGCCACCTCTCGCAGCCCACATCACGGAACAGAGCGGGCACTCTTGGCCAGGGAGGTGCTCGGAGCAGCCCCAGCGCTCCAGCCTTTGAATCATACCCCGAACAACAAGCAGACAGAAGGAAGCGGTACAGAGATGCAGCTGATTCAATCCAAACAACTATTATTGGAAGATGATTTCATTAATGAATTATCCCAATTGCAGCTTAGCTAGTGGGCATGTGGGAAGGCCAAGTCATCGGCTAAAACCGAAGTGATTTTCTTTTGTTCTGTAATTTAGCTCTTTGGGAGGTGTCAGTCAACAGTTTGTAGCCACACACATGCACACAGAGCTCACTACACAATCCACAGGCTAATTTCAGCACACAAACTGAAGGCACCTCCCATACCCCAAAATGCCTTTTTGTTGGAAAATGGAGAACAACCACATTTACAGAGTCGGGGAAGGGGAGAGGGCCTGAAGAGGAGGTGACATTGATAGGAAGTGAAAAGAAGAGAAATTCACAAAAAGAATGAAGGAAAAACAAGGAAAAGAGGGAAGGAGGGAAATAAGGAATTCGTAGCATACAGTCAAATGCAGATATACTAAAAACTGCTAAAGAAAACACGTGTTTCAAGGACAAGTTTCAGTTTTCTGAACAGAGACATTTTGAAAAGCTTGAAAATTTTTCTGAGGCAGCCGTGCTGGGCTGGCAGATCTGCCATGGACCCTAGTGAAGAGCCAAGCTCTCTTGGAGGCCAGGCAGGATACTCTGGGTACCTGAAAGGGCACGTGCCCAAGCTTAAGCAGGTGAATTGCACTCTAAATATGGAAGACCACAAGGTAGAGCCAGACACCCAATGAGAAGAGAACCAGGATCATGAGGAGCAGTGGCAGAGTCAAATTTTCTCATTCTCCAACAATCTCATCAGACAAAAAAATCCCTGAACTGTGTGAAAATTTGTAGCCACTACCGTACAAACAGGAGCAACCCATCAAAGGGCGGTCACACTGATCAGAGTTACTAAAACCAAGAGGAGACATATTTGGTTCAGGCCTCTTTTTGAACCTCTGTGCACTCTTTAGTATCCATTACACCCTGCCTAAAGGAGCTCCACAGATGTCTCCTAGGACATGTTAAAAGCCAAATTCTCATGACTGCTTTGAACCCGCCCTGTCGCTTGCTAGTTTCATGCAATCCTTTGCCTGTCGGAATTCACACACAGGAAAAGATGGCAGACAGCTCTTTCCCTATATTCCCACCTTGTACCAGTTGTAAAAACAAAGCACAGCCCTTCCACGCAGAAGCTCTGGTGTTTATCCTATTTGTGTTATTTGTGCTTCCCTGAATGAGCAAGCTGGCTTTTATTTTTCCTCTGTACAGTTGTTGTTGTACGCGGTTAACAAGGCAGAGGGTAGTCAGATAATCACACTTGATGAAGCAAGCTGGGGGAAGGCCATCTAAATGCAATTTCTTGCCTCTTCCCCCTCCTCAGTGGGCTGATCCTTCCTTGTTAACTGCAAACCTCATTGAGCAGCTTCACGCAGACTTTTATGACCTTCACTAATGCAGCCCAATTCAAGATGGCTTTTTCAGGCTCGCTGTCTGTGGCACATGGATACTCCTGTCCCCAGCAGCTATCCTGAGCAGAGGATGAAGGAACAGCTGCTCCTGGCACTGCCAGGCACAGGAGATCTTCCTCAGCCCCAGCACTCGCACCTGCCTCTTTCCTGCTGCGGGAGAAAGGTTCTTTTATGTGTCTTGGGTGGGAAGGGAAAAGTGTGATTTATCACTAAATAAACCTGCCCTCTGCGCTCACTGATTCATTTGCTGTCTGGACATTCCTGGAGGAAATACAAAGGGCAGCCTTCATATCTATCAGCACATCAAGACACCTATATTCCCAGCTCCGGACAGCAGTGCTGCTCCCTAAGCGGGCACGGATTGGACTTTGGGGGGAATCGCACCAGGCTTCTGTCTTATCTGCACATCCCCTCCCTGAGAACCACAGAGAAGGAATAAAGAATCTCCTGTGGAAGCAGAAGAGGGGGGAGGCTACGATGGGACATGCAAACATGAAGTGGGAAGGACTGATAGATCAAGCAAGGAGAGGAAAAAGAATGGAGAAACGAAGAAAAGGAGATCAGTGGAGAGAACTGAGAGGACTGCTGCTCATGTGATGCAGCACAGTGAGCATTTTTAATTGGGTCAGCTCTATGAGAAGGCAAATGACAGTCTGCTTTTACTGTGTATTTTTGAACTTATGTAACCTCAGCACGCTCCATTATTGCAATACATTTTATTGCTAATCATTTCCATCTGAAAAACCACCTCTTTCTGAAACAAACTGTGCGCAGCACATTGGAGCTGAAGTCACAGTTGCTGATTTTGTAACTGAATCTGGATTTTCTTGGGATTGGGAAAGCTGATTGTCAGGTTTTTTGCACTACTAGGAAAAGAAATCCACAATTCTAAAGCACTTCAGAAACATCCTTCAAGAGTTCTATGCCTATATCCCGTGTTCGAAAAATTATAGTAGGAAATAATTTTTAATGCTTTTTAACCAAGGCTGGGTGTGAAGATGCAGTGACATATATAGCCTAAGAGTTATAAAATAAGACAAAAGTACATTGTTGTGCATGCACAAACACATATGTGCAGAAAGGACAAGCCTCCCCAGAAGACACTGATATATCTTTAGCCAGCTACTACTACTAGTATAAACAAAACAATAATACAAACATGAAACACTCTGTGGGAGAGCTTTTTAAATCATTGCATATGCATGTAACTGTTCAAAAAAAATCCATGTGGGCATAAAGTTTAGGTTTTGACTGCACAGAAGCCAAGAAATGTGGTTGTGGCAAGATGTGGCTTATTGGCTTTTTGTAAAGCTGCTGACCTTGTATAAATCAACACAGAAAACCCAAGGTATTTGTTGAAGCTATGAGTGATGAAGAGAAGTACCTGAAGATACACTTTTACCATGAAGGCCTTAACTACAACTGCTCACGTTTGAACCTCTTTTGTTTGGGCTAAAATAGCACGCTCGGTTCCACAGACATTATTTTTAGAGACCTGTACACTCCATCTGGACTTACGGCTGCTTGCTCAAAGTGTTCCTCCTTTGAAGGAGCTGTGACAAGAGGGAAAAAATGAATCTACCACACATGGCACGGGTTCAAACACCAACCTATTGACACAGGAGGAGTAAGGGTGGGAAGGATTCTCCCCCTTCTGAGGCGGTGTTCCTACACAGCTCTTGGACAATGTTTATCCCTCTGTATGGCACCAGCCTGACCTACCTGAGCCATGAGCATTATTTTGGCAGGAAACCACATCAGAGCTCTCCCTGGATAGGTGCATCAGCCTAAGTGGCACCTGTTCCTTCCCTGATGGGTGACAAACTACTAGATGCTCTCTCTCAGAGTGTGAGTGCACAGAGCCAAGCTTCTCTACAAGCACAGAAAACAATACAAACAGGCACAACATCTTTTCCACTCAGTTGCCTGCAGGATTGTCTTGGGCTGACTTTATGATGTGTGTCCCCTATTGCCTGCTCCATGCCCAGACATGATTCCTGTGCCTTTCTGTGTCTTTAAAATTGGGTGCAAGAGAGAGAAAAAAAGCCAGAGGAACTTTTCAAAAACAGTTTTGCTCCAAGGACATTCACTGCCCTGCGTTCCTGCTGCTGCAGAGCAGAGGCACCTTCCTGCTTTCCCCGGCTCTTGGCTCCTTTTCTCGGAGGAGAGAGATAGAGAGTTCAACTCCTTTGTTTCCCTGGGACTTTGGATTTTTCCTTCTTCTCTTCTGGACTGTTCAGAACACCAGAACATCAGAACCTCACTGGGAGCCCTCACACCTCGGCCCGGAGGGGCCCGAGCTGACCCAGCTCCGAGGAGGAGAGAGAGGGAGAGAGAGAGCCCACACCCACGGAAAGGACTCCAAAATCTTCCCAGGTTTTCTCTCCACAGCAAGAGGTTTTATTATTTAGAATTCTTTCTTTTCCTGTGTGTTTGTTAAATAAATAGTTTTTTTCCCTTTTTCACTTTCCTCTGAGGAATTTTTTCCCAACCCTGGTGGGAGAGGGTGGCTGTACCCTGCCTTCTGTAGAGGAGATGTTCCTTCCGGAGCGTTCCTCTGAATTTTTGTCTCAAACCAGGACAAGGATCTATGAAATCTCACAGCAGCTTCTGCAACACAACTACCAAAAGCACAGCTCAGCTGTGACTGAAGGCAGCTGGGTACCCAAATCACAGATTCCTTCCTTTCACACCAGTATGAAAGGCCAGGTGCTGGCTGCAGACCTGAGCAGGCCCTGCACCTGAGAAAGGCTTTCCCTCGTGTGGGAATATGCTGCTGCTCGGTGTGGCAGGGAGACAAGCAGCCCCTCAGGTAGGGAAGCAGCGTGCAACCTGCAGCTGTCCCAAAACTGAGCCTCAGGGCTGGCGGCTTCGCAGGTCAGGCTGCTGCCAGCCATGGTAGGAAATCTGCCTAATTAAGGACCAAACCAGACAAGGCCTGTTCTCGTCTTACCTACCAGCTCAGGTAGAAAACAGAAAAGGAAATACCCCTGGCCTGATTACAACGTCCCCAAGCACTTAGAAATCTCATTTGACATTAACAAAGCTGTAGGTCATCACGCCTTCAGTGACAGCGGCTGGTTGCAGAGAAGCTCACTCCGTACCTCAAGCTAGCTGGACTGGCAAAGAACTGTGAGAAACAGCTGCCTGAAAGTGAAATGCAGTAAAAATAATAATAGTAGTATTAATAATGAAAAATACCGAATGAGTCTGAATTAAACATTCTAGTTAGAATACAAGAGAGAATGACATTTATTTGCATTCCTCTGTATCATAAGCACTAGCAATAAAACTGTTCATCAAAATCTAATTGTGCCTCAGAACAACGCATCAGCTTGAACCAAGAGCAGCCCGGCTTGGCTCCCAGATCACATCTACAGAAAAGCCACACACATTTCTCCACTTACAAATCAGAAGATCTTGAGTAGGGACAGTATAGAACCCCCACAATGCAACTTTTAGATGTAGATACTACCCAAAGTAAGTATTTAAAAATTAGTCAGTGGTAGGGAAAATGAGGTGCATGGGATTATCAGTTACTAATGGAGAGCTGAAACCAAGAGTAAGGACTGGGTTTGGCTCTTGGATCAGCCCTCTCATCAAGCAGCCAAGGCAAGGTTTGTCTCTGCTTGGTTCTTGCCTGCACATTCCTGCTCCAGGACTTGCTTCTCCTCAGGAGCTGGGGAGGTGCAGAACCCACTGCTCTGGCTGACACTTAAGGATAATTAATACCGAGGATAGCAGAGAAAGATTTTCAATGCAACCTCCTAAGCAGAAGCAAAAAAGATCCAGAAACCTGGAGTAAGGTTTCACAGAGACAGAAGATGTAAACTCAGCTCAGAGATGATGCTGCCTTAGGGAGGTATCCGAAGATCACATTTCCTACCAGCCTCCAGAAAATCCCATTTTCGCACTCTCTATAAATGCTCTCCGTTCGTGTGTGCAGGAATTGTCACTTGTTTACACCCACCCGGTATCTGGAGAGACAGTTGCAGCCTCTTCATGGGCAAATGTACACTCGGATGCATTTGTGCACTGCTCTGCAGACGTGTTCATCCACTGACGTTCTGCGCAGTTTGGGCAACTGCTGCCAATCTGACTTTAACAAGTCAGTGCCAAAAGTAGAAATGAACTTGGGTGGAAAGGTCCAGATTTGCACAAGCTCTTATTTTATGTCCTGGCTTGCCTAAATTTGGGGGGAGTTGTTATACATTAAGGGGAAAACTGATAGCAGTGGGTCTAAAACACCTCACACACACATTTTCAAACCTGAATTTGATTTATGCCCACTATAAAATTAGTATTTACCACCCTACCTAATTGTTCTCTTCACGAAGCAAAAAGGCATAATGGAGCAAGTAATCTGAAAAGGGTTAATAAGAAATCCTTACATGAGCTCTGTAAGTAGCACACCCATTTCAACTCATTTGCTCTCATGTGGTAATAAAAATGCTTTAATTCCAGCCTCCTGAGATTTAGCATGTATAGTACCTCCTGGTAGTTCCATCAATACACCCACACTCTCCTCTCAAGCACGGATGTCCCAGTGTCTGAGTGTCTCTAAGCACCACATACAGCACCAGCAGCAGCAGCAGAGAAGCAAAAACCTTAAGATAGGCAGACAGAAAACCAGGACAAAAATTCATCCTTCAACTTGCAGCTTCCTGCGAATTTGAATAAACATATGCTTAACCTACAGGGGTTAACATTTCCAAGCAGGAGAGCTATGCCAGCTCTTAGATAGGGCTACAAGTCTACCAGGAACAACTGGAGGGCTTTTGGTCGCAGTGACTAACCTGAGGGTCAGGGTATGAGGCTCGCTAATGCTTCTCAGAGCACACAGAGTTCTTCAGTGAAGTGCGTGCTGGAGGAAAAAGCACTCCTGGAGACACGGCCTCGCCGAGCTCCGGCCACAGCCAGAGCTCTGAGCCAAGGTACAGCCTCACCTCAGCGGGGAGGGAGGATTATCCGCCCGAGCTGTTGAGTCAGAAGCTGCAGGAACACTGCAGGGCATCGCTGGCTCCTGGCACTCGGGAGGCTCGTCCCTTCCCTGTGTGCCACAGGGAAGCCTCTGCATAAATCCTCCCTAGAAACCACCAAGTCTGTCAGGGAGCTTTAGGCTGGAATTTATGTTTTATCCTGAAGAGACCTGCACACAAAATATGAAGTTCCAAAAAAGGGGCAAGTTTCAACACCATCCCTTGCATTTAAACTCTGGGAAAACCAGGTACTGACATCCTCAGTATTTCACCTTTAACAGCATTATTGAACCCTGATATCTGTGCTTTAGGTTGTTTATCCATCAATTCTACCTTTTCTCCAACAGGGAACTTTTTAACTTGGCAGATTTTTGTCCCTCCCTGCACCTCCGGTGAATCAGAGTTAAACCCCACAGCGAACTGCAAACTCCCACACCGTGACCCACCACCCCAGTGCACAGAAAGTACCATTTCTCCACCAGCAGAAGTTAAATGGATCCAGTTAAGGAATTCCAGGGTGCACCATGCACCTCCCTGTACCGACGAAATGAATTCTGCTGCCCAGATCTATAGCTGCAAATCAAGGGCAGATTATTAACAAGACTGAGCAGGAGAGATATCAGGACAATCCGAGCAAGGAAGGGCTAAAACATCGTGTTGCTCAGTCTGCCAGAGAGTCTGATATCAGAGCTATCTAGGAGGAAAAGAATGCTTTTAAGGAAGAATTTATCATTAGCAGGGATCTCAAGAAATTTCAGAGGAATTAATCTAATCCATGAATCAGCACAAGTGCACTGGAATCACAGAACCCTGGATCTTTGCGTGACACTTTGGGTGACCTTTGTAGACATCTGCAGGCAAACATGTACAGCCAGCTGGGTGTGATGTCTTAGCCCTTTCATGATACTTCAGTCTTCCATTCTTGTGTATTTAAACCCCCCCTCAAAATTGCCTTTTTTTTTAGTGGTAGTAGTCTGCCATTAACCTTTTATTTCTGTTTGAGCCCTTGTTCAAATTTACACCCGTTTATTAAATTAAATAGGGAGACCTGCTTCTTTATCTCATCCTCAGAGGTTTGAGACAAATAAACCAGCAGAAGACTAATGGACCAATCAGCCTTTTTCAAAACCAAGGTAATTACTACCACATGTAAAACAAAAGTGAGAGCAGAAAAATTACACTCCTGCAGAGTCTCTCCTGAGGCAAGAGAAGACCCAAGAATTGTTCTTATGGGCAATGACAAAGTGAGAATGACACACTGCTCCAACATTTGCCCCTGGAAACGCAAAACAAGTATCAGAGGGCAAAGAAATCCCCCATTTGAGGGAGTTGTTTCAGTAAGGACAGGGGCAGGATCTGCTCAGAATATTCCCAGAAGAGGTGGCATGTTCTCTGGGTAGGTGAGCACGTTTTACCTTCAGCCTCGACAACTTCACGAGCTTCTAAATCCCAGTATTTGTTGTTCTGGGTTGGTAGTTTGAGAGCTGCAGAAGAAGTTGCTAGAACGAATCCAGAGCTGCAACTAAGCTCTTATCAGGCACCAGGAGATGACAATTCACCGATCATGCTCTGCTATGTGCACCTACAACACAAAGTGACTCTCTTGTCCTTCCTTCTCAGCATTTGGTTGAAAATATCCCTTTCAACATGTACCACTTCAGGGCCTGTGTGCTTCATATTGCTGCCTGTCCAGAGGAGGTATCCAAAGGTGAATTCATGAAGGTGATGCCTTAGGTTTTAACTTTTATATTTTTCAAACCCTGCCCTGCCTGGTGTGTGACTCTGCAGTTCCTTGTGCCCTGGGAGCTGCTGTTCTCTCCTGCTGCTCACACACAACAAACCTCTGCAGGTTCCACTCTAAGGACACCAGGCCCAAAATGTGTCAACTCAAAGCCTCTCAAGGGGGGCAAACTTGGGGTAATTCCATCATGAACTGAGGTGATCATTGGAGAATGAACCCTGATATGCAAATGAACCCAACTTATCAAAGGGTGAAGAACCCGTGACCCAGGGTCCATCTGGGGTGGAGCCTCTGGACTGCCCAGGGTGAGCCTTTGAAGGCCTTCAAATAAATACCTTCTTTTATTCTCTTAATTCTTGTCTGGTCTCTGTGTTTTAGGTGGCCGTAAGGCATCAAAGGTAACATCACACAACGTCAGGAATTTCCTCACTCATCTTAGTCATCCCTCAGCTTGTTCCCGTGGGACTGCACACGACGACACTGCAGCCAGTGCTGGTGTGGCCTGTGACTCCCAGAGAAATCCTACTCTGTAACACTTAGGCACACCCTCAATAGAAGCAAGGAACCCCAAAGCTCTCAAATATTCCCCCAGAAAAACGAAACCAGTCCTTTTCTCTTCACAGCAAGTAAAATCTTTCATCCGAATTCCATCTTTTTGTTTTATAACATCAATGTCGCTGTTGAAAACAAAATAAACATTTCGTAATGAAGAATCAAAATATTCTGCTCCAAAAATCTGGAAAGAAAATGGTTCTGCCTCTGTTCTTCCCGTGTTTTATTCCTTTTGTCTAATTCAACACACATCTTTCAAGCGCTTCAAGTTTGCTGAAATTACTTTTGGAGAAGGGAAATACTTCCAGAAAACATCTAACCAATTCCAGCAGTTGTGTCAATCACTGGCACTTGTCTGCCTCTGCACAGTTGGGTTAAGATGCCCAGTGAGAGGCGATAAACCTTGAGTTTGAGATGGTCACACTGGTAGCTGGAGATTAACTGCTGTTGGTTAAGCAGAGCATGACATTTAATTATCAGCAGACTTGGTGTGAGGTGGAAACACCAAAAAAACTCTTTGAACTCTAACCTTTCCTTCTTTTTATCTAGTTAGCTCGGGTTTTGCAGAAGTACAAACCAGGTTTCACAGGGGTATTGAATATGTTGTCTTTTGTGTTCAGGGTTGCATGGCAGCAGTTGTCCTTGAAAGGTGCACCAAGTATTAAATTGCTCAGCAAACAAATAAAACATATTTCTGTATATGAAAACAGCATGAACTTTGAATTTGGAGGAGGATCTGTTTAAATATCAAAATAAATCACCACGGTCATTTGTTATTTACTGTGCTTGTCCTAATCATATAATGCCAATGCATCTATAAATTGCCTTGTCACAAAGTGACTGCTGAAAGTGATGAAAACTGTCATTTAATCAAAAAGCTTAAATTAATCAAAAGGAAAGGAAGGAAGGCCCAGCACTGCCATTAAGGCTTTTTCCTGCTCCACCAGGAATGACAGACATGACAGACGCCACTGAGGGAGCGCAAAGTTAACAGACAAAAAGGACAAAAAGAGAAAAAACCTCCCAGGCCTCAGTGCCAAAGCAGGTGCCCCGGCTGGCCCAGCACCTTCTCCTACACACCTGAGGCTACTCTGCAGTTTTAGGTAAATTTGATCTTCACCTCCTTCGTTCTCATGGTGGCAATAAAAAGTTCTGCTAAGAAACTGCTTCATCCTACCGCGGGGCCGAGGCTTCGCCTCAGGGGCAGACACAATCTTCCTGTCAAGTTTACAGATCCTTCCACTAACACAGACCGCTTCTGGATTCAGCCAGATGAGCAGCACGACAGAAGTGATGTTATTCCTTCAGAAACGCTGCTCTCCTTGGAGTGCTGACAGGCCCCAGGCCCGGGTTTGCGGGGCAGAACGACTCATCCCTCCTGATCAGAGGAACGGAATAAACACGGCCTTGGTCAACGCTCAAAGTTGTACCGCTTTGAATTCTTTTAGCAGCTCCGAAACACAGGGCCACGTTATTTTGTCTTGGAAGGGAAGGCATTCCCACTAGTGAGTGCCAAGGCAGGTTTGGTGTGAGATCTCTTCACCCGAGGCCAGCCCGTAATGACATCACACCGTGGGGATGTCACTGCTGGCCCTACACAAATCATGGCACGTACCAGGGAGAGAAAAGTTCTGTCTGACCAAAAGGACACGGTGGCTCAAGAACCAGCTCACGCCTGTGGTCTCGAACAGCAATTAGAGAAAGATTTCTAACCAGAAAAGAATGGAGATCCTGGAACAGCCTCTCAGGTAAGAGAGAGCTACTGTGAAACGGGGTCTGACCAGCCTATAAAAGGGATGACTCTGTGGTTTGACTGCAGGACTAGGAGACTTGTCCTCAGTGATTATTCCCAAATTTTGCTTCAAGTTTTTCTTTCCCCAGAATAACAACTAATACAGACAGAAACACTCCAGCAACAAGGTCAGCTACTCCCTATGCAAAAGCCAAAAAGAGCTGTATAAAAATCTCAATCGAAGTACTTGGCCTCCACAAAGCCTTGAAGACCTTGGTAACGTAAGCCAGCTGCATGCATGCATGATTTCTTTCTGATGCCAGCTACAAGTTCCTTAAAACACAAGGAGCTGGCATTTATACTTTCATGCAAACCAGACTAATCACTACTTTTATTCAAACGCAAGTCCAATCTTCTAACCCATTTGCCCATTGTGAGACAGGTTGAATTGCACGTTGCACAGGAAAGTATCTTACTTCAGCACGTTACGTTTCCTTCCTTTCAACTAAGCCAGGACATCCAACTCAGGCCTGACACCAAACCACGTATTTTTTTCATTTAGACTGCTGGTGATGATGCTGCCACGTGATACCACAGGTTTCAGGCAGCCAGCCCACGTTTCAGGGCCCAGAGAATGGGCTAAGCTTAATCAAAGCAGAAAGGATTCCAAACCAAACCCTCCCTGCTCAGCCCTTTCAGGACACCCTGGAAAATTAGTCTCACAAAAGCAAGGACGCCTTTGGTGTGTCACACAAATAACTGAGGATGCCCCAACATTTCTATTTTCCACGGTGCACTTTTCAGCCTATATTGGGTCTCCCCAACTGGTTATCCTCTTCTGATTTGTTCACAGCTTTAAACCAGAAGTTCCCTTTCCTGCAATTACCTTACAATTCTTCCACTTCCTCCTTTCCAGACCCCATGCTCATGTGCTCCCCTCCATTTCTCCTTACAGTGCAGACCCCACCCTACTCCTGCCAACATTCCCCAGTGATGGCAAATGAAGAGCACTCCTTTCTCTTCTCATATGTGTCAAATATGCACTTTGCTGTCCCACTGGTACAGAGAAAATCTGTTTCCTATTCTCTGCTTTCTGAAGGTGCCACCAGTAACAAACAACGGGGCATCTGCTACTTGTTTGTCGCTAACAAAGGTTTTTAGAGCTCAGTGATTTCTCCATGCAGTATTCCAAATTAACAATGCTCCTCCAGTTCTATTGATAAGTGATGGATGGTCAAATCGTTTGGTTTATTTGCTCTTGGAGATGTCTCACTAATATTTTGGTTTACAAAATGGTTTACAATGTCCATTCCACATCTACAGGCTGGTGCTTGTTCACATCACAGAACCTGGCAAAATAGAGATCCTCTGCCTGTAAAGACTGCTGCAACTTTCCAGCTTCAGTTATGGCACAGCTCTGCCACATCTGTTAAGAAAATCATATTGCTGAACAGAAAAAAAGGCATTTTCATTCCATTTTGGTTGTCATGTTACTCACTTTAAGTTTTCTTGACAGACCAGCCCCCTGCCAACTCTCTGAAACTGCAGCACATACGAACTCAGAGATCCTCCAGAGGAATTCCTGCAACTTCTATCGTACCTTGTGATGAGGCTAAAAGGATCCTCTTGATTACGTGGAATTTATGGCGAATTGTCACTCAGTGTCACTAGATCCAGGAGAATACCCTGCTGCTAGAATGGTCTTGACAGGAGAAGATCATTTCTGATAGCCAAGTTACATTTCTGAACCACCCAGCCCGCCCTGTTCAGGAGCAATAGCAAGGTGAGTCATGACTCTTTTCTTAGGTATTCAAAGCTACCACCTTCCAAACCCCCTTCTTCCTTTATGAGAGAAAGGGTGAAAAAAAACAACCTATAAAACCAATCTTCCACCCAGCTAATGGGTAATCTGATTTACTGAATTTATTCCTCCCTCCTCAGAAAGATAAAGATGTTTCTAATGACTCCACAGCCTCTGGTAATACTGACTGCCTAACTGTAAACTTTCCTTGTGGACGAGAAATAACTCACAAAAATACAGGGATTCGAATTTATTTCTGCAACACATTTGTCAAAAATAGCTGCAAACATTTTGGGGGGCCCTTTTTTTCCCCCATTTGCAATTAGCCAGCTATACCAGAGAACAAGAATTCAAATGGCTTTGATGAGCTCTCTTGCTCTGACAGGCAACTGAGAGAGCCAAGGAGGATAGAAGAGGAGATTATATGTTATGGTCAGCTGAATTAAATCATCTAAATACTGAAAACAGTCAGGGCCAGTCTGAGGAAATTCTCCGTGCAGCTCTAGAACAGGCAGTGTGGGAGAATGGGAGACCAAGGCCCCGTGTATAGGAACAGTTTGTGGCTGCAATTAATAAATAAATTAATAAATTTTAATTTTTATCAGCCAAAACATCAATGGCCAGTTTTCTGTCACTTGTGCCATCTGCATGCAAAGCACACGAGTACATGGGACAAATAAATCCCCCAAATAAGCAATCAGAATAGCCTGCAAATCCTCTTCCAGACAGACACAATCACGTACGGCTCTCTCTTCTCCCAAACCCACCACTACATGGCAGGAAATTAAAAAGACCATGGAACAAGAAGGACTTTTCCGCACTGAGCAAACAGGTAGGGCAGGTACAAAGCTTCGAGCAGCTGTTAAATAATTCACATTAATTTATTAAAGACAGCTGGGACTTCTACAGTCGATGTAATGCATAAACACACCCAACTCTGAAAACGTGCCCTGAGGTAGCTAAATTTGGTGACATAGGTGAAAATTGCTTTTCAGTCAAAGAGCAAATATATTTTTACTAATAATTGTTGACAGAAATCAGACTCTCTGCCAAAATATTTACACTCAATTTGATTACAATAATGATCAAAGAGCATTGTTTAATTTACTGTGTTCATTCAGTTTTGGCAACAGCAACACAAATATGAAATAATTGTCTCTCTCCAGATCTTTCGTATGTATTTAGTACATGTTAAATTATGTATTTATGTGTGTTCATAATTGAGTGTACTTTTTTATATATAAATGTGTGTGTATTTTGTTAAACATTTTCATTTAGCAAAACCAGAATCATCCCCAATGTTTGTGATGTAAAGCAGCAGGGGTAAGTCAGACGTTCTGCACCCTCATTAAATTAGCGCTAATCAGATCTGCACCCAGTCCACGTTTTTTGCTACCGCCTTGAAAAATGACACGTTCCAACGACATATGAATTTTTAATTCCACAATATTACTATGTAGATCTATTTCAAGATAATATTGTGCAGAGTAACAGAGGTTATTATAAACCAGCCTTTTGCACCTAACCCTCTTCCTCCTCAATCTGTGTGAAAACCTCCCATCTCCCTGTGGAAAACACGGAGTGGGCCTTGCTGAGATAGGCAGCTCATGACCATGCCAGAATACCTGGCTGGTGGCAGCCACCCCTCTAAAAATGTCCTACGCAGACCAGCGCCAACTTTGTGAAGGAGCTCAACAAACCAAGAATTCAGGCTAAATTTGCTGCATTGCACTGAATCTCTCTTTGTAAATAACCCAAATACCAGAAATAGACTTTGACTGAGTGCAACTTGGTCGCTCGGAATAGGATGATGCGAGTGGCAGGATTCACCTGCCTGCTCAGAAGACAGAGGGAGGACACGGCTGTGCTGCTGCCCATGCTGGCTCTCAAAACATGCCTGGTGAAACGGAGGCCAGACCTTAATCTCAAATGCTCCCTGATATCAGAAGTGCACCAGAGCTGACACTGATCTGTCTCTCTTCTGCACGACGCTGTTGACCAAGACATCCGACAACCTCCGGGTCAATGTGTGCTTTGGAGGGGAAAAGGGGTTGGTGGGTGGGAGAATTAAATAAACTGTCAGGAAAGAGAAGCTCCGATAGTGGAAGAGCTTTACTTTGGAGCTCTCAGGGTGGCTCGAGCTCTGCTGCGGAAATATTCCCAAGTGCTGCGGGGTTTTCCTTCTTTATTGTACCAGGGGCTGCCAAAACACCTACCTGGCTCCAAATGATTTGGTCACTAACGGAAGCCCTGGCATTGCTCCGTCTCCACAGCAGAGTAATCTTTTAAAGAGAATTTCTCACCTTGGGGGGCATTTTCTGCTCTGTTTACAGCGACAGCCTGTTGTGAGATCCTTAGCTCGGGGCCTTCGTTTCTCATTAAGATTCTCGGCTTCGTGGAGAAAGGTTTGAGCAGCAAAAGCTTCGGGCTCTGTGCATGTCAGAATGGTTTCATGGCACGTTAAATTCAAACACAGCCATAAACTGAAACTTCTCTTAAAGCAACTGGAGTTTCTATTAACTGCAGCAATTACCAAAAAGCGTCTGTAAACGTTTCAGTGTCTGGCTCAGTTCTTTTTTTCTGGCTGGAAGGCTAGTATAGGGTGATAGAATAAAACACCTTGCGGCTTCAGTAGCTTGCAGCAAAGGGGTTTTTTTACAGTTACAAATAAAATGGAAGGAAGGTATATGCAGTGTTAAAAAATAATAGCAGCACTTTACTGTGCCTCCTATCTGCATCATCCAGAACAGTTTTGAAACACTAATTAATTAAACATTTCAGCAGCCTGGAAGATGTGTGAGAATTATTCTCATTTATGGATGGTTAAACATAGGCTCAGGGAAGTTAGGTGTCTTATCCTAGACCACAAAGCCAACTAATTGCAAACCTGGCACCGGATTTTTTCAGCACCAGACTCTTGCCACTAAAATCATCTCATGCCTCTTGGAAATAAAAATGTGATGAAATGGTTTCTGGACATGCTAAGTTGTGCGATCCCCTCGGCAATACAGGACTCTGTCATGAGTAGCACTGTTGATGGACGTGCTGCTGTGCATTAAGATGTGTAACTGCAGCAGGTCCTCCTGGTTGTGGTAGGTTTTCTGTCTTGGGCTGACTTTAAGATGTGTATCCCCCTATCACCTGCTCTATGCCCAGACATGATTCCTGTGCCTTTCTGTGCCTTTAAAATTGGGTGCAAGAGAAAGAAAAAAAGCCAGAGGAACTTTTCAAA
>VZTA01011040.1:0-112844 GCA_013398855.1 Mohoua ochrocephala | reverse complement strand
CAGAACCTCACTGGGAGCCCTCACACCTCGGCCCGGAGGGGCCCGAGCCGACCCAGCTCCAAAGAGGAGAGAGAGGGAGACCACAGCCACAGAAAGGACTCTAAATAATCTTCCCAGGTTTTCTCTCCACAGCGAGAGGTTTTATTATTTAGCATTATTCTTTTCCTGTGTGTTTGTTAAATAAATAGTTTTTTTCCTCCTTTCACTTTCCTTCAAGGATTTTTTTCCCAACCCTGGTGGGAGAGGGGTGGCTGTAACCTGCCTGCTATAGAGGAGATGTTCCTTCCGGAGCGTTCCTCCAAAAATTTGTCTCAAACCAGGACATTTTCCTAAATCATCTGCCACATGTCTCAGAATGAGTATCTTCCCCAGTAAGCTATTGTGTACTTCCACTGGATTATTTCATGTCCTTTCTTTAAATATATGGGCTTCCTTTTACTCTGCCTTCGCTGTCCAAAAGCCTCCCAAAGGCTTCCACAGCTCCTTTCATATTATCAAGGCTTCCTTTGCTGTTGTGTCTGCCCCTTCACAAAGATCCTCAATGTACACAGCATCTCATGTGAAGTGGCGGGGAGACCGAAATGGAACAACTGGCAAGGATTAGACAGGAAGGAGAGTACGTGACTTCAGCTTTCTTACATAACAAGTATGTCAAGGTTATCAGGGAAGGCACCGTGCTGGAGAAATGAAGAGTAGCTGGTGGGACAGTATGAACCTCGGTGACATCCACCTGCAAAAATGCAGAGCAGTAAACACTGACTTGGAAGCTTGGTGTGTCCTGTTGTTACCTGACAGTGATACTGGGATTTTGTCTTAAATTTTATGTGCAAATGTACCACAGCTGACAAGAAAATGCAGACTAAACTCCCTAAGTCAGACTCGTCTGGCATGGGTGAGGGAACAGGAAGCTGGAATCTCCAGCCATGAGTTCTAACTATGCTACTGAAAGGGCAGCTGCTTTCTCCTCTTCCTCTCCACCCGTTTTTCTTTACAAGCTTTGACCTTTATCATCATTCCTCAGCACCCCCACCTCTTCCTCCTACTCCCAGGATCCTCCAAAACACAGATTTAGACTCTTATCTGTATGATTATCAATCTTAGCTTCAGGCTTAACACCTAGTGGAATCTACCCATGTAGAGGTTATTAGTTCTGCAGTTTGTGACCCGTGGGATGTTTCAGCACACAAGAGCAGTCTATACCATTGTGTACCTCCCCGTCAAGGAAAATGGGCACTCTTTAAACCATGGTGCTTCTCCTGAAGACATGGCCAAAAGAAGCTTCCCACAAACTGTGTGCAGAATGCTGGCACGTGAACGGTGGTGAACATGCACGCAAGGAGGCAAAGAGGTCAGAAATTGGGCCTTTGTCTTAAATATCACGGAGATTGAGAGAGATGCAAGAAACAAGAAGACTCTTGAGCAGACCTGAACCTGAATTCAGTGCTCAGAGGTCTCACGGAGCTAAGAAGCCTGCTGAGAAAGGAGGAGTCTGGATAGTTTGTGCAGAAGGAGACCAGATAAATAGGGTGAAGAATCCGTAGATGTGAGAATCTCTGCGCCTCAGTTACGCACCACTCAAAATCCCCTTGTGAATTTGCACACGCAGCAGGACAGCTACAGAAAAGGGCAGAAACAAGCAAGAGGCATAAAATATCAGTGTTGAAGGTAAGGGATAAGTGGTCAGCGCTGATCCTGAAGAGAGAAGGCAAATGAATCGCACACCATGAGGAGAATCGGCTGACAGTGAACTTCTACTCGCTAAATGTTGCGGAGTTTACAGCTTCAATTAGCTCTGTATCGAGAAAGGGAGGCTCTAAGTGGTGGGATCAACACGCAGCAGCCTTAAACAAAATGTGGGTATTGTACCCTGGTAGGAAAATACAAGACTTGAATACCCATGGTTTGATGGGCTAAAGAAGTTTTCCATTTTCTAGGCAGAGTGCTTTGGAAAACTCAAGTCGGTCCTCGCCCCGGCAGATGTTACTTGAGAAGTAGATGATTTTGGAGAGCCTAACAAAAATAGCTGTGGTATTTGCTGTTAGATAGCTGGGTTCATTTAGAAAAGCTCTTTCTGCAATAAACACTTGCACATCTTTCTGATACTTATTTACTTTGCAGAATACAAGATCTTCTTTCGGCTCTCCCGTAGGAATCGTTCAAAACATTAATATAATAGTACACCACTTCAGTCCACAGCCTGGTAAGCACTCACAAAACACACGTGAAAATCTCATGAGAAGGGGGGAAGAGGAGTAAGAAGGTCCTTGAATGCGTGTGCTGCAGTTATGGCAAGCACAACTCCCAATTTAGGGGTCAGGTTTGTTTCTGAAGGAGTTGCTGTCTGTGTTAAAAGGGTGGCTGATCTATGACTGTAAACACAAGTATTAAAAGGCTACAGTAATTATCTTCTTCTGTAGCAACTTTTTCTATTCAATTACACAATCTGGGAAAAAAGAACAAGACTGGAAGCTTCTCCCCATGAAACCCCCACTAAACCCTGCACTATGCTTCGATGCAGGCTTTCAGCTCCCATGCCAGTCAGTGGCAGGCAACATCTGTGGCTGAGCAGAAATGTAATTTTCTGTCCCAGAAGAACTCAAAAAAAAAAATAAAAAATCCATTCAGGATGCTTGAACGATTAAATATTAAACTTTTTAGTTTTGTAAAGTTTTTAATGATAATTAGCTTAGCTTTCTAAAGGAAAGGTCATCTTGAAATGAAAAATAACTATTTTTAAATTTAAAAAAGGTCAAAATAGATGTATTGCAAATTTGGAAAATTGCTGCTTCCCCAAAAATATTTGTCTAGAAAAATTAATCAAAACTAACTTGTGACGTGAACTGGTTCGGTTTTGATGAATCCACTTGCTTTAAAAATATCATTTTCATGGAAATATTAATGACTAGCTCCATGGCATTCCCAGTAGTACAGTACATGCTGTAATGTCTCAGAGCTGGAGTCACCAGTTCCACTGGGCTATACCATGTTGAGATAGAAAAAAAAAAAATTGGGGAAAAAAAAGTCTTTTCTAAATTGGCCTCTCCTGATAAACTGAGAGGCTGCTTTCATTGAAATCAGCTGCAAAACTTTGAAAGTTCTAGGTAGGTGAGATGCTGGGTTGCATCTATATTAATTTGATTACTTAAAACTGGTCTTGAAACAGCGGAGCAAATCCCCAAAGCAAGAATAAGGGAATCTTGAAGCACAAACATCTCTACCATTAAACAACGTCAAGAAAACTCTTAAATTGAATTAAAACATCAGTAAGGGAGCCTCACATTTTGCAGTGAAAGATGACAGTGCTGAGGTACAGATCACACTGAGAAGGGGAAAGTGTTTTATTACTACAAACATTCAAGGGGAGACAACTGACCTTCAGCCTCTGATTTTGCCATGGAACAATTCCTGCTCCATCTGTCATGGGAGAACAGTCCCAGTCCCTCCAGAATGAGAGGCTACCCATTAATTGTTTTGGTGCAGATAATCAAACTTAAGCAGGTAATAATGCAGGTTTAAAGCTGAAGAGCTGAGTTCATCCTCTTCACTGTTTTCCTGCAAGGCAGTGGTACTGCTCCCATGATCCTGCCAGCCAGTTTTTAATTTGAAAGAAACCTTTGTTTCTTTGGTGAGGAACTCACAGAAAATGGAGAGTGGGAGACAGGAGAGCAGCCTGGAAATCCTGTTCTGGGTGGTATCCTGACTGCAAGGGGAAGGTACAGGCTACAAACACAGTGTGAAATTGTATGCTGATGCAGAAAGGCTGAGAGAACTCCAGTGCAAAGCCAGAGGTGTTGCTTTTTGGTGGCACAAAGATCTCAGATGCATGACAGGAAAGGCAGATTTCCTTTTCTAAACATTTTGTAACATTCAATTAACTGTGTTTTCCTGAGATGCACAAGACAATCTGTCACTGCAAATGGTGCCGATTATTTTTCTTCTCTTAAATCGCCCCTTAACGTGATCACCCTTAACGTGATCACTCTCAAGGCTAAGAGCTTTCTCCATTTATGATAAAACATGAATAAAAACTGACAAAGAGATAAGAACTCCTTTTTTAAGACTTCCCTAAAAGGCTGAGGAGTCTAAACAAAGGGGTCCTGATTCTTAGCTCAGGACAACCTATCATCACCGCCGCGTGGACAAATTGCACGGCGTGCCAGAGCACACTGAAGACACAATAATTTATCAGCCAGAAAGCAGAAAATTGCACAGTGCACTGTGACTTCCCAGATCACATTTCTTGCCTTCAGGTCCTCCATTTCTGTCCTACAGAGACATTGCAATGTAGTGTTAAAGCTGAAATGGATTTGGGGAGGGAGCAAAGAAAGGCATCAGGTGGAGAAGTACCAAACTCTGAGCACCAAACTTAAAAGCCTGAATTAGGTATTCAGTCGAGGGGCCCTGCTGGACTGGAACTCAAAGCAAGAGTTGAGGTGGCCTGTGAATCCACACTGCTGACACAAACATCCCATGGCTTCCCATCAGCTGTTTCTGGAGCTGACAGAGACTGACCTCTGAACTTGGGCACCTGAGAAAGGGAGGCACTGTCAGTGAATACTCTACTGTGTGTAAAATCCAGGACAACACGGGAAAAATCAGGTGGCACTACTTGCAAAGAAAAGATAAAAGTATTCAGAGTTTTCCCTTTTTCCCCACTCTTAACAACTTAGAATAGGAAGGCAGCACAACAGGAAAGTCGAATGAATGGATCTCAAGGGAGTACACTTCAGCAATCCCAGGGGATTTGCCAAGAAAGGTCTCCAGAGGATTTGTCTAAGGGAAAAAGACACTAAGGAGAGACGGAACCTCTTCAATGAAGCAATTCTTACGGCCTTATGTGCCAGCTGTTTCACGATGGAGAAAAGACAAGTGGCACAGTAACCTTGCCTGGACCGTGAGCTCTTCACTGACCTGAAGCATGAGAAGGAAGCAAGCCAGGGACGAGAACCAAATCAGATTACCACAGAAATGTACAAAAGCCCAACAAGATCACATTAAAATACAGAGTGTTACTCACTTACAGCGTTCAGGGCACAAAGTTGGATGGAACCAGCAAGAAACATTAAGAAATCATTCGGTAAAGGCATGAACAATAGAGGAAGGCTCAAGAGTATTCCGCTGTGAAGCCGAGCATGAAAGCCACTGATGTATGAGGTCAGAAAGGTCAAGTTGTTAATGCTTTTTGTGTGTGTTGATCATCACAAAAGACAAGCTTTCATCAGATGGTATCAGCTCTGATTCCAGGCACAAAAGAGCAAGAGCTGAGTCTTTGAATGGAAAAAAACCTCCCCCAATTAACAAGTATTAGTTAAATTCAATTGTTTTCAAATTGCCTAGATCTAATGAGCTCCATTCCAGACCAAACCCAAAGGTTTGACTGATGAGATCTAGAGCTTTTAGCAGTTATTTTGATAACTCATCGAGACAGGTAAATGGGACGTCTAATACCTCACCCATTCTCCAGCTTTCTATTTCTTAAAAGACATTAAAGGAGAATTAAGTGAATTAGAAACAGCCAGTTTAACTTTAATTTCTGGAACAAATAATGAGATATTTGTAACTATATGGAGGGTAATTATTAACATCCAGCAGAGATTGGTTGTGGAAAAAAAAAAATCATCTCACACCAAACTAATTTCTTTTTAGGACCTGGTAACAGAGAGAGAAAAGACAAGAGATGTACAACTCAACTTCAGTAATTTCTGTGATGTGTTCTTATGTGCTGCAAATGTAGAAAAACTGGACTCAGATGAAAAAAGGTTCCACCTGGTAGGAACACTGCTCTAGAGATTACTGCACAACATACAAACAATAATCATAACTGATACTGAAATATTGATATGTATAAGAAAATTAACTTGCAAAATTATCTTCCCACTCCGTTGAATGACTGGGAGGCTTCAGGTCTGGGTGCTCATTTCTGGGTGCCACACAAGGACGGATTAAAGCAAGTCCAAAGGGAGCAGTGGAAACCATGGGAGGACTCAAAACCACCACCCACAGAGGCCTACCCGTGGCACTGGCACTGATGATAAATCCTAAGCATCTTCCATGTCAGAAGCCTCCAAATAGTAACTTTCAATAAAGACACAGAAAAGTGTAACTGTCCCTATTTATTTCACATTTTAAGATCAGTTCCAGCTTACCCACTCTGGAAAATTAATCTTTTGTGTCATATGTGCTTCAATCAATCAGCCCAAAATGATTGGACACTGTCATGGCAGTGTAAAATTTTACACTGAATATGTGTATAAGTGTGTATATATAAAAATACATATAAATATATGCATATATATATATACACACACACACACAAACCAATGTAGTATGTCCTCAGAACAAGCCTGTGTATTTATATTTCTTAGAATTGTCTTTGTTTATGCTGAACTACAGAGGGTCAGCCCAAAAAAACTAGATCAGATGAAATAATGACCTCACATGCTGCAGCCTGGCATGGGTGCTGGCACATGCCATCAATAGGAACACCTCCAATCTCTAGAAACCTGTTCCTATCCCTGCACGGTTGTAAGTCACTGTTTAGCCCTAAATAACATCACATCAATATTCAGTCCATGAACTCAGGGCCTGGGGAGACCTCCACGTCCTACAAGTTGCTGCTCTTTACCCTGCTCTCTTCACCAGCTCGTCCATTATCTGTTCTCCATATCCCAATCACATTTCCAATTAGCTATATCCAGTATGATTTGTACTCTTAAACTCCCTATTAACAGTTATTTAAAAAAATTACTCCACTCTTAACGACCTGTGTTTCTTTATTAATTACAGCATTGAAGAGTTTTGAGATCTGCTCCAGGCTGAAAGCTGACAGTGCCTGCCCTTTCAAACAGCCTGTTGCCCACAGGAGGATTTCTGCCCTGGACAACGCCACAGAAGCCATGATTGCTCTGAGAAGGGCTCCCCTTCGGAGGTAATTTTAAAGGATCATGACTGTATTTAAAGATGCCAAGGCCTGCCCTCGGAGTTACGTTCTGGCAATCCACACTTCAAACTGTGGCTGGACTTTTCATGATGTCCCATTCTCTCCCCTGTAACACAGTCATCGACTTGATGGAATCACAGAACGTCCCAAATCAGAAGAGATCCATCAGGATTGTCAAGGCCAACAGCTGGCCCTGCACAGGACACCCCCAAGATTCTCATTGTGCCTGAGAGCGTTGTCTAAATGCTCCTTGAGCTCTGTCAGGCTTGGTGCTGTGACCACCGCCCTGGGGAGCCTGTTCCAGTGCCCAGCCACCCTGGGTGAAGAACCTTTTCCTGATACCCAAGCTAAACTTCCCCTGACAGAATTCCAGGCCACTCTGTCGAGTCCTATCACTGGTCATCAGGGAGGAGAGACCAGTGCCTGTCCCTCCTCTTCCCCTTGTGAGGACGTTTAAGATCACAATGAGGTCTCCCCTCAGTCTCCTCCAGGCCGAACAGACCGAATGCCCTCAGCCTCTCCTCACACAGCTTCCCTCAAGGCCCTTCACCATTTTCCTGGCCTCCTTTGGACACTGTCTAATGGCCCAATGTCTTTCTTACACTGTGGCACCCCAAATTGCCCACAATAGTCAAGGTGAGGCCGCCCCAGTGCAGAGCAGAGCGGGACAATCCCCTCCCTTGCCTGGCTGATGCTGTGCCTGATGCTCCCCAGGACACCCTTGGCCCTCCTGGCTGCCAGGGCACTGCTCCCTCACGTTCAGCTTGCCACTGACCAGCACCCCCAGATCTCTGTCTGCAGGGATGCTCTCCAGCCTCTCATTCCCCAGACGGAAAACCTTCCTTCCATGCCCTCAGCTCACGCTAGAGCTAAACCCCTCCCTGCCTGCAGGCACGACAGCTCAGCTAATTTCCTGCTATGTTTGCTCCAGCCCAGCTCTTTGCCCCCTTCTCTGCCTGCATCCCCCCCTCCCCATCACCGCCGCAGCAGCTGCAGAGCTGTGCCACCCCTAATTATTCCCAGCAGTGCCAAGCTGGAGGCGCTGCTGTCACGGAGGATGGCAGCACAGTGCAGAGCATGACAACAGCAGCAGCAGGTGGGCAGAGCAGAAAAGGCCAGATTACTGTCTATGTGATTACTGTCATTTATCTCAAGTCAGGCAGAAGGCAGAACATGCTCTGCCTTTGCTCGCTCCTTCCCTCCGTTGCCACAGAGCAGTTCCCGAAAACACTGCGCAGGGATGTTATGCACTTGTAAAGCTTTGTTTTAAGCGCTGAAAGCCACCACTGTCAGAGCAAGTAATTGCCCCTTACAGCAGTCACAGGTTTTCCCTCAAACACATGTGCTGGGGGAAAATAAACAAGGAGGCATCCAATGTTAGAACCAACTCGAAAAGCTGTTGGGTTTTTTTTGCAAATTCAACGTGCGCGTTTTTCCGTCTCGCAGTGCATTGGCCAGAGCAACGTTTGAAATGTAAACAGGAACTTCATCCTTCCAGCTCTGCCTTCTCGAGGCAGCAGGAGTGTGATGCTGTCAGGGCAGCTGCCTGCTGGGAGAGCTGCAGGAAAGCCGCTCGACTCCGGCGCAGAACAGCCAGAGCATAGGTGAGAGAGGAAGCGCTCCCCTCTAACGCTGGGATCGATCTGAAACATGCCCTTGCATCTGCTTCCCATCTTTGCTCATTCTTCTCTCTTTTCCCCCTGATATTTAACAGAGCGATCCTGTGTCACAGCTAAGTGTTTTCAATTCTGGCTGTCAAATTTCTAAATGAAATCCATACATTTAAAAGCATACAGACTTATGTATCAATTCTTTACACAAAAAAAAGTCATTTCTGGATCTTAAAACAGACTTGCTAAATTTAGCCAGAAAGCTTAACACCATCACAAATACAGCCTTCATTGCAACACATACTTTCCTCCTCCAAAACTGGATCCAAACTTTGCTCCTTGGCCTCGTCATTAAGTTAAGAACAGATGATAAAATAAGACTCAACCAAAGCCTGTGTCCATATGAAATGTAAATCTATTTTGAGGCCTGAAAATATTCCATATGCCTTGATTTTCATTCCATTGGTCATGAACTAGAAACAAAATTGAGGAAAGATTTGATTTTGGAGGGAAAGTTTTTCCTTTCCACATTAAGGGAGCAGAAAACTCCATAGCCCAAATGAGGTTTAACAAAAGCCTCCTGCATAAATCTATGGGCCTCCTGAGGGTTTTTTCATCACCCGCTCACACAGGGGAGAGAAAATGTAACAAAAGGCTCGTGGGTCGAGATAAGGACAGGGAGAGATCATTCAATTACCGTCACGGGCAAAACAGACTCGACTTGGGGAAATTAGTTTAATTTACTACCAATCAAATTAGAGTAGGATAATGAGAAATAAAACCCGATCTTAAAAACACCTTCCCCCCCACCCCTCCTTTCTTCCGGGCTTAACATCACTCCTGATTTCCTCTACCTCCTCCCCACCAGCAATACAGGGGGATGGGGAATGGGGGATGCAGTCAGTGGCTCCTGCCACTCCTTTTTCCTAGGAGATCGGATCCGTCACTCTCTTCTGCTGCTCCAGCATGGACTCCCTTCCCACAGAAGACAGTCCTCCATGAACTTCTCTAACGTCCTTCCCCACAGGGGGCCTTGCAGGTCTTCACAAACTGCTCCAACATGAGTTCCATGCTTCAGGAACAGGCTGCTCCAATGTGGGTCCCCCAGCAGGGTCACAATTCCTGTGAGCAAACCTGCTCCAGGTGGGCTCCTCTCTCCATGGGGTCACATGTCCTCCCAGGAGCCCACTCCAGCACGGGCTTCCCATGGGGTCACAACCTCCTTCAGGCATCCACTTGCTCTTCTGTGGGGTCCCCAATGGGCTGCAGGTGGATTTCTGCTCCGCTGTGGACCTCCAAGGGCTGCAGGGGCACAGCTGCCTCACCATGGCCTGCAGGGGAATTTCTGCTCTGGCACTTGGAGCATTCTCCTCCCCCTCCTTCGTCCTTGACCTTGGTGTTGGCAGAATTGCTCCTGCCATGTGTTTTCCCTCCTTTTGCCAGCTGCAATTTCTGTTGCCCAGCGATATTTTTCCCCTCTTCTGAAATTTGTTATCCCTGGGGTGCTACCCTGTTGCCGATGGGCTCAGCCTCGGAGAGCGGTGGGTCAGTCTTGGAGCTGGGCTGGGATTAGCTCTGTGGGGCACGGGGAAGCTTCTGGCATCTTCTCACAGAAGCCACCCCTGAAGCTCCTCTGGTGCCACAACCTCTCCGCGCAAACCCGACACAGCCGTCAGCGTGAACGCAAGACAATGCACGTGGAAAACGTAGGGGCATTTAAATGTGTTGTGATGCTCGCTCGTCTGTCGGCTGCTGAAGGTTCTCAGGGCTGCCAGCTTCATGTGAACACAGTCTACTCATCACTGAAAGCAAAACTTATTTGCTCCTGCTATTTGTAGTATGTTCTGCTTTAAAAACAGGCGGTTGGAGAGATCCGTGTTGGAACATTAAGGAGGCTCCTGGTAGACCAAACGTTCTGAAATCGCTGTGAGCATGGGTTATGCATTGGCTATTTTTAGCCAGCAGCAGTAACTAGAGAGGCTTCACCTCACACCACGTACACCCACTGCTGAACAACCATCTCCTGGTTACACGTGCCCCTCTGCCCCGAGAGCACACAAAATCCCAGATAAGGTCAACGCAAAGGGTTTTCAATCTGCCCTGGAATCAGAAAATTGTGCCTTAATTCCTGCTTCTGTTGCAATCTCCCTAACCAGCCTACTCTCTCCAGCCACCACAATTTCAAGGAAAACAAGGAGTGAGTGTACAGAAGACCACTTCAAGCAGCTCTGACCATTAGGTTGCCAGAGTTACACTTCCTTTTTTTTTTTTGCAGCTCCAGGAACTCTTTGGTGATTTCCAGCAACAGGGCCTGAACACCACCAGTGTGATTTCATAAGACAAGCCCAGTGCATGAACAGAGGTGGGTCTTTACCGGGGCCTCTGGCCTGACCCTGTCTCCTGTAACAGCAGCCCCTGCCCACGGCTGTCCAGCAGAGAGACACAGCAGAGCCTGGGAAGCGTGAGTGGAGACAGGGAGAGAGAGAGGGAGGTCAGCAGTGCTGACACTGCTTGTTCCTGCACTCTGCCTTGCCAGGCAGTCCTTCTGCCAGAAGGCCAAGGAGGCAGCTTTTCCCTCCAGCCCCAGATGTCACAGCTACAGAGGGCCGATTTTAAAGGTAATAACTGCCTGAAGGTGTAGCCTCCACAGCTTCAACAGGGATGAGCAAACATGAGCAAAAAAATATCCCACACAAGCACACGCCACAGCCTGCACAGATGGATCAGAAAGCTGAAGGAGACCCCTTGCTTCACCTGGATAAGTTGCCCAACATTTACACGATGAGCAATTTGAGAAGGTGTGCACTTGAAACACGATTTCTCAGTGCCCAATTGGTGCCTACTCTCTCTCTCTCTCTCTCTCTCTCTCCTTCATTCCCAAAGGCCATGACAACCTTCCCTGAGCTGGGCTGTCCCACTCCTCTTGCTGCATGCAGGCAGCAGGAGAGGACCTCAATGGCTCTGTATGACAGTAATCCAAGAACTGGTGCCACCAGTGAGAGGAGGGACTGAAGGTCTGGACACACAGCTTCTCACCAGGGCCCCTTACAGCAGGGTCCAGGCCATGCATTGGCCATGGCCAGAGCCAAAGCCCAGTCCCTGGAAGCGTTCAAGGCCTGTTCCAGAATGGAAGGGGATGAGGCTTTGAGGAACCTGGTTTAGTTGAAGATGTCCCTGCCTGTGGCAGGGAGGTTGAACTAGATGGCCTTTACAATGTCCCTTCCCACCCAAACCGTTCTGTGGGAGCTGCCTGACTGAACCCACCGAGTACAGGGGGCCAAAGGCACCACTCATCTCAGGGCAGGGTTAGCAAGGAGCCGCCCAGAACAACCAGCTCCAAAGGGGTCCCAAAAAGCACATGGAGCTGAGGCTTTCCAGCTCTGCAGGCTGCTCTCCAGCAGGGAAAGAAAGGAGGAGGTTTCCCACCTGCTGCAGAGCCCCCAGGAGCACCCTGGCTCTCCATGTATGCACCAGGCAGTGCTGCTTCTGCCTGCCCATTACTGCCTGCTCCTGCCGTTAGCCTGATTAGCAATAATTAACAGACTCGCTGAGTTTAAAGCAGGGGGGGAAAAAAAAAATCCCCAAACTAACCCAAAAAACCCAACACCTCTCTGGTAATGTATCTGCCTCCTCCTTGACATATTAACTCCAGATACCACACACACACACTGCTGCTTTCAGTCTGCATAAGATAAAAGGTGCGACAAGCCGACCTGAGGTTGCCATGGAGACCAAAAATCTTTCCCAGTGCCATGGTAACTGACTCCGGGATGTGCTATGAAAAGCTGACTGCACACCCTAGTTGAGCGGTTTCGTATTTTTAAACCAATTAGCTGAGAGTTCGGTTAAATTAGTTGCTGTTTAAAGAAAGGCACTGTCAAAATGTAAGACATATTAGTTGGTATCTTTTTTCCTTGGCCAAACAGGAGGAAACAAAACCTTGGGGATATTACCAAGCTTCATTTGATTGTTTCTGCAAATCGAAAGCCCTATCTTTCCACATAAGAAATCCCATCTTTATATATTTATACCGAATAAGAAGGAAAGGACAGAGCAGCTCTAAACCAGCCTCCCCTTCCATGCTGTACTCCTCGCATGTCCCAGGCTCTGACATCACTGCAAGTTTTAAATGGACAAGAAATAAGCTTCTGGAGGAGAATAAATAAGGTTTCAGCAATATATTTGAGATAAACATAATAAAACTGTGCTGGCAGCTGGACATGGTACAGCAAGCATCAGCCACACGCAGACCCAGGTTGGTGAGAATGGAAACTCTCAATCAGCCCTGGCTTCTCTGTGCTTCTGTTTCCCCACTTTAGTGAGCCCCAATTTCCCCCTCTCTTCACGATATCTGTGATACCAGCGGTCTAAAACCTCCCAGATTTCATCAGTAGGCATTTCAAATCTGTTTTTAACCTGTTTTGGGCAGATGCATCACAAACACGCTCCTTACTGTGAAACTTGATATCCAGAGCTTTCTGCACATGAGGCCGCTACTGATAAACCCTGAGTTTATCAGTACTGAAATCCAAGTATCCAAGGTGCTGCTCCATCCTCTGATGGCAAACGTGCAGCGTGTAGGTGCTGTTGCTCCGGGCTAGCAAGCGAGGAATACAACACGGCTTAATCTTTACCACACGAGTAGGAAAGAGTGGAAGCGGACAGGCAGAGGGGACGTAATAAATCTAAATTAATACACTCTCCAGGGTGGTGCTGGAAAGGCTGAGCAACACCTGGGGAATACCTGCCAGTGCTACCTGCCTCGTTTGCAGCGCCGCCTTCGTGAGCTGGGGCGGGAGACAGCTCTCAAAGACAGCCACGTTCCCATGGTTCCTCGAGGGCCTCCCAGAAAAGTCTGCTAATTCAGAAATCTGGTTTGAATCCAGCTCGTGTATTTTTGGGGGTCGGAAATCTGGCCCTCGAAAGTGAGACGAGTTAAAAAGAAATAAAGAACATGTTCGTTGCAGGGATGTAGGTGGCAGAGCTCTCCTACTGAAATTGTGTAAAAGACTGTCCTCGTTTGACCCGGTTGTAAGCGGATACCTGAGCTGTGGACTGAGAACTGGGCAGGTGCTGTGGCAGTCACACAGCACCCCAGGTGAGGAGGAGTGAACCCAATCTTGCCTGGCTTTCAGGTTTGCCTTTTGCCCCTTTGCCTGCCTTTCAAACTCATTTTTATCTTAGCAAAAGCTTCAGCAAGAAATGTTGCTGGAGCACAGCAGTAAGTGCTGCACAGCCACTCTAGGCTCCCAGCACGTGTCCTGAGAGAGGCCAGGACAAAGGGGACTGATTCTGCAAGTTTTGATATGAACACTGCCATTGCTAATAAACAGCTGGTAACAACTCAGAACATTTTCTTTGAGTTTAGAGTGAGCAAACTCAGGTTTCTATGTAAGGCAGCTGCTGCATCAGGAGATGTACTGGGTAGGTCTGGAAAAAAACCAACCAAAAACCAACTCTACAGTCTTTGTTCAGAAGACAATTCCTCTCTCATTTGTAGTTATTCTTCAATTAATAAAAAAAAAAAAATCCCATTGCATTAAATACAAAGAAATGTTATTTTGACAGAGCTCCTGTAAGGCACATTCCTGCAGTATCGCAAAAAGCCGCGCAAAGAGGAAAAGGGATCGCTCACACCGCAAAAATGCAAGGCAGATACTACAGTAAACATGTTGCAATCACCATGGAAATACACCCCTAAAGTTTCTGACAGGTATTTACTCAGCAAGTCAGGAGTCTGAGCAAAAGGCACACAGAGTAGCAGCTAGAATCCATATGTCTCCTTCCCTCAAAAGAGGGAACACTGGCTAGGAAATAAATACTATGGATATTGAATAAAAAAAAAAAAAAAAATAGGTGAGTAAAGAGTGCCAAGGAAGCAGATTGGAGTTATTTTGATGGCAACTACTGGAAAACACAGCATTGGCTGATCAGCAGCAGGAATCCATCTCTGAGTTTTTCAAGAGATGCTAAAAATACCCACAAGCATAGGATGCCAAACCAGCCAGCTAGTTGAGGAGAAGCAAGAACAAAAGAGGAAAAAATCCCAACATGTTACAGAGGCGACGTACAAAGAAGCCAGCAGAAAAAGCAAACGGAGAATGTGCTTCCATCTCCTGCCCATATTCTGTTCTGCCTCGCGTTTGCTGCACAATTGGTTTAGAAAAGATTTTCTAAACACTTCACTGCAAGCAAAATCATGGAATAGGCATTTGGGGCCAGAACAGAGTCTTCAAAGGGGTTCCACATTGCAGAGACAAGTGCTCCAAACACGGGATTTAACCACGATGCCTCAATACCCTTCAATGTAGGTCTCATCTCAACCATTTGTACTCTGCCACTCCAGGGACAACTGTGAGTGGTTCATCCTCTGGTACGTGTAACCACACGCTCAGCTCTGTAGGAAAAGTAAATTGTCATCCTGGGTGGCTTTCCTTTTATCTGCCTAGGATGCCAGTGAAGTTTGTCTCAAACCAGACGATTAATAAGAGATTTAAGCACATTTCAGACCGAAGTACAGACTGAAACACTGGCTGGGAGGGTAGGTCTGTGCTTCACTAATGAACCTACAGAAACCAAGTCTGATTTTGCACCCTAGATTGTATTTCTCGAGATTCGGAATTAAATAACAGACGGAGATGGATGAAGTATGCCTGCCTCTGAAAATAGCCACCCGTTCTTCTTTATCCTGCTGTAAAATCAAACATACTCTTTTGAAAATATACTGCATCCTGAATTGCTGTGGCTACGTGGGGAAATAGTTCTTTGTCTACTAAGAACGTTCTAGAAGTAGAAGCTTCCCAGATGCAAGAGAAATGACCAACAAGATTAATAACAATAAAGAATTCACAGCTCCATTTCCTCCTTTCCTGACTAAATGCAATGCTAATTGCATGTAAGCTGGATGAAAATAGTACTCACTTGGAAGACACAAAAATTTCATTTTCAAGAGTTGTCATTTTAGCATAGGCGTATATTTCCACAACCAAAAAGAAATTATCTGCACTTTTGTTCTCATCTGAAGCAAATCTCAAAACTTTCCAGCTAGTTTTCGATCAGCCAGGAGCCCCACGTTTATTCTGCTTGCAAGTTTCTGCACTTCCATGCTTGATCTTCAAAACACCACGAAAAACCCCACTGTCAAAACACTCTGAACTCCTCAGAAAGAGGCAATTTCCCAAGTTATTACTGGGAGGTGTTCTCCCTGGAGATTTCAAAATACAGAATGCATCCAGGTGAGGCCTGCCACCCTTCACACCCGAAATCCTACCCTGGAGCTTCGTCAGGTACGGCTAAGGGCAGAACTTCACTCGGAGTGCTTCATCAAATTAACTGACTTCGCTGCTCTTTTCCTCCCAGCCACCCTGACATTTTACCTGTTTACACTAAATGCACGTTAAGAGCTGTATCAACAGCAAAAGGGCAGCTGGCAGACCCCGTGCCATGCATTAGCAATCCCCAGCATCACTTGAAGCAAGCAGATAAGCAGCACCAGCCAAAAGAAAAGAAATGACAGAAGTTGTGGGTTGGAGTTTTTTTTTCCCCTCCCTCCCCTCGTATTGTGGTAGAAAAATCAAAGGAATGCTTTGCAAACTGATGTCCTGGAAGAGGGAAGAAAACTTTCTTAAAAGCCTCTTTGGTGAAAAAAAAAATAGCATCTTCAGGTACATTACCATGGGAAAATCGTCATCCTGAGCTGCTCCCTCCAGAGCCAGGCAGAAATTAGTCATGGGCAAAGCTCAAATACCTTGAGGGCTCAGATGGGCATTTACAATGTCTGATACTTATCATAATCCCTTGAGTCTGCAGAAGAGCCTTTATTGCGGCTTCCTGATGCTTCTGCACAAAGTGCAGAGATAGGGAAAGTATGAAAAACTGAGGGAAAAAAAGTGGCCAGACATTTCTGAGTTACAAAGAGAGCTCCATTTGAGGTTTGTGGGAGGACTGCAGCTAGCTGTTACTTTATCTAAGCTTGCTTGTGTATCCCTAAACAGCTTTCATGGCAGGACTGTTTGGAGTTCTTCTAATCCTTTAAGCTGCAAACACTACCTTAATCATATTCCAACCTGTTATCTCAAAACTCTCAGGTACCATTTTTTTAAATGCAGCAAAACAAAGAAGAATTGCACAGATTTTTGTGTGCTAGCGGAGATTTCAGCGATTTGGGGGAAAAAAATGGGAAAAATGGTCAAAAACAATCATTAGTGTGGTGAAATAATGTCTTATAGCAGTGAATCGAGGGAAAGAATCACTGCTGTATGCGATGCACTGCAATATCTGAGTATGAGAAAAAGCAGAAATAGCCAGAAAAATAATTCTGCAGCTCAGTACAGAAGGACACAAAAGTGAATATTAACCATAATTATTGCACTGTTCACTTACTAAATTTCACTCACTGGACATCATGCAAGCAAAATAGGCTTTATAGAAACATACAACACGGGCATATTTTTCCTTGGCTTATCAAAATTGCTCACAGATCTGCAAAATGAACTAAAAGATTATGCAAAATATGAGCAGACAACTATTGGTTCAGAAAGATACTTAAGTGATGGGGGAAAAAAAATGTCTCTAACCCTGAGATAGATCGGTCTCCTAGACAGAAATATTGATGTTTATGTTCCGTGGGGAATTCTGTATTATGAAGAGAAATTTCAGACCAGAGCTGGGGCAATGATGGATGTGGACGGGGGAATAAAAGCAACAGGGAAATGAAGCAAAGAAGAGATAAAAGAGACCACACCAGGCCCAACCACCTTCTCCTAAGAAAGTTCCTGATATAAAAACTTTCTGTGATCTAGTTTTTTGTTCCAGTTCCTGCTGTAAACAAGAAATGATTCCATTTTTATGTTTCTAAAGACAATCCCTCTACGAATTCACAGTGAAAGAGGAACTCATTGTGTGTAGAGCCACAAAGAGTTTATATAAACAATATTTAATTCCTTGCACTAATTAAGTGCCCGGTATTAAATATACTTGCTCATCTATTTTGGTATCTTCTTTGCACTCTCCATTTATTTCTTCTAAAAGACCTGCTGAGTTTATCTGAATACAATCTGTCTTTGAAAAGTGTCATACTGCTTTAAAAAAACATAAACAAAACCAAATCCAAAAAAGCCCAAGATTTTAAAGGATTCTTTATCTAAAACTGACAAAATTTTACATGGAGAGGTCAGAATTCTGAAGAAAAAAACCCATATGAAACACAGATAATGTAATTGGCATTGTTCGACTCTGGCTGTGTAGAGGGAAGAGTTGCAGGTACATCCCAAATCCTTGCAGTTTGTCACTATTATGGAACAAAGTTAAAAAAAAAAAAATAAACACTCCCTTTTAGAATCTAAAATTTACTTTTTCAACCAACAGATCACCCCACGGCACAAATTTAAAAAGAGAAAAATTGAAAAAAAAAAAAACAACCACAAAGTCGAGGACTTTAAAAGTAACTTTGGAGAAAGATTTGCTCGTACCATACTGTGGTTGTACCATTTCCCACATTTAGAAAACCCAAACCTGTGTGGTAGCATTCTGCTGCTATTGGACATTTTTTCCTCAAATGGCCACAGATCTGCTTCATTCAGAACATACATTTTGTAAGTCATGTGATAAATAAAAATAATATTATACTCACAAGGAGGGAAAAAAAAAGAGCAGGCTGCAATGCTGCTGACATGCTTTAAATAAAATGGTATGGGTTTTCCTCACAGAGATTTTACATCAGAAGCTCAAAGTTAGTGTAAAATGGCCAACAAATGTGGCTCTATTTCACTGGCAAAATGAAGATAAAGATCTTGATATTAAATGCCTTCACTGAGAAAAGAATGACCAGCCTTCGTTTCCAAGCGCCAGAGGTTTATGACAAACAGCAGGAGGAAAGAAAACCAAAGAGCCAGGATGAGTTCAAGTGTAACAAAAGTTTGAGAGCTTTTAGCTCCTTGGATGGTGAACGGTCCAGTGGCCCGGCATCGTGGGTGTTTCCCATGTCACCAAAGCAATTCTCAATTCCTTAAAGTGCTCCAAAAATTCAGGTTCCGGAAGAGGTAGAGAAAAAAACCACGCAAATCAAATGTTTTGACATCAGCTCTGACAAATGGCAGGGACTGAGCTCGACTCCAAGACAGGCTGAAAGAAAGCCCCAAGCCCAGGTTGTTTTGGTTGAGGGTTGCTAATGTAGAGTTTCCTTAGAGGACACAGCTGCTCTGCGCAGAACAATTAGGAATAATTTTGTCTCCTCCCTACGCATGTAGAATTTAAGCTCCATAAGATTATCTAAGAGTAACTAAGGACAAAATTGGGTTCATGCAGGTTTTATTCCAGCTGTCTGTACCCAAAAGGCATGTCCAATTATAACTTTGCATCCATTCCTACTTTTGTTGTACAGGAAATTTAAAATTAAAAAAAAAAAATACAAACAAAAAATGCCCAAACCCAACACACAACAAAAATCTTTATTGTGTTTGAAGTATGTGAAAACAGATGCCCCAGACAGCTGAGAAATGGCCAACTCATGCATTGTTCAGGAAAATTTAATTATAAACAACCAAAGACCTATTTAAGCCACATGTTTTGATTTAAAAAATAGGGTAAAAGAGCAGATATAGCCTTCTTGTTACCTTCTTGCTTCAGGCCTCTGCATCTATGGTAACACGATTCCAGCCCATCTCAGGGCTAGAATTGATCAGAATTTTCATAATTACATTCATCCCTAACAAATCAAGTGCCTTGTTCTGTGTTTGGTGGGGGTTTTTTTTTACATTTGAATTTTATAGAGTTACTGCCTCAACAGTCTCCACCCCACCACCATAAAATATTTTTAAAAAGAATTGCTACTAAATGGCTTCTTTTTCTTCTTCTAGCCCTCTTCACTACGGATCCAATCAGCTGGAAAATCCTGTATAAAGCAGGGTCAGCTCTGGATTACTTTCCATGTCTTTCCCTGTGTCTCCTTTGATCAGTTACATTTTATTGAGGAGCACATATTCGGCATTAGAGAAACAGAGCACAACGCAACTGCGAGGGAGGTTTGAAGCCTTGCCTTATCACCGGGCCCTCTGCAGTTGCTACATTAATTTTGCTGACTTGCAAGCCCGTGGAAAGGCCAGGAAAAAGTGATTTTGTGTTATCTTCCCGTTCTCATTCGCTGTTTAGCGGCTTTTGTTTTGAATGATTTAAGCGCTCGTGTCATCCGTGTAATTTCCCTTTTGTAAAGGGATGTCCCTTGGCTGGTTCTCCCAGGCCAGGAGCCTGCAGTGCCTAGCCTTATTAACAGGTGGAATAAAGAGAGAAAATTTAAAAAATAATAAGTAAATAAATAAATAAAAAAAAGGAGAGGAAAAAAAGATGGTTTCCTTCCGTTATAAGAACATAGAGACAATCACAAACCCGTGCTAAGAAAGAAAGACAGAATTTAATCCGCGATATGCAAAAGTAAGGAAAAGACCTAATTTATACCAGGTAAAAACCTCAGAACTGGAGAAGGAAGACAAAGAACACCATTGCCTTTGCTGCCTAGGGTGAGCGGGAGCCAAGGCAAGAACAGGTTGGGAAGGTCCGGGTTTCAGACTCCCTGTGAATTGCTGAGGTGCAGACCAAGTGAAAGCAAACTCGTGTGCATCACACTTGCTGAGCATTCCTGAGCAAAGAGCACACCTTATTCTCTTGTGCTGGCAGGTTAGTTCACATGGCAGCTCTGCACCTCACAAATAAGTTCACCACATGGAGCAGATGCTGCAAAACCCCACAAAAGAAAGAGGAATTCTTGGCTATCGTGGCGGCCTGCACTGTCTGGAACACGTTGCCCATAAACCAAGAGGACAGACAACAAAATCTGTCCGTTGGAAGTCACTGGAACTTCCCCAACACCCAGGGCACACAGGACTTGCCAGGTTTCGAGAACAGAGAAAACAGATTTTCAGTTCCCTTAGCCAAATTTTCAAAGCTATTGGGAAGACTAAAAGGGCCAATAGAGCCAAGTGAGATTTTCAGACACAACTAACCAAGTCAGGCATCCATCTCCCCAGCCCTAACCTGCTTATGCACTTCAGAAAATCTCATTAGGCACAGATCTGCATCTTCAGGTACCTACCTGCCTGCCTTCAAACTCTGGTTTCTTTCCTCCACAATTCAACCTTTTTATCTGCTTTTTGCCTATTCTTCCTTACATCTAGGTTCTCACAAGATGCAGTAGGCTTTTGACCTTGGAAAAGGGATCCTGGAAAGCTTTTTTATGGAGTGTTTCTTAAAGGAGGGACTAAGCACAGAATAATACCTCTCGAAAGAATAGGCTGAACAGCATTTTTTTTTTTTCTGTTTAACCAGCAGAACTGTAGATTATAAGGAGTTTGGTTTCATTACATAACAACCCATCATTGTTCCCTAATACATTATCTCATCAGGAGGCCCCATTTCAGAGAGGCTACATAGACACACATTTCTTAATAGCAGAGCTAAGTGGCAGCATGATCTAGTGGATTAATTATATAACTGGCAACTAGGCTTTCCTGGTTGTAATACAATTTTGAATTTACATCCTTAAATCAAATTTTTAGACAACTAACAGCATTAACTTTAAGAGATCTGCGTGTAGCCTATTTGTTGAAAAAAGTTATCATTTGCCTCTTTAGGAGCTTTTTAAATCCTGCTTATCCTCACTACAATCAGAAACTTTTGGGACACCAAATTTATTTCAAAAGCCTGCAATAAAGACCTCACTAATTTTAGATACTGAAGATGAACCAAAATAGATGAATTAAAATTAGACATTTGAAACAATTATTCTCATTAGTAAGGAAAAACAAAGGAAGGAAAAACTAAGTGGAATCTTAGAGTTCTTACCAATTTTTGCCTTCAAATGAGTCTAAAGACACTCAAATAAAGGATTTCAATCAAAGTGCTGCCCAGCTGCTGACTGGAGTAGAAGCAGTGCTATTCTAAGGGACCCTTGGGTAGAGCTTCTTCTGCTCTACCTGGAAAAGCTTTACATTTTTTGTTATGAAATATCGTACGAGACTGTGCATTTAACACACACTTTTATATCTTCCCCATATGGTACCAATCCTCCTGTAAATGTAAGACCATGTGGCTATCAGGATTTATGAACAACGTGTGCAAGTCAGACCCCTGAAGTGGATTCTAAAATAAAGCGTGGTGGATACACCCCATGTGAATTCTTTCCCAGACTCTCTCTTTTTCTGAGAGTTTTATTCAAGAGCAGCTAAGAATCAATGCAGAGGAGTTTCACTCTTCTGGAATCAGAGCACCTTATCAAATTACCCTAAGTGGTTTCGCTATACAATTATTTTAATGCTCTAGACATTGTTTCATGCTGAGATTTATGAAGGCTTAGAACAAAATCTCCCTTTTCAAACAGTGCTGTGATTTACCTTCGTGCAGTGGAAATGGAAGAAAACAGAGGATTGTCCCACTCTGATTTTCTCATCACCAGTGGCAGAGCCAACCTGAGTAACAAGAGCCAATCCAGTTTTGAGGGCTGAAAGCTTTCATCCTGCTCCTTTCATCACACACTTCTTAAGTATTTGTTGGTTCTATTCACTCCCTCTCTGTGAGGGCTGCATATGAACGTGGAAATGTGGCTTCTTTCATATCTCCTTATTGCCTGCAGCTTCCATCTCATTCTCTCCAGATTAGCGACTGAATAATAATGGTATTGATTGATACACATTGTCCCTCACAACAGGAATTGTCCTGTTTGGTCAAATTTATGAAGTAGACTGACAACAACTATTCAGGAGCAAGGTAACCGCTGCCAGTCAACAACAAAGCCTCTACTTTCCTTCACCCATAACCACAGCCTGTATATTCATGAGAAAGATCATCTTGGCCCTCAGCCCACTCATAAATTAAGCCTGAACCAGATTTTGAATCTGACAGGAAAAGATCATTTCCATTCCACCTGATCCTAATCTCATTTGCATTGACTTTTCACTAGTGCTGATTCTGCTGGCTTTGTCGGGAGCGTTCCCGATCTTCATCATTGTAGATAAAAATAAGAACCTTATATTTCAGGTTTAAAGTCTGAAGATCTTTTTCCATCTTGAAAAATTTGCAAATCACTCTAATTCTATGTATGTTAGTGAAAATCTGGAGTAACTCCAGCTGGAGACTATAACTTTTTGGCAGGCGCATAGCGAGAGAAATTTAGCAACAGTTTCTTTTGCTCATGTAGCATAGCTTTACTGCAGCTTCAGTAAAGAAAATAGTATTAATGGTCAAAACTGTAAATTCTAAGATCTTCCATCTCTTTCAGCATGAAAAAGAAATTAATTTTATCGTGATAAACCTTATGGAAAGGAGACGCTTTTGTAGTCAAAGACTAACTTGACATGAGTAAAGGGATAATGAAACTTCCAGAAGATGCTTTTGCAAAATCAGATTAGCTAACAAATTCTAAAGAATAGTAGCACAGCATATTTAAGAGGAAAAGTATAAATTTTTTTAGCAATAATTTTTATTATCACAGTTGATATCATTCTGTTAGAACTTGCTGCTAATTTTTGCACAATGGAGGGGAAAGAAATGCTAAAAACGTTGGCTTAAACTGAAAGCCAGCCCTCCCACAGAATCATTTTAGATAGCTAAGATTATGCACAGTATGAGTTACAGGGTTAGTAATGTAATTTGAATAAAACTTAACAATTATCTCTGAGCTACAGATTGTCACAAAGTAACGCTTGATGGACAGAAGAGAAGAGATGGAAGCGATAATATTTAACAGCAAGGAATCCTCTACTTGTCTAATATTTGAAAATAATCTATTAGGTCATCTTTTCCTTAGCAGATGTGTTGGTTCCTGCCATTATCACTATTCAAATTTCTTCCTTTGGGATGGAAAAGAGTTTTGTCCAGGAATTCAGGACGAAATTCAGGATTCGGGCTGCTTCCTACTGAAGGAGCAGGCAGTAGGCATGCACTAGAGCCGACAAAACCAAAGGATCCAACTAATGGGGTCCCAAGGGACAAGAAGTGACCCCCAACCAGATGTCCTCCCTCCATTTCTTGAGTTGGAGTCCCTGTTTTTTGGGGTTTTTTTAATTTTTATTTTTCCAGGCCTGGTCTGAATGCGTTCATTCTCTTTTTCACCTCTCACGTGTGCTCTCCTTCCCTGGCTTTGGTTTGTTTGGTTGTTTTGGAGTTTTTTTCTTGTGTGCATGTGGGTCTGGGGAACTTTTTCCCCCTGTGAAAACAAAGGGGCCGTGTTGGTGCCTTTCCCCAGGTGTGGGGCAGGACAGTGATGCCTCGGTGATTTCCCTACTGAAAGAGCAGTATCAGTATTGTCTAATGGATTTACAAACACCTACAGTGCAGGAGAGGAACTGCGCTAATCAAAATCAAACAGATTCCACAAAAGACCTTTCAAATACCATTTCTTGTGATTTTCCTAGCTTCAATGACTGCTTTTGCTTAAGCCTGGGTTTGATATGGGAATTGTTGTGATTTAAGTGGCTTTGGCTTGAGACCGAAGGACAGATAAAAAGGAGGAGATCAATCAGGAAGTCACATGAACGCAACAATTTTGAAATTGTCCAAGTAATAAAATGTTAAACAAAACAAGGACTGGCCTTGGTGTAAAAGCTGCAGGGAACTTTTAATATTTCTCTTATCCATTTCATTGGAACGTGAAGTCAGACGACATTTGTGGTAAGATGATGGATTGGTTGACCACTGACTTGCAGAAATGAGCATTCAATTATGCAAACTTGATTTCCTTTCATTAATCACTGCACATCACACGTCAATCAGTCATCAAAAACTGGCATCCCTTGGCTCAAAGGCTCAACCAGCTGCCATTTTTAAGGGCCCTTCTCATGAAACAAGCAAGTGCCAGCACACACACGTACCACAACGCACAGAAGCTCCATTTTTGGGGAGAATACGGACTTTTCTGCTACCCTCAGCGCACTCAGCAGCATCTTTGTGGAAACGCTGGCTCTGATCAGTCACCTTTGCCAAAACCAATGCTTTCTAGAACTTTTGCTGAGGGAGAAGAGACAACTGAAATTCAGACGAGCGGTACCCAGCGAAGCCTGGACACGCTTTCCCTGTTGTTGCATGGGAAAACACCAAACTCGGATCAATTTTGTCATACATCTTAACACCTCCAGCAATGAAAAACCAATGTACTCATCAGTGCTTACAGGACAATGTCCTTTTTTGGGCAGCCTTTCAGTTTGGACATTCCTGCCCTGTCAACTGCGGAGCTGAAAATGCTGCTGGAAAGAGCAGCCGAGTGGCCACGCGGCAGAAGAGGAGGTGGCTCTTGAAGGCACGCTAAGAACAGGCAGCTCCAAGAATGCAGGTGGCTCAAGACAGGTTCTCTTGCTAGCAAGAGGCTTTAACTTTCGGTCAGCCCTAAAATGGCCAGACAGTTGGATGAGGTAATTATTGCAGGTCCCTTCTATTCTCCTCCAACTACCTGGCCTCATGGAAGATACTTGGCTCAAAAGAATCCATGTACCACTTCAAGTCCCAGGAGAGCTTAACAGGTAATACAAATATTACAGACATCAAAATAAAAGCTGCATAAAAGACCAATTGCTTTGGTTTTTAAAAATCTAACTGGAAATGTTTTACTCCAGTTTCATTTACAGGCCACTACATCTAAAAAGCTCCATGAGTTAGCTGTCCAAATCACTCCATGGGACTTCTTGTCTTGAACCAAAACTGAAGGGTGCTCTGAGCTCACTAAGAGCTCACTCAATTTAGAAGACCATGTAGGTCTTTTGAACTTCTCCCTAGATATCCGCATTAGAAAATTGATTTTATTTGCATCCCATAGCAACTCATTCTGAAACTGAACTTCTGGATTCCTAGAGATTCATGCACTTTCTTACCCCAAGAGCAGACAAATTGAATCTTTATCCTATGTCTCCCCGCTGCAGTTGACCGAAAGGCAGCCAGCCAAAACTGTCTGTGCACCCATCTGTTCTAATTAGGCCTAAGATCACCAATGTCTGTCCCTCTGAATACTGCCTCGCATCTGAGTCTCCCATAATTTAGCTTTTACACCAATGACCTTTGAGTAAAAATATCCTTGCTTCATTCCTGAACTGCCGAGCTGCCAAAGCTCTGTTATTCCATTGCTAAGCATTCCAGGCTGCATTTGTACCTTGCACTTGCTTGATCCCCAGCTCAGAACCCATGAAATTTTATAGCTGGTTGGACATTTCTGCCTTCCACAGGGAGATTCTGCAGAGGCTGGGGCTGAACATTAACGTGTAACATTCATCCTTCTACAGTCTACTCTCACACACCTCGATTACATGTTATGTGCAGCTCTGTAGCTGCTAAAAATGTGCCACTGTCATGAAGAGAATCAGAAAGGTATCAGCATTTGTAAGCAAAACCCAAAATGCACTGCAGAAAGAAGCTTCAGGACCACATACCCTCCCTGTCTTTGCTATTTTAATGAAACTTGCCCTTTGCAGAGAAACCATTTCAGAAGATAAATTTAAATTATTATGAAATTCTCCTCCCTGACCCACACCCCTTCTGTAAGCTCCTTACATATTACATTTTCTTACTGTGGGAATAGCTATGTCACAGTGAGAGGATTGTCTGTCCTAGAAACACATTAACTAACCAATAGACAGGGGATATGGAAAGAATAAAATGGGTGACAAGCTACCCATTTTCACATACAAATAGATTGTGTAGTAAGTAAGTAACAATTTTGGGACAAGAGTTTCCTGGGAAAAGAATCCAATGCGAAGGGTAAAAGGATTTCTATTTATATATTATGTTTCCATTTGTATTGTTCACTAAGTATGAAACCTCTTTTTTAAATCTATGTCTCCTGGTGTCTTGAAGAAGAACAGACTATTCCTGCCTGTCTGACTCATGTATCTCTGGGCAGTCAGACCTTCTGACTCACTGGATAGTCAAAAATCTCGGATTAACAATAGTGCGTGGCTGCTAAAAATAGGAGCCGTGGACCCTGGAACTGAGCGTGGGCAGAAATAAACACATTTCCTCTGAATACCTGCAACCAGTAAAACACAAACAAAACTGTTTGCATGCTGCTCCTTCCCTTGCATTGCATTCGATTTTGTTGGAAAAACCAGGTCTGAAACTGCCTCTGCTGCTGTTTCCAAACTTTAGTAGAGGAGATCTCAGCAGTGACCACGTGTGTTTCCGACTTGTACACCTGGCAGTAACCCTGATTATGTTTGAGAAGGAGTGCCCAAACGTCAACACCCAAACCTCAGCATCTTTCACAGGTCTCAGAACACACATTCCAACACCAAAACATATTAGAAGCATCTTTGCTTACTTTATTTTTTACCTTGCTTTTGGTTTGTGCTAGCAAGTCAGCCATTCTCGAATTAACCAGGACAGATTTCATAAAGATACGCTGAAATAGATGATCTGCCTGAAAAATTTTGCATGTGTTGCTGCTAACTCTTTAAAGTGGTGCAATCAGTGTGATATAAAGTATAAAAGTAAACTAAACACCGAAATCTGGTATCTAATCCTACAAAATTCCCAGGAAAACCCATCACAAAAGGCACGGAGATTATTCACATTGCCTTTCATCCTGGATCTGGTGTTGGTGCTGAGACTGACAGTTCACTTGCCCATCAGCACAATGAATTTGTATTAGTGTTTCAATTATATTCATTTAAACCAACAAAATTAATAGGCCTACCTGTATGACAGTTTCATGGAATTGAATCTCCAACTGTCTTTTTCCTTGATATGATGGAGGAATTCTGATCAAATACAGAATTGGGGCACGTGATCAGCAGGAACTCCTAAAGCTTAAACTTTTGATCTCCTGCATCAGCACATTTTCTTGCACAGCAACTTCAATATCCTGGACACTGTCTGAATGCTCTTACCTTGTAAAATGGCCCACATGGGTTACCTAGAAACCAGGATTATCAATGCCAAACAGCACCTGACTGCTCAACTTTGAGGCTGGGAAGGTTAGAGAATTTCTTACTTCAAAGAAAAATTAAGTATAAGAACTTCCAAAAAATCCTATCAAACAGCCAGCCTCAGAAAGCAAAATTTTAGGCTTGAAAAAGAGATTTAAAAAACTGCCAGAATTGAACAGTCAGCAGTGCTTTAATCAGGTTCTAGATTTTGAGATGCAACTTAGGAAAAAAAAAAACAACAAACAAACAAAACAAAGAACTAAAGCAACAAAACCCAAATAAAACAAACAAACAAAAAAAAAACCAAAAAAAAAAACCCAAAAAACCAACCTAACACGTAGAGAAGAAAACAAGTATCTAAACACTTTAAAACCTTTTCTTACCCTAAGCACTTGCGCTCACAACTGCTTCTAGTGGGCAACCTTCTTTTAAAAAATACTTATTCCACATTGTTTCAAGGAGCACTTTTTGGCTGTAATTAGAGATGATGCTTTATCTGGCAAACCATCTTTGTTGGTCCCTGGAGCAGCATTTTAAAAGAGGCTAGGCCTAGAGTGAAACAGAAAGGACGTGGTCCTTTGCAGCCAGTAACGCTGCAAAATAGGTATTGAAGAAAAGGTAGGAAAAAAAAATCCATAGCACTCTGAAAAATGAAGTAAGATTAGCAAGGATTAAGATGATTCAATGCTAGAAAACAGTTCTGCAACCCAAGCTGGCCAGTCTTTGACTTCTTTGTTAACGCCTGTCAAGCCTGGGCAACAGTGCCTTGTAAAAGAGTGGTAAAAACCCGATGTGGCTGCCAAAAACTATCCAAGATTGATTACCAGACTGAAGTGGCTTCTATTCAATGCCCCGTTGAACTGGCTCCTGGGAGATGTAAGTAGACAGCTACGTGGACATGGAATCTTTGACAAGAGCAGAATTTATTGCATTTATGTCACAAGCAGCAAAAATGAGGTTCTCGTTCCTGAACTGTTGGTCTACCCTAGGTAAGAACATCCCATTCATTAAGAGCATTGATAGTTGATGAGAACATCAGCTCTCCATCGTCTTTAGATGGAATTAAGGTTGAAACTATAATCCTTCTGAATTAACCCACAGTTTTCTCAGAGAGTCAAGGAATTAAATGCAGGAATTAAAGCTTGATTATACTGGCACGGTCTTTGTTAACACTTGAGAGCACACTCTCACAGGTTTTGAAGTCTCCACGCCATGGTAATCAAATGACCTTGAAATATTTCTCTTTTTTTGCTCTCTTCCCTTCCTCTCCCTCCGGTTTTTGTTTTCTGAGTACAGTCTGAAATTACAACCACAAGAACACTTGTAGAAATTATTAGGTGCTGTCAAATGTATTGATTTTACACTGGTTGAAAGAAGTGACGGGATGAAATGAAGGAAGCGGGTGCAGAGGTCCACAGAAGATCCTTACTGGGTGATGCACAGCAAGAGTGGATGCTGGGAGCAGCAAGATGCACCATCATTCCCCAACATGACTTGCACTGGTTTGGAAAGAAGAAATTTGAGCTACTTCCTGTCTGGATCACATGTCAAGATCTAACCTGTTACAAAGGGTTTGTCTAAACGAGTATATTTTGGGTTTCTTTACATTACTATACACAAATAAACCGAATTCTTATTCTCCTTTCAGTTCCCACCCCACCGTTACCCGTGTAACAAGCACCATTGTTGCCAAATGACCTTCCTGGCCATCTTGGCAAGAGACAGGCTTATTAGGCCAGTAATGATAATTTCTTCGTGATTTATGCCAAGGCAGCTTTTACTATTGCATACTTCATCCTCTCAAAAGCATACACTGAGTGTGAAAAGCTCGAGCAGGGCAGTAGTACTAAGCGTACTTCAGAGTAGATTATTCAAGCGCATTTTAATCTTCCAGGCAACATTCTTTTAAAAAGTCACTTTAGAATGAAGTCTTTGCTGTATTTACCACTGTATTAGAGTGCAATTCCAAGTAATGACATAATCAGACCGTTGAGCAGATTTTCCAGAAAACCTCTTTGCCATAGAATCAATCCAGACATAATTATGCCAAGCACACTCTTAGCAATAAAGATTCAAATGTGTATCTGTGAAATGATGAACCTCTTCTTGACAGGATTCAAATGCAGCTCGAGATGCTCCTGCCTGGATTGCTATTACTTGGTCCTATGTAAAATACAACCACTCCGTAGTCACACACCAGAACTTCCACATTCAATGATTAAGACTTTCCTACGTCCCCAGCCAATTAAAACATCTCCTGCTATCTTCATTGGGACCACAGTTTCACGGCATTGAAGCGATAATCATTTTTTTTGCCATCTCACATCATTAGCTCTTTTCTGCTTAGGAGAAAAAAAAACCCTGAATTTTGCACTGAAGACAGCGCTGATCCCATCACCAGTACATGTCACACTTCAGCGAGTCCTTCCACTGGGGACAAGCCCTGGGCGGCTTCCACACCTGCTCCAACTCCTTCTCAGCACATCTATTAGAAACTTTGACCCATAATTATCCCGGGCAAAGCCCCAGCTGCAATTAATTACTGGATTTTTCCCTTATCCCTGTGCACACAGGAACACACACAGAGAGCAAGCCCAGCCAGGCAGAGCAATGCTGGATTTCCCAGCTATCAGTGCAGTAGAACATTGACAAAAACTTACAAAGAATCTACATATATTTAAGAAAAACCCCAACAAAAAGCGTCCTGCAATAAAACAGAGAGCTTGTTCTTCAACTTTGATTCAGCTAGGACTAAATGTTTTCCTTCCTCTGCCTAGGATAAGTTCCAAACCAGGAATTAATAGAGTTTGAGTTTATTTAAATATCTTGCACAGATGCTAAGCAAAAATACCTTATGATAGGTATGCATAAAAGGGGGGGAAAAAACCCAACTCAATCAGTTTTATCCACATCAGCTTTTTTTAGAGAGTATTTTTTCCCCTAGAGAGGAAAATTTCATCCGTAGCTCTATACAAAATCTCTCCTGGTTTCTCTGGGATATTTTGTATATCAATACATATAAAAAACCCCATGAATTCATTATACTGACTACAGCAATGTTCAACCAATGCATCTAAGATAAGAGACCACAGATTGCGCACACTTTTGTGGAAACACAGGATAGGCTCGGGAAAAGAAAAAAGTTTAAAAAAAATCAAGAGACTTCTTGAACAGAGAGAAAAGAAAGAATGGAGGAAAAAAAGGTAAAACATGATTTTAAACCTCATTTGAAAATATACAGGCCTAAATAACAATGGTGGATCCAAACACCTCAAGTGCTGGAAAAAACCCTCAAAAATCTGATCTTGGGCATAAAAATAGAGGGTTTGGATCTTGGTTGCCAGATACTGGGAGATTGCGAGCCCTATATTCAGGAATATCTCTATGAACCAAATGGAAAGAACAACTTCTGCATTTCTGGGGGTGGTGATGCCATTTTTCTTTTATGAAGACACTTGTCACTACATCCTCTTAAACCCCAAATCTCTGACGACACCAGAAGCTGCAACCACACATGAGTTGTACACGGTTAACCATGAGACCAGAGCAAGAAGATTCTCAACATCGATTATTTTTGGCCATGGTAAAATCTGACAGCTAGATATTGATGTTTGGTGCAAAGAACAGGCAACTCCACGGAGAATCCTGACCACTCCTCAATTCCTTTGAGAACTTAACAGAATTGTTAACACCTCACCTGGACACACAACGAAGCACAACAGATAATTAACTAGCAGTATTAACTTGGGGGGGGCAGGGGGGTGCTGTGGTTTTTGTTTTTCTGCTCAGAAAATTAATATATGAACAACAGAAGGAATATAAAAGCGATGAGACATTACTGTAAATCCCGAGCGTCAATGATGCAAAGACATGGTCTCTTCCCAAGGTATGGGCAGTAGGTCTCACTCAGGCATTGTTCCACTAAACAAACTGACTGGTTCATGGTTCATGCTCTTGCACTTCTCCAGATGTTCTCATTTGTGTCCAAGTTTCAGAATTAGCAGCCTTCCTCTATTACTGAGGCTGAGAGGGGGATTTGCTCACGGTCGACTTTCAAAACTTCCTGTGTTTTGCCCTGCTCTGTCTTACACAAATGCCTTTTTAGCAAAGTGTCTGCAGGGGAAAACATTTTATAATTATTCTTTGTCCACAGGGCTGAGCTAGTGTTTCTGCCCTTTTTGTAAATTACATGAGGAGAAAAATAGAATATTTTCCTATGTCTTTCTGCAGAAATATTTTGAGCAGCTATGAAAAAATTATTACCACCTAAAACACCAATGGCCATTTGGCTTAATTTCTGACAGCAAAGTCCATCATGTTTTTTGATCTATTTAGGGCGAGTGATAGAGATTAACCTAAACTGAAATCTGAATTTCCGATCTGCTCTGCCCACTTTGCTTTACATTGCTCCAGCAGCAGCACTCTGGGATCACGGAGTCAGAAGGCCAGGAAGAGCCTTCAGAAGCCATTTATTACAATGATTTTCATCTTCTGAAAAGCACAACTCCCTTTTGAGTTATATATCTTCATGCAACAATTATGTGAATAGGGGCCAGAAACATCAAGGTCAAATGCTATTAGATATAACCACTGCTAACACTTTAAGGTTCTTTGAATTCAAGAGTAGCATGACCCAGAGTTTGAAAATCACTAGTTTATTTCATCTCTTTGACCATAATTTACTCCTTCTCCATGTTCCAAGGGAGAATCAAATATACTTACATCATTTTTAACAGATGTTTGCTTAGGCTTTTGGAAAACTTCCAGTGAATAAGACTCCGCAGCCTTCTTTGGCAATGTATTTCAAAGCTCCACCATCCTTATTGTTCAAATCTCTGTCCTAATATCTAGTCTGTACTTCCTGTCTCTAGACTAAACATTCCTAAGCTGCAAGTCATGCTTTGATCCTTCTTCCTCTGCGTTCTCCACAGCTGGTGCACACCTCCCTTAGCGTGAACTACCCCAGGACGGCCTCAGTGGTTCATCTGAAGCCTCACCAGTGCTCAGTAGGATTGAAGGGTTCTGTCCTCTCTTCTGCATCCTGTTTTCCTGCTTGCACATCCCCAGATTGCATCTACTCTCCTTAAAATAGCATGAGGGGCTACATGGCTCTGTGCTGATTTCCTAATATCAGCTTCCTCGCCTTTCCTGTCAGAGGTGCATCTTGCCTTTGCCTCAACAATTCCTGGATGCCAGAAGAGCCATTTGGGGCCCCAGCCCTCAAGAATATAATTTTACTCCTGCTGTGAGCTTCTTACGCTGGGACTAGAGCAGTTCCCAGCCTACACCACAACAGAGCTCTGTCCTCCAAGAGCACCAAGCAAGCACAGCCCAGAAGGCAGTGGAGGACCTAATATTGAGTGGGTACCAAAAAGCCAACAGGCCTCCAGATACATTAACTCCTGCCCTGGTTTTGGCTGGGATAGTTAATTTTCTCCCAAGAGGCTGGTACAGTTCTGTGGTTTGGATTTAGGATGAGAACAGCATTGATAACACACTGATGTTTGAGTTGTTGCTGAGTAGCGCTTACCCTGAGTCCAGAGGTTTCCAGAATCCCAGATCTGCCAGCGAGGAGAGGCACAAGAAGGGGGGAGGGAGCGTGGCCAGGACAGCTGACCCAAACTGGCCAAAGGGATATTCCATGGCACGGCACTTCATGTTCCACACAAAAACTGGGGGGTGCTGCTGATCACTGGGGGGGACAGGCTGGGCATCCATCAGTGGGTGGTGAGCAATTGCATTGTGCATCACTTGCCTGTCTTGGGGTTTATTCCTCTCTCTCTTTCCTATTATTATTATAATAATATTTAACTTTATTTCAGTTATTAAACTGTTCTCATTTCAACCCACGGCTTTTACCTTTTTTTGGATTCTCTTCCCCATCCCACCGGTTGGGGAGGGGGGAAGCGAGCAAACAGCTGCGTGGTTCTTAGCTGGTGGCTGGGATTAAACCATGACAATCTCTAATGTATTCCTGTGGCTGCAAGGCAAATAAAAAGGTAAATCACACAGCTGTGGGATCGCTGTATTCTTATATCTGCAGAAGGCACATGCAATGCAGGCTCCAGAGCTGCCAGAATAATGATTGTGTAACTTCCCAGGACTAGCGCTGCAAACCTTGTCAAAGTGTTTTCTGCACTTAGTGCTTCTACGTTTTCTTTAAGGAAATTAAACACAAAAATCTAGGATGCTACAATCTTACTTTTCAACATTCGACACTCTTTTGCTGGGAAATACGGACACTAATCATTTCAAGGGAATCTGAGCTAAACCACGTGTCTTTTTTTGGGTAAGGGGTAAGCTAGTGAAAGATGCAAGGTACCCGTGCAGGGCAGGGAGCCTGATGTTCTAATTGAAAACTTCTACATTTCCTCACCTGCTGTATTCCATTATGGAATCTTAACAAGAGCTTTGGCAAGACATAGATATTCTTCTCCTTTTTTTCCTGCTCTTGCTCCCTGACATCTGTCTCTCCTCAATTCTTTCCCTCTATTTTTTTCCCCCAGAACGTGGAGCAAATAGTGTTTTCCTGACTTGCTCTGAACCTCACAGGCACTTGCTCGGCTGAGGCAGGCAGCCTTCCCTTGACTTCTGTGAAAAGTTGCTGCTGCTTTGCTTATCGCACCTTTAATTTGGAGTAATGAAGCACTTTAAATATGTGATTATGGACCCATAAAATCAGGCCTTCCAAAGCTTTAAATACCTGCTGGAGCCCTCTTATATTCTTAATGTCTCTTATCACATTAAGAGGTTCAGCTGCATCTCCCATCAGGAATGGAAATATTTCAATAGCCCTGAGCATGCCTTTAAGATGACTGCTGCCAGACCCTGGGATAATTTCCATACAGCTCCCACCAGCAGTGAAATGACCACACTGTTATTTTTCAGTTCCTGAAATGAAACGAGGAGTTGCATGGTAAGTAAACCTTCCCATCAAGGGCAGCCACAGAGTGCAAGTAGCAGTGGGAATCCGAACTGTGCATCCCATGAGCAAACATGACAATAATTGTGCAGCTCCTTCTTGAGTTGTCCAGTCCTGTTCCTGCCCATGGATTTCATAGACACTAAAAGCAGACGCCTGAAAAAGGGTGTTCTCTGTGAGCTGATTCACAGGTGCCTATGGAGAAAGAAGAACTCCAAGATATTCAATAGGTACAGCAATGGAGCATGAAAGGAAACACCTTTCTGCAGTGTACATGTAATCCAGAGTAAATCTGGCAGCTACACACTTGATTCCTGTCTGCAAGAAGTGGTATTCTGCAATTCTGCTTTTAAGTCTCTGATATTTTTTTTGCTCCTGAGAAGAAGAAAGCCTCTTTCTTCTTCTCCTGCATAATCCAAGGGACTGTGATGGAACTGTTTCCATTGACTGAATTTGGGGCAAAACATATTTTTTTACCAAAAGCTTTATGAGGCCCACATGAATAATAAGTGCTAGATGAAGGACCCAAAAATCAAAACAGTTACAATTCTGGAGCAAAAGTTTGGGCTTCTCTCTAACACATTCATCAGTGGAGGAGAACCTGGTGGCTTTAATCCTTCCAAGACTTCAATAAAGAAATCAAAGCACTAACTCTCACACTCACTCCATGACCTTTGCAGGAGAGAAGGAGCAATGATCAACAGCAATAGTTTTGCTTCACTTGAGCAGAAGAAGGCTGGGAAATTGCTCTTTCACTTCCAGAGTCCTCATTGGAGGAGCCCCTCAAGAACGCAATCTTTCCTCCACGTTAGCCACCGTCTGCACCGAGCTGCTGGGAGAGCCAGTGGGATAACAAACCCTGTGGTGCTGGCAGTCTGTGAGCCAGCCCACAGCTCCAAGGCTCCTTTTTATCACATGTAAACAGCACCATCCCTCAGCTTTCTCAGTGCCTCTATGAAAACAGCATGTGGAGGCACAGTCCCTACCTACAGCTCGACAACCTACACACCACTGAGTAACAGTGGTAAGAAGCAGCTTTTTTTCCTCTCTTCTCAGAGACGTTTGTCCTCAGATTTTCTAGCTGGGGTTTATTTAGTCCCATCTGCATTCCCAAAGACATCACCCAAATAGCCACAGTGGCGAGAAAGCCCAGTCGTGTGTGTGTCTACAGAGAAACAGGACCAGAGAGGAGAATATCACCAAAGCACCTGTAGATGCTGCCATGGTTTTCTTGGAGATTGATGCAGTTGGAAGCACAAATCACAGAGGAACTGCCCTGCAATGCTCAGCTTTCCATTGCAATCCTCTGCCTGATACAGAGCTGAAGGTTCCTCCTCAGGAAAAGGAGTTTTCCTGGGATTATTTTTGGTCAAAGCAGAACTACCATTTTCCCTTGCCCAAGGCTTCCTACAACACCCAATTTTCACTGGCACAGCCGATGATGTCACAACTTTCAGAGCAGCTAAGTCAAGATTACACTTACAAGAGCAATAGCTGTTCATAGTTTCATTAGTTTCAGAACAAAATTCAATGCTTTTTTCCTGTTGAGCTTTCCCCTGACAAATTTTTACCCACGCACAAGCCCAGAAAATAATGAACAAATAACAACAAAGCCCTTTGACTAAAACAAGCAATTTCTTTCTCCAAACTGGGAAGGAATTGACCGAGACCATTAATTTTTAAATATTTCCGAGATATACAGATATAACAGCTACATAGACTATACAAACACTTCAGTGGATGGTATCCAAATTCCACAGCCACAGATGAGAGTAAAAAAACCATTAAGTAATATGTGAGAGTCCCACTGCAGCAGTCCCAGAGGAAAGACAGACCCTTTCATCCTAGAGAAATCAGTTTATAGTAACTAGGTCAGATTAGTGGCTAGAAAGGGATTACTTTTAGGAACCTTACGAAAAACAAAGTTGTAAGCAGAGGCAGTGGTTGAGATTTATGCCTCCCTCGTGGTAGGGATCAGCAGAGCCTCTGTAGCGCCCTTCATCAGAGAGTGTGAGCTAGAAAAAGTGGACCCAGGGAGATTTGCTGTTATTAAAATATTTAGGGAATGTGCAATTCCATAGGATCAGGCTGCAACCACTTTCAGACTCAACCGTGCTGCAGATGAACTGCCAGCTACTGAAGCTTCCAAATAATGACTCAACTCATTAAAAGAAAATCAGTCACTGTCAAAACCTCTGAGTAAGAGCTCAAAGAGTTGAAGACATCCCTCTCTTCCTTGCGGCTTTACAAGCACTGGAAGTTGGTTCATGGCAAATGAGGGTTTGCTTGCTTAAACACAGCTTAAACTCAGGGGTAGGAGGGAGAGGTGGAAGTCAGTGTATACCATTTCAGCTTTTCCTGATGAGAGCCAATCTGATTTGGGGCGACTCTGTGGGAAAGTGTTTTATTTATGACTGGTCCATGGTTATCATATAAAGCCGCCTGCTTTCCCAAATGGGTCTTGTGAGAGGGTTTTAATAACAGTGACCCAAGAGGGATAGGTTACAGGGCTATTAATGCCTTGGAACATGAACATCTTTCATGTAGCAATGGATATTGTGGACTTCTTTCTCTGTGAAGTGCCAGCTGGGTAACAACTTTGAGAGACCAGAAAAGAAACACATCACTGTTTTGCAACACAAACTTCTGAAACCCCCCCTGACTAATTTTCTCAGCTGTTTTTATCTTTCATAGCTAAAACTATTTACGGATTAAAGTAATTTTACATAAATATTTGATGCTAGACTACATTATGAATCTGGGTTTAGTAACAGCGACTAAGACAGAACATTTCACAGACAGCATTTTCCAATACAAAATCATTTAAGCATCTGCCGGCTGCAAGAATAAATGTCTCAACCAACTTGTCAGAGCCTGTCAGGCCTATAATTATGTTCTGCAGCATTAAAAGAAACTACTTTTGATTGTGTGGGTATGAATTGCAAAAATAACAATACCAAATTACGAAGGCTACCAGCAGAGGAGTCTCGGTGGGAACGTGCGCGACGTTTTCGGGCCGAGGGCTCCTCACCTGCTGCTCCCTCTGCAGCGTGCAGGGGCCCTGGCAAACCTCACCTCTCCTGGGCCATCCCACTGCACGGGATTTTCATGGCAAAGCTGCCATGCTCCCTCCCCTGCTGCGGACTCCAGGATCTGGGCACAGCCTGGGAGCCTCCAGCCTGCCCGCCTGGCACTGCCACATCCTCAGGGCTTGGGTCAGGTCAGGTCAGAAGCTTGGTGGGAGCCCTTCAAGGAATGTAGCTGGCACGGGCAGCGTAGGATGTGGCACTAGCTCCTGTATATGGCAGCACAGGCACCACACGTGCTCACTTGGTTGTTTGAAGTCCTCACTGCGGTTCCGGCCTCACTTCCCAGCCCAAACTCTTTGGTAAGGTGGCTTTGGGCTCTTGTGGAGCTCTCAGACCCATCTGCACCCTAGACAGCTGCACACATTTGAATAGCAGACCAGCACCTTCCTTACAGCCTGTGTCTAACGAGGCATAGGGTTACAAGTTTCACTATTTGCTGACTTCAAAGAACAGGGGCAAGTGTGCTTCCAAATTAACTGTTAATTCTGAACTGAAATAAGGCATTTTCAGCTCACAAATCCAAAACAACTTTTGACGATCAAACTTTAAGATTATACCTATGCCCAACCTGCATTTCTCACTCGCAGGAGGCAAAGAGAAAGTGCTGAAAGAATTAACAATTTTGCTGCTTGTAATTACCATGACAGTGATGTTATAGATGTTACCTGTAAATGATACAGTGTATGCTAATTGTATGGATAACAAAGCCACTTGGAAACAAAACAAATTTAAATGGTAACTCATTGAAACTAATACAACTTTAAATACTTAATCTTCTAACATTTAAAAATTGAATTTCTTACATTAAAACCTTAAGTTTTTCCAAATCTCAAGAAACAACTGTAATTTTTAGTTTTAAAAAAAAAAATGAGTGTCAAGCTATGCTATTAGAATGTCTAATAATAGTAGACAAGTATTAGCTTGTCTGCTATTTAAGCCCTTTAGGAAAACTAACCTGCAGTTGGAAAGAAACCTACCACCAAACCCAAAACACATTAAAGGCTTATGCTGTCACATTAATATTAAGGGACATAGGAAAATTAATTTCTATGATGCCTTCTTTAAAAAAAAACTGCACAAAACTATGTTAGGCAGCAGACAGCACGGAGTTCTGCCAAAACCCCCACAATGCTGTAAAATAAGCAAAGAAAACCCTCAGGAAGTCACACTGGAGAAAACCCCTCCCTCTTATCTTCATCTTCAGGCTGGAGCCTGGTTGCTCTTGAACAGAGCTCAGTGGAAAAACTCAGAGACTGACTTCAGCCAAAGGGGAATCAGGCTGCTAACATTCAAGACCTGAGAGCCATCATTTTCTTTCAAGAGACAATTATCACTCAAGGCTGGGTCCCTACGCCCTTGTTTTGTTGCAGTTCTGCACTTAAGGAGGTTGCCTGCTTTGTTACAGGGTGCTTATAAAGAGATAAAAAATGGTACCACAGGTAAGATGATGTGTAAGTCAGAACTACAATCTCTGTCTTGAACCAAGAGAGAAATCTATAAAAGTAGCTGCACAAAATACAGGTAAGAAGAAGATTTTATTTTCTTGAGAGTTCTGTTATTCCTCACTGTGTTGGCTGGATTTTAGTCTTGGCACATAGTCAAAACACTGGTCGTGGCTTCATTACTCACAATTTCATTTCTGTTGTTGCATCACCAACACAAACTTTTATAGCCTCACATACAGCTGAATAATACCCCTCAACTCTTTCTGAAAAGCCCTAATGGCTAACAAACAACCAAATCAGTTTTAAGAAGCTACAGTAGGAACTACGAGTCTATGACCAGCTTAAGGAAAACAATGCCTGGATGGGGAAGAAAGCCTTTGTCCTTTCAGCAGCAGCTGAAGGGGATAATTTCAAGTAGTCTGATTGTTGGAACAATGCATACTTTGGGAGCTGAGTCAAAGGTCCTTTGCAGAGAAGCAGCCCTCCTTTCCCCTTACTCACCCCTGCCCCATCCACAGTCTCTCCCCATGGCATCTAATCCATCCTTCCCAAGACTATTCCCACCTGTGTCAAGCACAGGAATCACCAAACACGTCCCTTCCCCCAGCACTGCAGAGCTCTGTCGCTTCTGCCGGTGCTGGGGGCACCAGGAATGCTTGGTGGCACTAGGAGATGCCATTCCCCCGGTGGCACCTTCCAGGCTGCAGCAGAAATGGCAACAGGAGTAGCAGACAGCCCGCTCAGGCAGGCAGAGAGGTGTTGAAGCGCTCAGAGAACATATTCTGCTCGAGCAGCTATTCCCTGTCTCCTCTGAGTAAAAGTTAAGAAGTCGGATGGAAGCGTTTTCCACCAGCCATCAGGCATCTGTGATCATAGGTGTTTCATTCCAGGAGAAACTCTCCTTCCATTTTGTCATAAGGGATCGTGTGAAATGCATCACGAGATTCCCAGCGTTTTGGTGGAGAAGAGGAAGGATTCATCTTTAATAAAGGTCTGCATCTGAAACAGTAAGATTTTTTTATTTTTTTTTAAATTATGTTCCAGGTTGGCAGCAAATAAGAAACAGTTCTAAGCTAAGAGTCCACCAATTATTTGGGACATCTACCTTGAAGCAGATAAATCTTATTTAAGCCACAGACTGCTCAGTCCTACACTAAAGGAGTTGGCCGAGGAAGTACAAATGGATGCATTGGATTAGAGAGGCAGCCATGCTTAATTCTGTTATTTGTTTAAACAAAGCTGCTAAAAGACTCAGATTTCAGGAAATGTCCAGAAAAAAAATGAACTGGATCAGTGGAACAGTTGAATTTTTATGTCTTATCCTATTGGACAACTGTTCTATGTGACACTAATTTTCTAGAATATCAGGAATAAAACCTTTTAGAGGTATTACCTTGGGATTTTGTTTGTTTTAAACTGGTCTCTTATCATATTAGACTTAGGTCAACTGAATTGTGAACTGGCATCAACAGACAGTTTAGATTTTCGAGAAGAAGCTACATTTCAATTAAAGCTCATAAAATGGCATGAAGACCACAGGAAGAGGTCTCGATTTTCAACTGTGCTGCGGTCAAACTGACAGTGTACAAAGAGATGCAATAGAAACCAAGAATGCAATGTGAATTTCTCATTTTTATTGCTTGTGCAGCTGTGTCTCAAGGGTATTTTGCATGGGACCTAGAGGCTGAATGTTATTTTGCTACTAAAGGTCTCATGAGGAAGGTAGGAAATGTACTACTAGTCACACACACAGAGAAAAAAGCACCATCTGGGCAGAACTCTTGTTTCTCACAAAAAAAAAAGGGGTGGCAGCTAAAGCAGAGATGTGTGACCTCGGCTGAAATATTTGACAACATGCAGATATTCAGGAAAATGCATTATTTCAGCACAGAAGCAACAGAAAGTCACATACAGTGACAGTCACAGAGGTTAAGAGAACACATGATGCTGTGGCTATTGGGGAGATGGGAGTGGGTGGAAAGAAAACAGAACAAAAAAAGGAAAGGTAAAGCAACAGCAGTTTGGTTTGAGAGCTGGGAGAGGTGATGTGGATGAAGCTGATGGAACAGACCCATTTGTGAAAGGTTCTCTTCTGATCAGAGAGAGCTCACACGGGGTGTAAGTCGCTCACTGGGCACAGTGCTGGTGCTGCGCTGAGGATGCTGTCACGCCATTGCCAACAGCACCTGCCATGTGCTACTCACTCTCTGTTTACTACGAGTTGGGCAAATCGGGTTTCCTTCTGTTCTGGTGGGACGGGGAGGAGTACACACGAATTGCTATTGACATGCTGAAGCCTTGGTTGGTGTGAAATATGGGGTTTTGTAATGCTGCGGAGCAGACTGAGAACACCGAGGCTGGAACAGTGTAAACAGACGAGGACTAGTCAAAAATGGGAAGTTCAGCATGTCACTTGATATTTCAGCACTGGCTTTTTCACCCAAGCGGCGTGCCAAAACTCAGTCAAAAAGCCAAAACATCATGCCTGTTCTGTAGAACATGAAGTACCAGAAAATTTCAAAGGCTTTTTTTTTTTTTTTCCCACTAATGTCAAATTGAAACACAAAGCTATACTTTGAATAAAAAGCATTTCTTGTTTTGCATGGAATTTATGAGTCTCATCTTACGCTGCAGTGGTCAAACAAAGGGTATCACTACAGAAAAAGCCCAAAGGAAGGGTCTAAGCCAGGAAGAGAACAGGGACATGCACCATCTCAACAGGAACACTCCCAAGGGGTGACAGCAATTCAGGTGAACAAGGATTAACATCAAACCGACCTAAAATTTTTTGGTTCAGCAGCTTCTACCTCTAAAGTAAAATGCCATTCTCAATTCCAAAAAGAAAAATAAAAGGGTATAGGCAAAACTTTCATTTCCTCTGATGCCTTAGGTTTTAACTTTTATATATTTTAACCCATCTGGGGTGCCAGATTAAGTGGCCACCTAAAATACAAGAGACCAGACAAGAATAAGAGAATAAAAGGAGGGATTTATTTGAAGGGCCTTCAAAGGCTCACCCTGGGCAGTCCAGAGGCTCCACCCCAGATGGACCCTGGCTCACGGGTTCTTCACCCTTTGATAAGTTTGGTTCATTTGCATATCAGGGTTCATTCTCCAATGATCACCTCAGTTCATGATGGAATTACCCCAAGTTTGCCCCCCTTTAGAGGCTTTGAGTTGACACATTTGGGGCCCAGTGTCCTTGGAGTGGGAACCTGCAGAGGTTTGTTGTGTGTGAGCAGCAGGAGAGAACAGCAGCTCACAGGCCACAAAGAACTGCAGAGTTACACACCAGGCAGGGCAGGGTTTGAGAAATAGAAAAGTTAAAACCTAAGGCATCATCTCCATGAGAAAACACGTTATTAGAGAATTCCTAACGCTTCAGGGGAAAAAAAAGTGTGTGTGTGTATCCATACATGTGTATTTACATATTTAACGTGCATTTTATAATAAAAATCTCCATACATAATCGATCATTCTCCCAAAAATTTACAGGGCAGAACAGATTTCAAAGGAAGTAGGTGGCAGAGAAGGGTCAAGCAGGGCTGGCACACGATGGGGGCTGTTGCTTCCTCCTTCCCTGCTACGTTGCCCATGGAATTCCCCACAGCTCAGCTCACAGCAGAGGGGCAGCACCACTGCACCCTTAACCCAAATCACAGCTGCTGCCAGCTCCAGGCACAGCATCTCCCCCAAAAAAGTGGCTTCCTCCCTTACCCAGGGTGTGACTCCAAAGCTGCTGTTGCCAAAACCGTCATCTCTCAAGCAGTCCCTCTCCAGACACCAGCAAAATGGGTTTGGAATTGGCTTCCTCTGATGCATTTTGTGAGTCACCCAGAAGCCTACACTTCCTCATGTTTCAGATGTTTGTTATTAGCACTAAGCCTTGGGCTTGGGTCAACATTTGTTTTCACTCGATGCTGTTTTATCCTGGGCCTTAAGATTTGTAACTGCTTTTTCTCCTGGAAGATTTTCCACGTTTCTTTTTTGTGGAAAACCTGCAACACACCACTTGTAGGGGTTGTACAGGTCACTCATGTCCAGGTTATGTAAGAGGAGGCTGTGAGCCCTCTCTGATTTTACAGTTAGCTTTAGTGCTTTTTGCCCAGTCATGACTCCCTTAAGTAATCTCAGACCATATCAGCCCACAGACTGAACAAACCTTGAATGGGAGCAGGGATTAATATTCAGGAGATGCTTGCTTATTTGCAACGCTGGTCTTTAAACTCTGTTTCTTGAAAGGAAAAAGTATTTAAAATTATTTAACTTGGCAGGGCTGGAAAGCCTTTGTTTTGTTTAAAATCTCTCCAATACTTCCCCTTCCCTTTTATTTACTCTGTGTAGGCTTGGAGACACTTGTGTCAGGCTGGCTCCTAATTCTGCATGGAGGAAGCAGAAGGTGAGGCAAGTCACACAGGATCTGAGATTTCATCTCCTTTTTCTTGCTGGGGACAGCAACAGCCCCTACACAGCGCTCCAGATTTATGGAATTTAATAGACAGTGGTCAAATGGCAGGTATGGGTGTCAGGGCATTCATTTCATCCTTCTTTGGGGTTGTCACCAAATACTTGCAGAGAATTTTTTTCATAAACGAGAGGAAGTTAGGTCAAACTTTAGTACGGAGAACTTAGGTAGAACTTTAATAGAAAAAAGTAAAGCAAAAGAGATTTCTTTAACCTAAACAGACCAGGCTAATCCCAACTGCACCGCAGTGTTTCAGCTGTAAAATGCCACGGAGTGAAATGCCTTGCCCCAGCCTCAGACCTCCTCAGATCACCCCCGTGGTTCTCTTGGAGTCTTGGGCTTCAACAACACACATATTCACACTGAAGTTATACTTAAAATTGGCAGGAGCCAAGAAGCAGCAAGCCGAATAAAAGACAATTTATCTTTATGAGGGTTACGTACTTTTCAGTGGGGAGGGGGAAAAAAGTTCCTTTTTTTGGGAAGCTGTAACTTTGCCCACATAAAAGGGGCCTGAGCTGCACTTATGCAGTCAAAGGCACCCTCAACATCTCGTAACAACAGAGAGATAACGTGGTTATCTCATGGTACCAGAGGGCTCAGGCCTGCACTCGAGACCAGAGTCCCTCAACAGGTTTTGATCAGATTCCGGTTTTCCCTCTGCCGGCAGAGAAACTCAGGAACATAAGGCTGGGCTCAAGTGCCACCTCTGCCTCTCTGGGCAGCTGGCTGGCAGTCAGCTCTGCTCTGCGCAGTGTCTGACCTCCAAGCACAGCTACGAGCAGGAAATCAGACACATCCCTGGTTAAATACCTCGTGGAGCAGCTCTGGGATCGAGCAGCTGTATTGCAGAGCTCGTCAGCACAGCCCCCGATTTGCAGAGTGGCAGACGTGACACACACACAGAAAAAATAAATTATAAAAGAGTGCCACGTGTATTTATCAAGGTACAGAACTTATTTAAATACACACACATCAAATTATCTCTCTGTTCTTGCCCAAGTCCTAACTTCTCTGCAACATTATTAATACATGACGTGGTAGAACTTCATGCAGCTATTGCAGGAATGTATCTGAAATCCCACCATGGCCTGTTTTCAAATGTGAAAGACACACACACACAAAAAAAAGGGTGAAAAATCTGATTTTTTGCATTTGGGAATATTTACCGAACAGTTTGTATATTCTGAATGTACCTTATGTAAGAGACAACATGTTCGAACAGCCAAAAATAGGCCTGAAAAACTTTAGTGAGCAAATTCACAATATTTCTTTGAGTTTTATTTTTAGCCCGTTAAAGGCTATGCGTTTTGCCTACTTCCTGCAGCTTTTGTTTCCCTCTAACAGTCCAGAAAACACCAACATCTCTTAGGATTTCAGCAGAATCCTCGGGTAGAGAGCTACACCTCAGTGTCTGTGGTGCCACCCAACAATAACGGAATTATATCCATTTCTTTTAAACAACACCAAAAACACCAGAGAACCCTACCAGAGCGTACCACAATTGAGCTAAATAAGCTCCACAAGGAGGCATTTTGCACTTGGAGAAGGAGATATACACAATCTCCTGCTTGTTGTCTCATTACTGCATCTCTTGAGCAAATGATGAAAGAGCAAGAGACCTGAGAGAGTCTGGCCAGCCAAGATCCTTCCCTTTCTCACTCCCTCCTCCTTTACATACCATTGCTACCTGCAGTACCCAAACATTTTAAGTGAGTAACTTTCTCAAAGAGTAGATCCAAGCTGGAGAAAGTCTGCCCAGAAAACAAGCAATTAACATGAGAGGTTGGATTGAGGAGGACAGGGCCAACAATTTAAATTAAAGAAATAACAAAAGCTCTCCCTGCCTGCACATCACTGCAACCTGCAAACAGCTTTTAGATGCAGCCTCACCTGCAGCTCATCAAAGCAGCCTATTCTCAAAGTGACAAAAGCATTAGCAGACCACACTCCTCATCTTCTCAGTTGCTATTTCTGGCCCCACTAGCAATGCTGGGAAGAGCAGGATTTACAGATATTCTCAGAAGATCTTGAATGTTTTCAGATAAGTAGCATTCATGCAGAATTGATCTGCAGGGTACTCAAAGGTAAAAAAGAAAAAAAAAAACAACCCAAAAAACATAATATGAGGAATTTATGTTTCCCTAGGAAACAGTAATTGCATTGGTCACAAATTGATGTGATGTAATGCCTAGATGGAAAAGTTATCAGCAGGCTATGAAAGAGAAGAAAGAACATTTTCCAATAGCTTATGTCAGTAACACTTGCTGCAGGGCAAGCAGCAGCTTTCGCTTCAAAAGTTTTTAAATCACTTCAGGAAACACACTCCCAGAAATCATCCCCTTCTTCCTTGAAATCTATCACCTCTGGGGTGTGAAGTGACCAGAGCAGAGGGACAAACTGCAGGTACAGCAGGAGATGGTTCAAGGCAGACTGAGCTGCACACAGGTAGGAAGGAAATCAACAGCATTATCTCCAAAAATACCCGAGATAACCCAAAATCCCTGGTCGTGGTTTAACCCTGAGTGGTGCTAACCCTGCCCCTGCTCAGCTACCACGAGAAGCAGAAAGAGTCAACAAAAGCTACTGTCATTTCAACACAAAAACCTTCATCTTGGCAGGTAGCATCTTCCACCACATGGAACACTCTGATGTCCCCAGACATTTCATGAGAGTTCTTGAGAAATGGGGCTTTAAGAACATTGGGAAGTTCAATGTGTACACCTTCATTTATTAAAAACATTTTCCGCTTACGTGATACTTAACTTTTTTCATAAGAGTCTTCATTTTAGGAGCGTATTATGAACAGTGGGATTAGAAAGGTGGTAAATATGGGATATGGAGCAAAACCAGCTGTATTGTGCTGGGCAGAGGGGAACTGCAAGGTTCCACCCATGGGAACCTTCCCAGTAAGGGTGTGGACTCAGAATAGAGGGACTTTGTGGGTCAGAATAGAGGTCCTGACCCACAAAACCACCACCAGGAACAAGTGCTGCAGAGCATTTTAGGACTAGAACTGAATACAGCTGCAACTTCCCATAAAATGAAGCAGGGAGATTCACTTTCCTGAATTAGAATGGGATTGGCATACCTATGTGTGTGTCCATGGTTCCCATCCTTGTGAACTGCTCAGAGGCATTGCTGACAGCCAAAAATTGGTCCTATGTTCTGTTAGGTCCCCAGAAACTCAGGGGGTCCAAATGCAAGAGACATTAATTCAATATTAACTTGAACCTGAGGAAGCTGTCGCTGACACCTCTGTGGTCAACGCACTGAGGGGTGAGCAGTGTAATATTTTATTTTGCTATCCCAAGTGAGACATTTGGAATCAAGTCCTTCTGCATTTTCTTATTCTGCTGGAGAGGACTGATTGTCAGCCTGCCCTCCCCACGATACATATCCCAACATGGCTATGCTTTGCCTGCCTTCACGACATTCCTTAAGTATTCATTACAATTTCTGAGTGTTTTGGACGTTTATTTTACAAGTGCTGATGGTAATCTGGGGACAATTTGTAAACCAAAGGGCACTTTCTGCTTGTATTTAAAATATTTACAAAAAAGCAATTGTTTTAGTCCGTTAAGGATGTCACCTTGGGCAATTTACTCTGTTCAGCCATAGCCACGTAACAGGGGAATTCCCTCAAACAGAGAGCTGAGCAGGCCAGGAGCGAGGAATGCTTTACAGTACATGGCTAGGAATTTCTTAAAACCAAAAAAGAAAACTGAGCACATTCTGGCTTACGTTAACTTGCACTGTTATTTCTTTTGTACACCTTTTTCAAATGCAATTTTGTACTTGACACAAATTGCCCCTTAAGCAGTTTTGTCAGCAGGTTCCTACGAAGCTTCCATTGCCACCCTTTGTTAAGTATTTTCTTGCAATTTCTGTCGGGGAAACAGGTTTGTACATTCACGTTGGTGGGACTCCTGAGGAAAAACAATACCTGTGTCGCCCAGATTAAATCCCTGATTCAAAATGCACTACCTTCAGAACAGTTCCTGAAGCTGGAAGGCAGCGAAATGTCTTGTCCTTGTTGCCTGGGCTGCAGATTGCCTGACCCAATTTCTTCATTCCTGTTAATGCTCTTCAAATCCTCCTTGACACCTGGATGAGCCCTTTCACTTGCCACTCAAGCAAACGATCATCTCATGGTATCCCTGTAAGCTCTCTCAGGCTTCTGCTTTTTCCACTCGCCCAAACACCTCCAGACTAATATGAAAACACATGCAAAATGCACATGGGCACACATGAACAGGACTTGCCGAATTTAGACGTGCTCACAGGTAAATCCTGCAGGTATGGATATAATGTTGTTTGCCTGATTAATGGCACCCAAGTCCACAGGACATTTCCTACTGAACGTTGACAAAGTTACAGGTCAAGCTTGTGGTCTCAGCGATAACACCCAACAGCTCAGCGGGAATGGTTGTGCTGAGGTTTAAATTAAGCCCAGCACAAAACAGCCCGGGAACTTTCAAAAATACCACGGCTCAGCAAGCCTTTCGCACGTGTGGAGTTAGAGAGCCACATTTGGAGCTTCCCTTGCGACTAATCGTAAAAGCCAAAATTGTATCTTGCACCAAAAGGGTCTCCTGAAATGTGAGGGCAATATATCCTTAGGAAAAAAAAAAGGAAAAAAAGAGGAGAAACCACGCAAAGGGCTCCTACAGAGCTGCGGGGTCAGCTTCCCCCCGCTCCCAGAAGGCGGACTGAAGTAGCGCATTACATCAGTGCCCTTCTTCAGCCAAACCCAGCTCCTCGGGGCTTGCTCTGCCCACCACCTTCCTGCCCTGGCAGGGGAGAGGCAGCGGAGCCTGCAATCCGAGCCTGCCGTCTGGGCAGCCCTCACGCTCTCGAAATAGGTGATATCATCATTAGGAAACCCTGCTACGAATGTGGAACCCAGGGACAGCGTTTCCGTCGAAGGCTTTGGATTTGTCAGGGTGAGCTCGTGTGAAGGATCGCTGTTATCTCTTTTATAACCCAGCCAAGGTGGCCGATAAAGCAAACAACCTTCAAACACAGCTGGTAAATGCTCCTTGTCAATAGGGCAGCTCTCGGTGCTGACAGCACGGGGGGTGATTTCCCCTTCTCCCCTTCCTCCTCATTGTGGGTAACCGACATTAAGAATTTAGACATGTCCACCAACAGCAAATAAGTGAGTTCAGAAAACCTGGAGACAAAAATTCAACTTGCCTACATTACATTATCAACATTTTTTCCCCCCAGCAACGATAGTGACTCTTTCCACTCCCATTCCTTTCCTACTTGTGAGATCACGGCGTCATTCACAAGTCATTCCTGAGAAGCATTGACACAGATTTTTGGGCACCCTACTCGACAAATGCTCTTTCCTCGAAGTTCAGAGTGGCCAAGCTGCATGAGCCCAGTTCATACATCTCAAAAATCCTCAGAGAGCAAGAGAATCTGACACTCCTCTTTCCAGCAAAAATATTGGCCTCCCTAGCTATTTAGGGGTGCAGATTCATGGGTTGCCAGCTTTCTTAAATACCTGTCCCCAGGATGGTCTATTAATCTTCTTTCAGCTAATTATTAAAAAAGCTAAAAATTGTTTCTTCTCTCTGTCCATCCTTCCCTTCCCACTTTCTCTAGTTCCCATGCACAGAGACCACCTTGCCAGTCACAAAGCATAAAAGACAGATGGATATCAGGTTTGTGTACCAGAGCACTCGTATCTGGAGGATATTTCTACTAACTCAAAAGCAAACTCCTCTTCCACTAAGCAAATAAGGATTACTTAACGAGAAGTGTTCACAGGTGTACAAGTTACTGGAATAAAGGATCTCATCCCCGCCTGGCATGGAAAGTGTTGACAATGACAAAGCAAATAAATGCATAAGCCTTCAAAAGCGTACTTTTAAGCGCATCTTTACTTCTGACAACACTACTCCCAGCCTTTTAACGCTGGAGTGATTTCTTCATCTATTTGCCAAGAAACTATTGCTGTTTTCTGGACGCTTCGCATCCAGAAAAGTGTCAGTTTTATCACCGATGAATAAATCAGGTAAGACAAATGGAGCAGCTCAAGATAATCTTGCCTTCTTGATGACAAAGGTGGTGTTCGACTCGTCATTTGTATTTGTGATGCCTTGGCTGTCACCGGGACACACACACACATTCGTGGATGTGCCCACACGGAACGGGCCCAGCCACACACACTCAGCCGCAGGTTGTTAAGCTGCTTTTAGCACCTGGGACACACAAGGGCTATTAGCGGGTTATTCACGCCCAGCCCTTTCCCCTAACGCAGCCTTTACGCCGTTATCTCACCGGGATTATCTCCGCATTCAATTACAGCAGTTGCCCTCTGCAAAGTCTCCAGCTCACTGCTGCGGATTCCGGGCGCTCCACATTCCTGGAGTCTGCACTGGATGGAGTTTCACTTTGCCACTATTCATGTTTATGTATTTTACAAAGATGACTTCCATTATTAGCTCAATTTCCTATAATAAAACATAAAGACAGCGCTGCTGCCAGCATCCAGTGGTTTGGGGAGCTCATTTGGGCTGCGTGGCAAAGGCATCCAAAGCTGTGTCAGAGGCCTCTGCTTCCCAGTGCTGGGCAGGGCACACCTGAGCAGGTGAGCTCCTGCTTCACAGAGCCCATACTGAAGCGTCTTCACTTCTCTGCCCGCATTCATTACTATAAAAGGATGGAAGACACAGATTTTCAGCAGACTTGAGTCAGTTTTTGACCAGCCAATGTAGTGCTCCTCATTGCTAGAAAATTCTGAACCAATGAAGCTGGAATTTTTCATAGAAAAGAGAGCGAGTCCCCAATGGAGAGTTTTTACCACCTGGATGTAACCTCTGGGTCCCTGTGTTTCTTTGGGAAGCCATTTAACGACATTTCAACAGGTAAAAGAGAAAGATCTCCAGGGTGCAATTTAATTTTATGTAATCACAGCAGTTAAAGAGGTTCTCTCTTTGACACTGAAACCAATGACTTTGGAAGCAGTTGAATCTAAAGCAGTGGGGGAAGCCAGAGCGCTCTCAAAAGATGCAAGGAACCTCAGCAATGGACTTTTTGCTTATTTGCCCAACAGAAAAATGGTGGTTTCCCTGCCACTTAGCAAAAATTCAACAGCAGAGTGCTGCAGTGAGGTCTTTCAAAAGCAAAGTCAAGGTAGAGATTTGCAGAGATGAATATTATTCCATCCCAGTGGCAAACCAGTTTCCCAGCAGCTGTGAGGAGCCCCGTACAGAATGCACACGTTTGAGAAATACAGCAGGCTCCATAATTTAAAAAAAAAATTTATATGTAAACATGTCTGATCAGCCCCCTGCAAGGAGAATATAATTGATATTAAAAGTGGTAACGCTTGAGGCTCGGATGGGTTCTGATTACACATTATCAAATATTTAAAACAAAAGACTGTAGGCTCTTCTGCAAAAGTAATGCGGGGGGGAAAACGATGACAGTCTTTCCTTTTAAGTTTATACACAAACATATATTTGGGCGAGATATTACTTACTGTACTAAAAATATGCATCTGAGCAGTTGTAGATATTACAATAGGATTAAAAGAGAAAAACTTCTGAGAAATTCAGGCTCGCTTAAGTTCAGTGCCATTCCTTTCAGTGGCAGGGGTCATGTTACACCTGGGGTCAATGAACACAAAAAAAACCCCCACATGGACACACTCAGGAAAGATGATAAAAAAAATTCCACCATTTAGGGGTGGGACCTCAGAGACAAAATTCAAATGCATTTAAGTAGCAAGACACTAAACAAACTGCAGTAGCTGGCATATCATAGACACAATTCATGGGATGTGTTACCAAGGAGATAATGTTAATAGGGAAGAAACAAGAGAGTAGGAGTGGAATTAAGTAACTATTCTTTCTGCCTGTCGAGTCAGTTGTGTTCGTGTATATGGAAGGATAAATAATCTATTTTTAAAAAGCAGTGAAAAGCATAGCTCTGTTTTAAATATAGTTACTGCAGAGCTAAAGCTTCAGCTCAGTGTAAGGGATTGTCAGAGAAAACAGCTCAGGCAGGAGGGTTGTTTTGTTTGTCCCTCCCCTCCCCGAATACCTTTTATTTGTGAGAAGATGAGTACAAACAGTTTAACAAAAAGCAATTTTGGATAAAAATAATGGATGCCTGGAGCTCCCAGCACTTCCTCTGGTCCCCAGAGTGACAGCTATAGTATTAGCAGTCTCAGCCTCCAAACAACCAGCAGCTTTAGGTACACTCCCAGCATACGAAAGCCCTCACGCTGCAGCAGTGAAACACCGAAATTTCTCAGTGCTCGCAACTAATTATTAAATTACTGTATTTATTGGAAAGCTGGCAAAACAAAATGCCCTTTTGAAAGCTGACTGCTTGGAGATATTTCAGCTTCGAGTGGATGCACGGTGCTTATTTGTGCAAAAAAATTAACGGGAGCTGTTTAGATCGAAGGAAAATTTCTCATCCAATAGGTGGTGCTAGCAAGTTCTTCAGTTATCTAAACAGCTGATAGAAGTATTTCTAAAAAAAAAAAAACCACAAAAAACCCTAAGTAGAACCAAACCCAATATTCTGTCAATAGCAGGCTTCTAAAGTACACTTCTATTTACTCCCTTAAGATTGTTGTTTTCCTCTGAAATGATCGAGTTTCTTTCATTTAAAAATTTCTCCAATGTTTTCATCAAAACTGCATCTGATAACACCGGCTCGTGTGGGGCTGCACGATACCAGTGACCAGCTATTCCACTCTCAAATTTCTGCTCTATTTCATATGCCCATCCTTCCTTAAAGTGAAAGGGGATTTAATACTCCCACAAAATTTCATAGTGATATCATATTCTCTCTTTCAAGGCACCAGGTGTTTTCTAATCTTCCAATTGCCATATATTATTGAACACAGGAGCTGGTTTCTTGAGGAATGCACGAAACATGAAAACTAGGATCTATCTAAATCACCTATTTTTAGATGTCTTCTCACTGTGTTCATCTTCCCTTTGAGAGGCTCACATTTATTCAGGTACAAGGCCAAGACTGAGGTACATCTTCATGTGAGCTCTGTACCACAGGTGAGAAAACCAACTCTGGTTTTCATGAAATGAGAAAGAGATGAGAGAAGATCAAGGCAGAGCCAGTTTGAGCAAAATACTTCATGAATGGTTGGATTAAAACACCAACCCACTCTAAACCTTGGTGGCAGAAAGGAATAAAAAAACACTGATGATGTCAAAATACCTGCATTCAGAGTAGAATATTTCATCTTGTCATTAAATTTCAAAAAAGCATTTAATCTAAAAAAAAATTACGTCTACATTACATACAATGCAATATTTTGGATTTTAAAAATTTTTCAGGTCCCAAACCATATATTTTTGCTTTTTCATGTAGTCACTATTTACCATATACAAACCATTCTTCATATTTTTGCCCATTTCTGTCATTTTTTCAACTTTAGTTGGACAACAAGTACAACTTCGCAGAAGTCATTGAACTTGTCTGTGCGACTAAACTACAGCCTTCAAATGCTAAATTTGTACATTAAATTGCCATTTCTCAGCTCTTTCATCATGAAATGAGGAAAATTCCTGAATTTTCCTATGTGCTAAGTACTGAATGGCACCGACACAAAAACAAGCACAATGCACATCACACGAAGTACTTTGGTAATTTATTTCCCAAATGTCATTTATAGCGCTGCTTATTTATGATAATATTTCTTACGGTAATAGTAAATGCCCTTGGGCACATTTTTATTGCTTAAGACTTCTTTGCTTTTGAAAGACCTCACTACAGCACTCTGCTGTTGAATTTTTGCTAAGTGGCAGGGAAACCACCATTTTTCTGTTGGGCAAATAAGCAAAAAAATCTATTGCTGAGGTTCCTTGCATCTTTTGAGAGCGCTCTGGCTTCCCCCACTGCTTTAGATTCAACTGCTTCTGAGTATCTTGGAGTCGTTGGCATCACAACACCTCTCGAGAAGCAGGGAAGAGATGAAGAAAAAAAATAATTAAAAAAAAAAAAGAAGAAAATCTGTATTTCAGCCATTGCTGGAGCCTTCCCCACCTCAATGCAGGGAGAAGAGAGCATTTGTAGCAGAATAAAAGACAGCATGTGAAGCTTATCCTATCCAGCCAAAGGAGTGATTTAGGAGAGAGGAATGCATTTCCTGGAGTTAGAGAGGTCGACATCCCAAACCTTCTAAAGAAACACAGCTCCTGACCATAAATAGATTGAGTACTGTAGTTTTCAAGCTACTGCCTGTGAGGCTTAATGCCAATGTTTAAGCACCTGCTGGGGTCCAAAGGGGGAGTCTGCTCACTTAATTCCTCATCCCTGGACACTTCCCGTGCACCTCAGCTCCACTGAAAACCAGCCACGGCTCTCCTGCAGGTTTATCCCTCACCCTGATCTGCCTCACCACAGAGCTGCACAAGAGGCCTGGCAGAAATCTACAACTAAAGGCGAGAAAAATGCAAGAGCACCTTTTTGGCAAGGTCCACAAATGATAATTGAACCACAGTTTTGCTTTTATTTGCCCATTATCTCCAAAGAAAACAACAGCCCTGCAATACTCAGCCTCTCCATAACGCCAACATCCTGAACATTTTGGTTTTGTTCAGCATTTCCTCAAGATTGCAGCACACTCTGATGTTGCTGGGCTGTTCTAGAAAAACACCTGTTGATCTCTGCTGCACTCCCCAGCTGTTAAGCACCTACATGTGCACTTCTGGAACCTTCTGGGAGATGGGAACAAGCCTCCAACACCTCGGGGAGCAAAGGAACTGCCTTCCTTATAGCCACGAATAGTTCATGCAGGGATCGTAGCTCATACGAGAGCCTGACTCAGCTTGCAAGCACAGGAAGTGAGCCCCAACAATATCACACAACCAAGTTGTGTGTTGGTGAAAATGCTGCAGTTACCCAATTGAAACAGCTTCTTTACCTTAAGTGTTCTCAGTTTTGGGGTTTTTTTTAATTTTAAAAAGATACCACCAGATTTTTTTTTTTTTTAATTGAAAAGCATCACCCACTCCTACTTGCCACAAGTAGGAAATCAATGGATCCAAGAAATGCCAAGGCAAGTTCAACATCTACTGCTCCCAGCTTGTTCCATACTCCATTATTTGCAGAGCTGCAATGGCTCTGCCTTTCTCATGCCGAGTGGGCTGACACCTTTAAGACGCTCTTCATAACCTGAAGCTGTTTGAGCAGCACTTCCAGACCAAAGCCCTGAAAACAGGCTGGTGTTTGTGCTGCTGAAGGAAAGAGGTCCAGCATTTATAGTGCCAGTCAGAAATCAAGGATATTTGTCTACTTCACCAGAGCCTTCCTGTTCACCTCTGCTCATTTGCTTTTCCCTTCTGTCTGCCAAATGAACAGTACAATCACCCAAACCTGAGCATATTCTTGACACAAAACATCAACAGCAAAAGCTGCTATCAAAGTAAAATGGGCGTTTTCCTCTTTTATTTCTGAGTATCAGTATACTCTGATATCAAGAGTATTCCAGAGCCCATTCCTCTTGAGATTATCAATGTCATTCTTCCCCAGGTAAGGATAAAACACATCAAAATGTTTCGAATTGTGAATGCCACTCTTAGCATGGAACCAGTTCATGACCCTGATCTTGGAAAAGCAAGACAGAAGGAATGTGTTTGCAGTTACTAACGGGTTAATTAAATTCAGAAACGGTGTTGAATTCCTTCTTTGTTACACAGTCTTAATAGTATTTTGCGTAGAGCTCAATTAGCAAACTTCAAATAATTGGTAATGGACTCGGCTTGCCCTTTCACACCACAATTGAAATGCATCTACAACTAGAGACACCTGCACCACATTACCTCAGGTCGACACAGATTCACTCATGTCAGTGACTTAGCAAGAAGCATTAGGTAGCCACGATCTCACATGGCCTAAAATCCCTGATTTCTATGACAAATCACAAATCTTACAGGCTGAAAAGACTTCTTTAAACCAGCAGAGATCAACATGATGATGCTCTTGCAGCCAGGCCACCGTGCATCCCCCCCCCCCTTGCCCTCAGCACTCCTGTGCTTGTCTCACAGCCTCTTTATTACTCAGGAAGCTTCTGTCTGCCAGCCACAACTCCATCCATTGTGGTGTTGCTCCACAGGGCAGACACATTTAGTACATAATTATTCAAAGGTGCCGAATTTTAATAAACCATATTTTTCAAACCAGTCCGCTCTGTTAGATGGAAACCCTTTTAGCTTGACTGGCAAGTTGACAATTTGGCATCCCGTCATTTTAACGAGCTACATAGCTTTTGAACAGAGTTTAATTAAAATTGCCTATACTACACACCCTGCCCTGCAGTTTATAGCACAATTTTCGGGTCAGATGTACCTATTAGTACTACCTTCTGACAGTCACAGCTCTCCCAGCCGAGCAGGCTGAATATTACCCGGCACAGGCTGCAAGAGCCACTAGATAGCAGCAAACTGAGCTCTGTGTTCATCAGCATGTGCAGTGCCCTCTCCCCCAGCCACTCACCGAGTACACAAGCAGCTGGGCTCTCAGCATTCACTGTGCAGAGGAACACTTGGAACACAGCACAGGAAAAACCGCGGGCTTTCCGTGAACCAGACACACGCTGGGGACATGTATGTGACATAACAGTCACCAACAGGCGAAGGATCAGCAATCTCAACAGCAGAAACACAGGCAGCAGTAAAATCCCAGCCTGGGGATAGCCAGCCAGGTGCTGTACTCACACGGGTGCTCCTGCACAGGGGTCAGGGAGAGCCGGGAGCTGCTGCTCAGCAGATGCCTCTCTGAAGGGAAGCAAGCTCAGCCTCGAGGAGAGAGGAAAGGGAGCCCATCTTTATGGCCCACACTGCCCCGGTGAGGAGGGGCTCCTTCACATCCCTAATGGGGGGTGATGAAGAACACCTGGGCAGCCCTCTGATCGCCAGCACAACACTCTGGGTTCCCTGCCCTGCACAGCAGCACCTTGTTAGAGGTGATTTGCTCTAAGGAGAGCCACCTGTGCTGGCCAAACCAACGCCTGTGCTCTTCTCAGCTCAGCAATGAGCCAGGTTCTGCAGGTAACACACCCCTCTCAAGGTCGCTCCGGTGATCTTCTGTGATTCCTGGAACCAGAGAACTGAAGACAGAGGTTTCTTCACCCTGGTTTTCAGTTGTTTTGCTGCTTTCCATGCTATGCCACAGAAGGCAGCAAGTGGACTTGCATATTCTTTCATATTCTACTGGACATCAAAGCTGAAGAAGAAACCTTGTGGAACAAAGATAACCTCAAAGGCTTTAGTAACAGGCATTTCCTGGCACATGTGAATGCGAGAAAAAGCCTGCCTAGAGGAGAGAGTACAGAACCAGGCAGAAATTTACTACAGCTTTGACAGCAAAGACAGAACAAGAGGAAAGGGGGGAATTTCACTGTCTCCCATAAGAAGTCTTGCAAAGATTAGATCAAAGGAACAAAGCGGGAACGGTGACATTGCACAGCTCCTGCTACCTTCCCTGGGCCAGCTGGGGTCAGGTCTGTCCCTGCAATCTCTCAGGCAGTGTTTTGTTCCTCTTTGTGACAACCACTGTGGAGACATGAAACACTCAGGTCTTAACTCCCCATGGTGGAGAGGCTCCATAAAGCTTCAGTGAAGTCGATACCGGATTGAAATAGCCAGCGATGAGGCAGGAAAACCCAAAGGTGCCCTGCTCCACTCCACTGGAGGGAGGAAGCAAGCTGCCAGGGAAGATCGATGGGGAATGAATTGTTTCCTGTTGGGGATGTTTACATTTTAAGCACTCTGACCATAATGGAAGTGACTGAAATTAAGACTGACACACGCTTTGGGAAGCAGCAGTTCCTCCCACCACAGGCTCGCCCTGAACCTCTTGGGTTGACAACCACATAAAACTGCAAATTTTCAGCTCAGAAGCAGAGTTTTTTGCAGCTCCAGGGTGTTCAGAGCTGGGCTTTGAACTTGAAGCAGCTCTTTAGAATACACCTTGGGAAAAGATGGCACGCTGTTATGCGGAATGACTGACATTAAAAGGATAAGGAAGACTTCCTAGCAGTTCCATCTTCCACAAAAAGGATCGTGTGTGCTCATGCAGGTGCGTTTGCTGTATGCAGGTGGGTGTAAAAATGCACGGTGACTGTGGGTATTTGCAAGCAGGAGAGAAATAGATAAGAAAAAAATATTATTACGAGAGAAAACAATTTACAGACATTTGTCCAGAACATATAGGATTATTAAAGAACAAAACATAATACCAATGAAAAAATGACAAGCAAGTAACAACGTTAGAAGTGCTAGACGTGGAGGAATCATGAGAGAAATCAAACAAGCAGCAACAGATCTCTTCCATATCCTATTGCATCTCCAGGTTCTTTTACCCTCCTAGAAAAAATAAGTTCACTGCCATTGCAGGGACCACAGACTCACCAGCACCTGCAATATAATCAGAGCCAAATTTCGGGTTGTGTATCAACAGCAGTCAGGCCACAAAGTGCAGATGCTCACTACTGGAACTACTGGAAGAAGCAACTGGTGAGATTGCAGTGTGTCACATTCATACCCTCAGGAATCCACCCTCAGCCTTCAGGAGAGTGAAACAACATCTAAGCTGAAATAAATCAGTAAGTCGAGGATACAAACACATTCCTTCATGAACTCAGATCCTGAATTCCAAATGACTGATCATGGAAGAAGACACACACATGCTGGGTAAGGCTTTTTTGATATTCTGACAGCAAAAGTCCATCTGAGTCAGTCAACTAAAAATACAGCCTAAAAAATGGAAGAGGTGTGACTTACTGACAAGTCTTCTCACCCACTCTTTTATAGACTCAGAACATGATAGATGGAAAATGGAAAAACATTTGGGTAAATTGTAATTAGAACTCTGCACACAAATTAGTGATGGAGCAGTGAGGGAGCTCCTGCAATGGAACAGCTCAGGTCCCAGCTAGGAAACACAGGAGGGGGCGAGGATGGGCCAGAAGGGGCCCCACAGGGGGAGACTGGCTGGATCCTCCTTCACCTCCAGGGCCAATGTCCTGCTGCAGAGCTGGTCTGAACAGAAAATCTGTAAGGAATGCCAGGAATATAAGGGTGAAGCCTGAAGGACCAGATCTGCTCGGATACTCACGCAATTATTTTTCCTTTCCCTTCTTCTGTTTTATTTTGACAACTTTTAAGGTGGGTTTTTCAGAGCCGCCCGTTCTGGGACTCCAGACCTTTCAGACAACTTGAAAAATCTCCCTCTTGCTGTCTGCTTTGCTTGCTTTAGCAGGCATTTCAATTGTCTCTCTCAGGAGGAGGGCTAATAACTCAACTTCTCTTGCTCAAAGTAACTAAAAGGCTGGCATCCACTCTCAGGTGTTCCTGCTCAATTTGAACATTTGGAGAGCTGTAATACCAAAGAGGACATTGTTTCTAAACTATTTTGAAAGATGATGTTCTCATTCCAAATACCTAAATTAAATCTGATCTTTGCATAACATATACAAGCACCAAGAAAATTTCTGGTCTGGATTGAAAAGGTTCTTTGTTCATTTGTTCTGCTTTTCTTAAGTTTTTATAGAGGCAGAAAAAGTTACTCTTTTCCAAATAACCTATTTGGAAAAGAACACAGTCCTGGGCCCCAAATTCTAGTTTTGCAAATAAATCTAGTTCACTGAGGGTGGAATCAGGTCACCATGATGGTGAAAAGTGTTCAACAAGAGCTCGTGCGAGAGAACTGGAGAATCAGAGTTCTGTGCACAGAATCACACTGCACTAGAGCTGTGTTCAAACAAGTGCACAGGAACCAGGACAACTAATGATGCCAGGATGATTTTTTTGCCTTTTTATACACCCCTTTTATACCCCTTTATACAGCCTTTTATACAGCTTTTCTATCCCCTCAGTGCTTTTAGCCCCCACACCTGTCACTCCCTCAGTCTCACACCCCGTGTCCCGCTCAGCCAGGAGCCCAAACACCCTGGGAGCCGCGGCTGAGGGTCAGACAGCCCCAGACACCAAGGGCCTCTCTGGAACACACCCTGGGAACTGAGACAGGCCCAGCCAGGGGGGAGATTCCTCAGCATGGGGGATTCATTCGAGTCTCTCCCTGGGCAATCTTTGATAGAGGTGCTCATTTGCAAGGCCTGGGAGTTGTACACACGATTTATGGGGTGGGGGCATTCCGGGGGGCACTTGGGTGCGCTCCACTGGGATGGTGTGGGGCACCAAGGATCCTAAATAAACACTGAGGGAAAAACCCCTTTCCCTTTCACCGTGTCTGGGTCTCAATTTTAAGACCAGGAAAAGGCAACACTAACACGGCACAAATTTAAAGCAGCGGTGAGATGCACACAAGATCAAGGGAAGATAAGGAAATTTGACAAACATATAACCAACTCAGGGATACTGCAGTGTGCAAAAGTCATTCCAAATGGTTCACCTCCTTCAGAGAGGGAGCCATCCTACTTGCAGCCTTTGGTGTTTTAGCATGAAGGCTACGCATATCTGTACCTGGGCTGGCTACTGTTGGGATCAGCTGTCACACATTCTCCTCAAATCTGTCTCCTCGTGTGCAAATAAGGCTGCTGACTAATCCCATCTGTCCTTGCAGCAGGTGAGCCTGGCCTTTTCAAAGAGGACCACAGGACATTTTTTATGAGTAACTCAGTGGCGCTACGGGATGACAATAACTGATAGAAAACAGGGAGCTGCTCGAGACACAAACTTTGCTTGGGTCAGGAACAGTGAGCTCTCCCCAGCTGTTGATGCACACAGCAGGAAAATGCATCGTGGCAAGATCAACGTTTCCCCCCTTCAATATCAACCCCAAGCAAATCGTGAATGCATTTCCAGTGTTCGGTCAGCATTTTTCATTTCGAGACAGAACTAATAAACAGCTCTTAAAATGCAGGGGGAAATGTATTCTCAGGGAATTACAGCATCACAGAATCATTTAGGTTGGAAAAGACCTTCAAGATCGAGTCCAATCTTCAATCACCACCTTGTCAACAAGGCCTTGGCACCGAGTGCCACATCCAGTTGTTTCTTGAACACCTCCAGGGATGGTGGCTACACCGCCTCCCTGGGAAGTCCATTCCAAGGTTTGCCAAGCCTTTCCCATGAAGTTTTCCCTCCTGATGTCCAGCCTGAGCTCCCCCTGGTGCTGCTTGAGGCAGTGTCCTCCTGTCCTGTCGCTGTTGCCTGGGAGAAGAGCCTGACTCCCACTTGGCTGCACCCTCCTTTCAGGGAGCTGCAGAGAGCAAATCAGGAGTTTCCATCAGCTTTCTTTCTGTTGCCCAGTGGAAAGCTTTAGAGCTGTCCCAGCAACACAGTTAAAGACTCAAACAAATGGGAGAACTTAATTAATACACAAGGAAAATAATATTGACAAGCACCTGAGGAAAGGGAAGAGTCCCATGAGCAGCCAGTCAGTGAACCGACCACAAAAATCAATACACTAACAGCCATTGTGTGCTCCAGAAACTGCAGACTACCTGCCAAGGCCTGGTGGTCAAAGGAATTTGAATTATATTTATGGCCTTCTAATAAATATTCTATTCCATGTTGTGAGATTTCATAGCAGTAAATGCAATTCCTCCTGCATTTATTTTTCCGTCCCTGTCCGCTCAGAACGACAAACAAGAACCACCTCTCCTAAAACATGCTGGAGGTTGAGGCTCTAATAATTAAATATTGAGGTTGAGGCTCTAATAATTAAATATTTCCAGCAATTGTTTGAAGATGTTAAAAAATATTTGGAATTGTTGCACTGTTTCTGTTCGACACCATCCATTGAAAAGAAAACTCTCTAAGTTTAATGTGATATTAGTGGGAGCCCTTGCAACCTGAGATATTGCTTCTTAGATGTGTTTGTGGTGTTCCACGTCGAATCCCAGGGATTAGATCTCCCATGATGGATGCTCAGTGAACAACCAGAGAACAGGCTGTGGGTGTGTTGCAGACCAAGGCTAATCCCCGCAGAGGAGAGAGGCAGCAGATACCTCAACTACTTCTCTAGCGAGGCATTAAATCAGCTCAGGAAATCAACAGCGAAAGGAAGATGTTCCTGTATGGTTCAACACAAGGAAATATTCTGTTTCAGATTAACCAGATTCAAAATTCAATATTTTGCTTTCTCTTCCAAGGAAAACAAAACACCGGTAACAGTTTTTTGAAGGCAAATGTAAGTTTTTCAAAAGACGAGTGTTATTTCAAGTAATGTAGCTAGAAAATGTTGCAATAAATAATAACACAGACCAAAGAAATCCTCTTTCATTTGAAAACTGCTTGAAATTGTTGCAAAACCTAATCCTCTCAAGAGATATCCTGTTCCTAAACTATAAAAACAAATCACTTGTGTGATTCTCTCTTACAAAGAGAGTTTCTGAATTGGAAGCTGCAAGGGCAAGCATAATCAAAATTTTAGTTGTATATCTCAAATCTTGCTGTTACCTGGATCAAACATGTTTTATATGCTGTCAGAAAAGTTCAGATGGATGTCTTACAGCCACCCAGCAACCTCAGAATGTGTTCTCAAAGCACGATTTGAGAACCAAATTTAAAACAGAGGGATGTGTGAGATGCCCATTGCTATATTAATAGACGAGTATCAAAACAAGTGTCCGTGATGAAATATTGCTGCTGAGACATCATAATACAAAACAAACCAGCAAGATGTCGTGTATAGAAACAGAACTTAGCAACCAAAACTAAGTGGAAAAAATAGTCAAGAGATTTTTGCAGAGGGCATGTTACCAAAAACCTTTTTTAACTGTTGTGGTAATAGTTGTAATAAATAGCCAAGATATCCTTAAAGCTGCAGATACCCAGAGCCCTTTCATTTGCCATTCCTTATGTATCCCACTGGGAAAACTGCCATCTAATTTTGGCTTCACGCTTCCCACCCCAAAACAAAAACTGAACAAAATAATGTATTTTCCTATGTGTATCTGTGCTACATCTACCTTTTAGCTCTGCACCCACAACTTCTAGTGCCACAGGGGAAAACCTTCTATTCCTCCTTCAGAAACAGATTCCTCTGAAAGACTGTCCTCAGAGCCATGAGAATATTTATGGGTGATTAAAGTAAGCTTAGAGAATTGTTTTTCTTGGTTTAAGTTCAGCTTGGATTCCAGCTCGGTTCCCATTCTGAAGAAAGGACACTTGAACCGAAGAAAACCCCAAATAAAGCTTGTTAGCAGCAGTTGTCTCTTCAGTTCAGACATTTTGACTTCAGCATACTCACAAAAACAACTTGTGCCAGACACTCCGGGCATAAACATTTCAAAATCAATCAAATCGGAGTTTATGGTAGGAGTTGGGACAATATTTAGGTAACAGCATTAGGACCAGCTTAAAGGTTGGCTGTGCATTTAATTTTATATTTAGCAGGTCCCTTAGCTATTCTCTCTTTTAGTGCTGAGGTAATAGGACCTTTTTTGCTAATTAAATGTTAATATGCCACAAAGGAGAAGCACAGGAAAGCAATTCCATTTTGGGGCCTTCATGTAAACAGCTGTGTTCAAAGACAATTAAAGTGTGAGAAATCTACAGCCAGCCTGGAAGTTCTAAGGAGAAAGGTGATGAGCCACAGAGCCACTGCAACCTGAGCGTGGTGAACCTGCTTGGCTCAGTGTCCAGCTGCAGAGCACCAGGCCAGTGGAGCATTAATTTATAACCAGAGTGTTTCCCATTCCAAAGGTCAGGCCCAAGTGGAACAGCTCCTGCTGCAGCCTGTCCAGGGAAATCAGCACGAGCCTGGAAGCAGCAAGAAATGAGCCCGAGAGCAGCAAGAAATGAGCCCGAGAGCAGCAAGAGGGTTTGGGAATGCAGCTCTGTCGTTGAGTCCCATCCCCTTGCTAGCCACACATTTTCATTTCTCTGACTCAATTTCTCTATTTTTGTTGTAGAACTAAAAATACCTGTAATGTTTTTTTTTAGCTAATTTCATAGAAATATCGTGTCAATAATGTAACGTTAAATGTTAGTGCGGAACTAAAGCAGCATTTGGGAAAATGTGGTATTGCTAATTATATCAGTAGTACGGTAAGTTCTCATCTGGATTCAGATTCAGGAGTCCAGGCACTTCATGACACACCACAGAACACAGTTTCTTTGCAAGGAATCAGTTCACAAAAATATGAAAACAAGCAGATACAGAAAGGAAAGAAAATAGAATTGTGCAAGCCATACAGGCAGTTTTGTCACACAGGAAATAGATGTGAGCAGCCAGATTCTCCAGGAGAATGCCTTGGGAAGGAGGGATAAGTGAAGGCTCTCCATGGCTGTAAGACTTTATTATCACGCTCCTTTAGGTAAAGGCAGAATGAATTGAGACATGTTTTTTAAGGCATGCGCTCCAGTACTAAGAATAATACTTCACATTTACTTCATCCAAAGCTGTTCAGATATCTAAAGATGATAAACTGAACCATCACACCTTTGAGACATAAGAGATCATTACTGGTTTGTTAATGAATGTAAAGTTAATGCATTCGGGTGAGGAAGCCGTGACTGCGTTGAACTCGGGACTTCTGCCGTCAATTTCAATCAAAGCCAAGGCTGGGAGAGCCTTTCACAATCCAACAAAGAAACCCCAAAAAGAAAGGCTGGACTTGACGTGTTCATTTGAGAAAATATTAAATGAGGTAACCGTGGCACGGTGTAGGGAGAAGAAGATTCCTCGGGAAACAAAACAACAACATTTTGGAGGCACAAGCCAACGTGCAATGAAATACTGTCTCAGAATGTGCAAGATGACCTTACAAATAAATGCAGTGAAGTGTTTGTATTAAGTTGTGTAGGATTCTGTTTGGAGATTAGCAATTTTCCCAGTATGGGGTCAGCTTTCAGCAACTTTTTCCACGCAAACACATGTTGCTAGCAGCATAAACATGCTAAGCTCCTTTAGTTAGAAATTACACATTTCATTTTTATTATAGTGACTAACACTTCTAGCCCATAAAAAATAAAATCAGATGAAGAAGTAACTCGCTCCAATTGCAATATGTATTGTGGAATTTCATGAAATATATTACATTGCAGAAATAAATCAAAATAGGAGGCTGCATGTGCCCTTTACTATTCATAGCTTGCTTTCTTAAAGAAACGTTAAAGCCTAATGCAGCCTTTCAGATTTATGCTCTCTCAGCTGTGAAAGCTCCAGTATTCTCTGGAAGAATGACAAAATGTCAGTTGATCAGTCATCTAACAATTTTTAAATCCAAAGTCATACTTTAAGATATTTCCCATGTTTTAACCTTATTAAAAAGAGGATCCTTTACACGTTAAATTCTGAGATTATCTGCAAACAATCCACTTTATTTATTAACCACGTTAATTTAGTGACCTTATCCCTATTTTAAATTACGGTTTTCCATTATTGAGACGTCACAAACCAGGGATGAGCTGCCTGGGTAGCTCTGTCTGACAGCAGCTTTGACTACATAATAAATTACCAAGCCACTGCAAAAACATATTTATCCTAAAAATGTCAAAGAGGGAAAACTGAAAACGTTGTTAAGTCTCGTAGTCCAATGATGACTGTTGAACAATGACACAAATTCTACTTATAGAACATATGGCAATAACTAATTCATGGGCAGATCAAAAAAAAAATATAAAATCAACCCAAAAGATATATTCAAAACAATGCTATCAGCAAATATATTAAAATAAAACTATATAATATTCTCTCTCATTTCTCTTTTGAGAGTTTCTCTTCTCTACCCAGTGTCACTGACAGACTCACACGACAAGGCAGCTGTCTGGCCCAATCAGAAACTTCAGATGACTTCCAGAATAGTCATGTCAAAACCAAAGTGTCCAGGGCAGCCCTAAATTACACCTCCCCACTCAACCGCCACCAAGACATCCCATATCCCCAGTAACTAATATTTTTGCAGTGTCCTAAAATGTCAGATTACAGTACCTCCATGGTCAAACCTAGTTCAAGCAATATGGCAGAGGGTGGGGGAGAAGGAGGCATGGGGTGGGAAAGAAAAAGCACAAGCACACAAGCAAAAAGTCAGCTTCTAATCAGAGAAGCAGAGCTCCAAGGGTGTATAATCTCCCGGTCTGAGCTGTCATGAATAGGGCTCCAAAATCTCTGTGATAAGATTATGTTTCCTGACAAAAAGAAAAAATCCTTTAGATACACTCTGCAGATGAAAGTGGAGAAACTCTTCCATAAGTACTGATAATATTTTAAAAATACTTTGCAATGAGAGGCATTCGGTGTTCTTTTCAAATGAATTCTCACCCTTTTACAGAAGGAACTGAAATAAAAGATCAGCAGGACAGAAAAAAAAAATTAGGATGGAGAGAAGAAAATCTGCAAGTCGTCACTGCACAAGTGACTCACAGATTATCCTTCCATCTTTTGACTCTCTTCCATAAAATGTGGCAGAAGAAACATTGCAAAGCAAAAGAGCAGAGGGCTGAGCATGTCAGACAGCTGAAATTAAATGAGGGGTCAGCAGTATTTCCAGGCTGACATGCCAAAGTGCAATTTCCTTTTCCAAACTGGAGGTTAAGCGGGCCAGAAGAAACTCCGCAGCAACTGGAAGATGCAAAGGAGGGAACGGAGAAGATGCTCAGAGAAAAACTTACTTAGGAGTGATACACCCGGGGAAAAGGGTGCGGGGTGGCAAAGAGGACAGGAGATTTGTCTGCAAAGAAACTTCCCAAGGCCTGAATGAGGGCAGTTGCTACAGAACAGAGGGAAAAGAAGGCAGAGAGACGAGGGTTACACAGGTTGTCAGGCAGCAGGAGGAGGCACCCGGGGCAACACCTGCAGGTTATTCACTCAGTAAATGTTCGGGTAAGGCAGAGAAAGGTACAAGGCAGAATTGGGAGGGACAGATGAAGTCACAGAGAAGTTGTTTAAATAGGGGGAGAAAAGAAGAGGGGCAGAAGAGGTCAAAGGAGGAGGCAGCATGAAGGCAAGATGGATGGTTAACACCTCCCGTTCTGAATTCTGACTACGGCTTAGTGCGCGCACAGGCAGCGGGTCCGGTCTGGTTGATTTCTTTCAAGCCACGTTATGAAACAAGTAGTAATCCCTATTACTATCTCTCTGAACTGGTATTCCCTCAGGGCATCTAAATTTCTTCTGCATATTGAAGTAATTTTGCTGGTTGCTTGCTGTCCAACGAGTTCCTGGCCGGAGCCTTTGGTAACTATCACTGTTTTGACAGTGCACGAGCATTTAATTCTATGCTGCCCTTACCCTGGAGGTTCAACTTCCCAGTCACCTGCAGCACGGTGGCCAAGGACTCATCAGGGCAGCGAGAAACACAAGGGTCCAAAAGTCCAGGCAGAAAGAATGTTCCAGGTCTCTGTATTACATGGGCACAGTCTGGAAGGGCCACTTCCCACTTTTTCAGAGTGTTGCTGTCCACGGAGACACAAAACTGAGCCTTCCACAAGAATTTTGCTTGAAGCTTTAAGTCAAGTCTCACCAAACTCACCTAGCATTAAGTTGGTCAGTAACAATGGGGGAAATAATAAAGGTTGTGTGCCTTTGAAGAATTAAATCTGCGTCTATATTCCTGGTGAGAGAAGTGAAGACAGCAAACATGTGTAGCTGGTTCTTCGGGAAGGGAATAAAAGCATGCTTGGATCTCAAAGAATGAAACCTCGAGAGTCCTTGTTTGTGGCTTAGCACAAAGAATCTACCTTGGCTCTGCAAGGGATTTGTAAGTGGATTCCAGCAGAGTAGAACCAGGCAGGCAGAAAGAGAAATTACATGCCTGTATCCTGGCAAGAAGAAGCTGATGTTGCACATCAAAAAAGTGCTTTTTAGCGACAACATTTACAGGTCGTTTGTCCATGATGCCCCTTGCCTGGGTAATAAATCATCAGTGATTTGGGTGTGCCTCCACCCTCTGGCTGAGTAGAGCCCTACTCATAACAGGTGGCAGAGCTGGACTAGAAGTTGGTATTTCTCCCCATTTCTCTTGCATAGGAAACTCACTGCATGTTTATCATAGAATTTTCAAGCAGCTGATTCAAAAGGATTGCCTGAGAGGACAGCAGCACACAAACCCTTATTTTTCTGAAAGCAGCGAATTCTCCCTGACAGTGAGGGTTCCCCACAAGCAAAGTTCTCCACCAGAGAAATGTTCCCTGTGTGTGCAGAGCTCTGGCCATTCTTCATTTCTTTCATACAGTTAGGCAAGCTTCAACATTGCAATGACCTAATTTCAGGCAGTTTTGTTTGAAAACGCTGGAAAGTATGACTTACCTGGACTCATGGAGCAGTTAGTTGGAATACCAATTTCTGTGTTTCTCACACTTCTTGCCCTGGAATACGTTCCTCCCTACAGAGTAAAATACATTTCCCCATCTGTTCCTGTAACTCTCAGAGGGAAGCTATCCCACTACTGACGAACCGCGTATCAAAACCGCCACAGAAAAAAAATTCTGCCATTTTGTTTGGTAGGCTCGAGTCAATGTAACAGTATAAGCCACTTATCCTTTAATCTTCTTTTCATAGTAGCAGAACGCTCAGAAACACATTATCCTGAATTTCCTTCAGCGGGCTCAGCAGCAGCAGCAGGCTCCCATTAAAGCAGGCTGCCTTTTCTTCTCGCTGTAACTGTACTTACAGCAAGGACAAGATGGGAGCATCTGTGTTTCAATCTGGAATGACCTTCCAGAGCAGGAGTACGAGCAATTACCTGTTACCACTACAAGCACTCCCACTAGGAAAGCATGTTAGCATTTTGTGTGTCATTCAATTTTGTTTCACAGGGGCAGCTGATATCCGTTCTTAGCCTGCAGAGCTGGAAGAATGGAAGACTATTGTCCTATGGCAATATTTCCCCTTTTTATTCTCATTTTCAACCATCAAGTGCAGCTCTAGAACGCAGTACAATGTCCCATCGCTTGGAGGGAGAAAGCAGAACGAGAAAAAGAATGGCCGGTGTTAGTTTTATAACAACACTGAGAACCCAGAGGTTCAAAATTCGCTTTTTTTTACTACATCGACAGGAAAAATTTTTCTAACGCGGCAGAAGAGGATCAGTAGGTCAGAGCAGTTGCTGCTCAGGCCCCTACATCTCCCCCGTATGAAGTTGTGCTGTAACTTCAGATGAAATTTAATCTGTTTTCCTGGATCAAAGCATCCCCACTATGTATGCGATGCAAAGTGCTCCAGCAGACTGATCCCTGGTTCAGACCCCCGTGCTCCCTTTAGGATTTTGAATCCTCTGGACACGTAGGCAGATCAGAGAAGATCTGAGATCTGAGGAGAATCTGTTTAACGTGAACCAAAACCGCACATGAGAAACGCCGCAAGAGGCAGGTAAGCGCGGGCAATCGGAGGATTTGTTTCAAAACTGCACCAAACTGCTGAGGCAAAGCCACCTTTCATTGGGGCTGTAATGGGACAATCAAAGAAGTAACACTGAAACACTTAATGGGAGTGACTCTGGAATGGATGTGGAACGCAGAAAGGCACAGATCTAGGAAAAGAGGGGCTGGGCCTGAGCACTGTGAGGACTGCACGGATGTATTTATATCACATGGGGCCCATCACTTCATTTTAAGGTTTGGTTCGCTCATTTTGTCCGTCACAGGGTGGACAGTGAACTCAGACTTTTTTTTTTTTTTTTTGGTCACCTTTTTTAATCTGAAAAATTACTGTCTGAGGAGATGCGTACAAAGTTTTGCAAATATTTATCCTGCATCACTTTATGATCAGCAAAGAGAAACTTCTACAGCCTGAAAGTCTACCCAGCTGTTATAATCCCCTGAATATGATAATGGGAATATTGTTTTCCCAGTCTGGTGTGCAGCAGTTTTCAATCCTGTTGGTTTTCCAACTTGTTCTTTTCCAGTCCAACGAAGCCATAATATTTGCTGAGGGCATTCAACCCCGATGGGCTAAGACACTGTGGTATGTAAGAGCTAAATTATTTGGCTTCATTTTGGAAGTGATTTGTGGTCCTGGGAACTACTAACTGCCAAAATATTTTAAAAGAGATGTCTGTACAAAGAAGAGCATCTATCAAGAATATTCTTGTTTGAAACAGTCTTTTTACCCTTAGAGACATTCAATTATTTCCTTTTAGAAATAACTACAGCAACAAAGTGAACAAGCAATTGTTAAAAAATGAGGTCAAGTTGGCTCTTTATTTGTATATTAAACTGTTAGTCAGGACTCCTGTTATCAGATTTTATGAATGGACAAAAGCTTATGTAAATGGTATTTTTATACTCTCCAAAGATTGGCAGTGATTCTGCAGGATGAGGAAAATGTAATTCAATTGATACAGTGCTTAACACAGCCCTTCATAGACTCAAACAATTCAACAGAAAATTAGACCATTTAAAAAATCTTTTAAAATTAACTCACGCCGAGTAATGTCGTTAAAGAGGCTACTGGAGGTGCTGATGCAGTTTCCTTTCAAGTGGGGGATGAGATGAATTCCACGTGTCAAGGCCCAGCATAAAGCTTGAACCTTAACATATAAATATTCGTCTATATATATAATTTGTATATATATATAATATTTGTCTATATATATAATAAATGCTATTAATATTTAGCTCCAATGTGAGTGTTGTGAGCGGGGTGGGTGTGATACACAGGCCTCAGGCTGGCTGTGAACGCTGGCTGAGGAGATTCTCTAAGGCAGAGTTCTGCTTGCGTTTGACTCATCAAATAACCTGCAAAAGCCTGAAAACAATCTTTTCAAACAGGGCTTAACTTCTCAGCTTTGCCATCAAGCCTCCACTCAATACAACACATCTGAGTCATTCTGTTTACAGAGCACAACCAAATCACTGAGCAAAGGACAATATGGAAAATAGAACAGCTTGAAAACCCTTATTAAAGTAACACTAAATGGAAATTCGCACTTAACACTGTAACATGACCTTCCAAGAGGGAGAAAAGAGAGTGAAACAGCAGAGTACCAGCTGTGAAAGAACAGGCTCTGTTTTCATTCCAGATGAGGTTTTCTTATCTGAGTTGTCTGGTCTACGCCAAATGCACCAAGAGCTTAAGGATCTCTAGACATTAAAAAAATCTACTTACCAAAATTATAACCATGGAGTAAAATACGAGATTTAATAATAGTGTGAGGCAGACAAACCCATTCAAATGTGCAGCCAGGAAGGGCACTGGAAAGAGAGGCATGGAACAAAGCATGCAAGTATATTAGGAAGAAAGGTTTCTAATCCAAATCCCCAGTTCTGATCCAAATGGATTCAGATCCGTAGCTCAACTCACTGGATTTTGAAGTAGAGGATGCACAGGTATTACTTACTGCAGACATGAGAAAAATTAGAAGGAATTATAAAACTCCTAACACCAGTTTAAAACTAAAATTCAGTAAATTTAAGAGAAGCTGCATTTCTGAAGTGAAATATATTTTTTCTTACTCTTTCTACGCTAAACTCGAGAAATTAATTCCTCACATGGGGGAAGCCAAAGGACAAGATGAGTTACAAAATTTTATCAATAATGTCTGGAACCATGCAAGCTATTATTGGTGTCCAAAATGCACTTCTGTGGGAATAAGAGTCTCATTCCTCACCCCAAAAGATCCCTGCAGGCCTTGAGTGCTGGTGGAGGTTTTGGGTTTTGTTATGCTCTTCTGATGCCACAAATGGTCAGCATTCCCGGGTAAAGGTGTCAGACTTGAGGAACCAACAGCATGACTCAAGGCAGGAAATCCAACCATACCCTCCCTGTGTTCTTCAGAAATCGCTCCTAATTCCTACAAAGTAACTGAAAATTAAAGCATAAAGGATTTAAGAGAAACGGATCCCTGGCGTTGAATTGGGTCATTGTTTGCTCATCTAAAACCAGTTATCCCTACCCTTCTTTGCATTTCCCAGTGCTGCAGGAAGACTTGGTGCTTTTTCATTAAAATGTCTGAGAAAGATGGGATCCAAAGCAGTATGGCCAGCAGACAACACATTCCAGGTGTGGGGAACACACACAGAGTGTCCTAAGGATTCTAACCGTGTCAAAGATAATTTGTGCTATTTTCAGACGTGTATTGGGCATCTTTTTTATTCATCTTTTTTATCTTTTTGGGGTGTTTATCTGAGCACTCACCAGGTGCATATTAACTATGGATAAAGTACTTCCAGGGTATTATGCCAAAGCAGCAGCTTGTTACAGCTTTCATTTCACTGCTTTTATTGTTACTGGTGGTGATAGAAGTAAAAGTCAGTGAAATGGCACAAGTCATTGCTTAGGAGGCTCCTGTACATTTTAATTTCTGCTGGGGTTAGGAGGACATACGTGGAAGGACAAAGGCTGTTTACGAGTGGCTGGGATCACAAATTCCCACTGAGATTCCAATTTCCATCACAGTTAAGAGACAAACCCTGTTTTTCAGAAAGGAGCTCAAATTGCCAGGTCAAGCAGGTGCCAAAGCAGAAGCTGGGCCAAAAAATATAAGCTTGTCACAAAAACGTCCTCATGTCCTAACTCTCCCAAAGGAGTGCTTGTTAGTTTTTGTGAGCACATACCTTTTGAGAGCAGGGTGAACAGAAATGTTTATTTTTGGACTCTTGAAAGGGCTCCATATCCCTTCCTATTTCTCAGTGTCCTGACCAAACATTTTTCCTTTCTCCTAAGAGAAACAGTGGAACTTTCTTACCGAACTAAAAATGTGTTTGAAATTTCTTAGGCGCTTTCCCAGTTTGGAGAAACAAAACCAGCTGCAGAGCCCGTGAGGCTGACAGAAGGTATTGTTCATCCTCCCTCCACATCACTTCTACGTGGTGTTTAAATGCAGGTGAACTTTTCTAATATCATAAGACACTCTCTTCCATCTTCTAACCAGGAGAGCTAGGAAGTATAAATTCCATTTCATGGAAGCTTCTCCTATTTCTTCTTTTCTTTATTTTTTTTTTTTGGTCTCTGATTAGAGCAGAGCACAGCCCCTTCCTGCAGTAACTCTTGTGATTATGGTGGTCACACGCTTCTGAGACCAGGTTTAAGTACACAGTCCTCAGCAGACACAGATGGAACCTGAATACGTGATTTCCCCTTTCTTTTATCTGGAAGCTCCTCCAGAAAGACTTCCCAATGCAGATGTGAATTAAGATGGTCAAAATTAAAGCAAAATTTATGTCAAGGGAAGGCGTGGCTCCTACATCCCCCATGAAGTTTTGGTTTTAGCAGCTGGGAGAGCTGAGCTCCTGCTCACAGAGCTGGATAAAGGCGTGGCCAGGTATGAAGCCATGTTCCACTGCTTCAGCACCCTGAGCACACCGCTCCTTGGAAATGCCTGGGAGCTCATTTTAGTTAATTCTTTTTGAATGTCACTGTTACATGTGTGCAAAACGAAACCCTTAGGGCTGGCAAAGTGCTCAGAGCACCCAGCCCAAGGAACTGTTTTATCCCTTACTGGGAGGAGCGTGCTTTTGGTTCTGAAACAGTCCATAGATGCAGAACCCTAAGTACCGAAAGAGAGGTGGCAGCCAGGCACTGGCACTTGAGACATAAAATAAAATAAAATAACTTCCAGAGCATTTTATCCTTTGGCAGCAGAATGATCAGGTTTCCAACACAACACAAGACAGAGTCACAGAGTCGCATTAGCTACCCAACAAGAAAATTGCTTATAATGACATTGTCTTTAATTGTCTCTTAATGTGCATTTTACACCACTGTTCTCTGTTGAACAGAACCCAAATTTTTTATGAGTGTGCAATGGCCCTTACAATTTCATCGATGTGAGACAGTGCCTCATTTAACTCGTGTGGTTTGTGCTCTTGGAACAGCACCTGCTCTTAATGCAAGATGTTCTCAGACTTTTCCAGGAGGTTCTGACAGGCCACAACAGGCAACAAAATGAAGACGGGGATCTGATAAGGCGGAAAACTTGGTTGAATGCCCTCTTAAAATTGAAAATATTTACCAAATTCATCACTGACATATTTTCCAGTAGTTTGGCTCTAGATTGCTTTGGGTTGCTATTGCCCCAGATTTCAATAATTTATTCTATTTATTCAATCGTCTGGTGAGCTTAGATTTGGAAAACCCAGTCCTATGGCTGACATGTGTAGCAGGGACCTGTTTGTGGGCACAGGGTAAAGGTTCTCCACGTTACAGAATGTGGAGAACAGGTTCTTCAATCTACGGAACTCTCTAGTCCCTCACTCCCCTGAAAACTGCTCGATTTCAAAGATCCAGTGCAAAAATAAACCCATGGATCTGACACCACTTTCAATGCAGCTACATGAAAACTTTCAAATTAAACTATTTTGTATTTTTTTATTGTATTTCGTATCTGTATGGTAAAGAAAACCTTTTCTTTTCAATTGAGTGAATATTTATCCACCAACGCTAAGGCACAAAAAAATTTCTACTTACTATGGTACAAAATACTGAAGAAAGGTAACGCTTAGTGAAAATCTTGTTTCTCAGAAACAAAAGTTACTACTTCAAAATTTGGATTATGGTTGGAAACATAATTTTATTCAGCCTGATTGGTTTCAGAAAATATTTACTTTATAATTATATTTTTCACTTTTGGAAAGAGGGAATTTAAATGTCTTTTCTTTTTTTTTAAATCAATTAACTTCCATCTGAGGAAAAGCAATTTTAACATAAGGGGGAAAAAAAAAAAGAAACTTTCAAACTTTCATCATCAGAAGAATGTAAACTGAATAAGAGAAAGTAATTAATTTTCCCAGCTTTTAAATTTTCCCCTAGATATTTTCATTGTCCAAGTCTGGGGAGTTGCCCCTCCATGCTGCCAAATCCTTAAACTTAATTTTCTACTTCTTTTCATTTTCTTAGTCAAAAATAATGTTTGGTAGCCAACAAGGAAAAGGTGAAAACCTATAAATACACCTGGGTTTCATACTTGTAAATGCAATTAGAATTTCAATTCAAAACAAAGGAATGAAATAATTTTCGTTCTTTCAAACAAAACAAATTATGGTTTGTCAAGAAAATTCTACCTTCAAAATATCCTGAAGGCGGAAAAAGCCAAAGACTTAAAAAAAATTAAAATTGATAGCTGAGATTTCTTCTCCTTTGAAGCACTACCACCAGCTTTCTCAGCAGATAGGACCAATCATTTTAATCCTTCTGCTCCTTATTCTCAAAATAGAAGTAATAATATTAATTTGCCAAACTAGGATCTGATACGGCTTTTTGTGTTAAAGACAGTGCAGTACTTGAGGAAGTATTTTTTGAAGTCAAGCTGCTGGACATTAATAGATAATTTGAAGAGCTGCAAATCAGTGCCATCTTCATTAAAAGGCGGAGTAAGAAAAATATTTGTATTACTCTGCTATGTGTTTCCATAACTAGATTTCTGAAAATAAGCTTCTGACTCATGTTTAAATATTTAGAAAGGCAGTGTGGTTTTAAAAAGCACTGATCCCAGTAGCTACCCACCTGGGATGAGGAAAGATGTAGAAGCCTAATTTTCATCACACCTTTAAACTTTACTTAAGGCCTGGTCCTAGATATTCTTCGAATTGTATCACTTGAGTTTGCCATCGTTTGAGTACCTCAAATATTTGACTTTGCAGAAAAGTACAGATGAACACTCAGACTCCAGTCAGCCTTTTCCCCCTCTCTGGGCATGGCAGGGGATGAGAAGAACTTTCTGCCATTATTCTTTGCCTCACTCCACATCCATAAACGTTCCATAAACATTCTGGGATCAGAGGCACAACCTGAGCATTGCTGGTAGCTCTCACCAGACAGAGTAAAGCCTTTGCACAACAGGATTGGTGCCAGCTGAAGAAAACCACTCCCATTCACCAGGTAGTGCCACCACCTCTCTGCTCTGCTCTGCTCCCTAGGTGGGATGCCAGCTGGCACCATCCCTCACCTGCCAGGGGCCGTGCCACCAAGGACACAGCTCCTCGCTGCAGCCAGAAGCCAAAGGCACGGAGGAGCCCGAGCGGAGGAAGGGCTCCAGCTTCGCTGCAAGGTAAAGGGAAATGTTCTCGCTGGCTGGCCATGCCATGGGGAAATGTTCCCTGGAAACAGATCAGAGAGATTCCAAGCATTCCTGCGCCATCACCGAAGCTGGGTCTGCTCACTCTGCACGGGCCCTGGACTGAAGGTGGGCGGCAGAGGAGAGAACGCCACGAGCCTGATTTATTATTTCGTACAAAGAGAATGGCACTACAGCGAGTGAGATTAAGAGAATGCTCAGCATAAACAATCCGAGGAGGAATGCAGAATGCGTGGATGATTATCCCAAAATGGAGACTCTGCCTGAGCCATTTTAGGTGCTTTTAGATTTCAAAATAGCTCAGGAGTGTTAAAGTCTAAATCTGAATTTTTCGGAGAGGATTGTAGGAACCAAGCCTCTGTGAGTGAGGGATGCCCCAGTAAAATCTGAGAAGGGGAAAACTCAGGGCCTTATTCAAAGCTGAATTTTAAAGAAGATTTCTATATTTTCCTGTTCCTTATTTTTGCACTGAATTTCAATAGCAAATGCCTTTCTGAAAAATCAAAGGAAGATGAGGATAGATGAATCTAAAATAAACAGAGAAGTCTTACTTGTTTGTGAAAAGAACACAGGTAGCTGAAGGCAGAATCTGTACCTAAATTATTGGGACCTCTAAGTTTTAATTAATACTGTCACAGGATCCATGCTCGAGCAAAGCAACAACTATTGGAGGGTTTGAGGACTGTGACCGCCATCCAGCCACTCATTCGCTCAGCAACAAAGACAGCAAGTGCAGCCCTGCATAATGAAGCATCTCAACATCGATATGATGCACTGTCATACCATGCTGCAAAAAAGCAAAAGCCAATCAATTCACTGTGAGTATTAACAGAACTGATTTGGAAAGCTCACAGGAAACGCTTTGGGACGGATCCTCTGTCGCCAAGCTGCTCTTCTACTCAGAACAGGATTTGAACACGGAAAGCACCAGCAGGCCAGAACTGCCCTGGCCAGCATCCAGCCAGCCAAGGGTCTGAGCTGCAGCAAGCAGAGGGGAAGGGAATGATTGTGGCACGGTGTCTGTCACACAGTGTGTGAGCCCTCACAAATCACCGCTAACGGGGTCGAGTTAGAGCAGCCAGAGAGCTGCCGTGCTCTCCACCGAGATTGCCACCAGGAGTCAGGGACACGGAGACTATCCCAGCACCATCCAGCTCGGGAGATGGAGGCAGGGAGCAGGGGTGGAGAGAGGAAGCCCACAAGGACACACACAGATAGGACACAGGAGTTCCCTACTCACCTGAGCGCTTGGGCAGAGCTCTGTGGGCAGGGGCCAGCAGCAGCAGAAGGGAGGGCACTCAGCATACAGTTCACAGACCAGTTGTTTATTCAACTCTTGGTCTGACCAAATCAACCTGAACTGCTTTTGATGTCTCATATCATCTGCCATCAGCCTGTTCTCCTTTTTCCTTATCCTGAGCTGCTCCAGGCATCTCTGAAGGAGGAGGAGGAGGAGAACTGCATATTGTCAGGGACACCACTGCTCCGAGAAAGATGTAGGTGATGCTTTTTCCCTTCGACTTCCAAAGCTTGGGAAGCTGGGTGCAGAACAGAGAGCAACTGGACTGTCATCTTCTCCTGCTCTAATACAGCTGATCTAGGAAGGGACAAAAGCTGCATGGATCACACACAGGTTACAGGACACAGAATGGGATGGTCATGGGGAACAAACGGGGAGCCAGTGCTTCCTACTGTCTTTCCATAAAGAATGAAGTCGACCTGAATGTTTCACATCAGGTCCAGCTCAGTAAATCTACTTTTTGTTCGCAATCCATTCAAAAGATTCCCTTCAAATATCCCCAGCAAGTGTCACAGCTCTGGTCCAAAGGGCACTTTCCAGACAGATCTCACTGTGCTCTTCTTAACTCCATCATATCCCAGCACAGCCAATTACTGGCACCAGACTGAGCAGGAAGTCTGTCGCTGCAGCTGATCCCAGCCAACAGCTTTTTTAAGTGTAGGAGAACATTTCCAGGGAAGGTCAACACGCAAAATCACGTGGAATTGCAGACCAGAAACTGCCCACCCAAATAAAAATGGTGAGCAAATTCAACAACTATTTTCAGGCTACCTAGAAACTAGGTTTGAATTCATGTGAGATTTGATTTGCATGGCCTAGATGATCTGCTGGCAGTCTAAGAGGTTCTGAGAACCCAACACTGAAAAATTTAATCATCTGTTTTCTTTGAGAATTTCTTTAGGATTTACTATAGGGAGCTAACTTAACTTGCTGGAACAAGCCTTTAAAATCAAAGCATTTCAGAAACTGAAGAAATGTCCAGATTTATTTTTGGAGGAGAACCAAGGGACAGAATGTAAAATCAGGAAAACAGGTTAAAACAGAAATAGAGAAATAAGTGGCCTTTTTCTGTTCTGAACATTTCTTAGATTCTGAAGCCCTCTGCTAGCCATCCTGCAGCTCTGTGTCAAAGCCAGCTCTCAGGGACTGTCCACCTCCAGAGGCAGGAACCAGCAGATGATGTGTCCCACGAACAGAAGCTTGGCAGCACAGAGAGAGGAAGAGAGTTAAGTTCACAAAGTTGGACTTCATGAGGAGGCAAGACCATCTCTAGCTGCACCTGAGTGTGAGGACTGAACCTCCCCAGCTGCCCTCACGTGAATGACGTGAAGAAGGTGGCCTGAGTGCCACATTTGAAATGTGAGCGTGGAGTGACATTCCGAAGGCACGGGTTGAAAACGGGATTTAGCTTCACTGTTCTTGGTAAGCACATTTGATTTCTAAGCCCTGATATTCAAACATGGAGCGCTGCAGGAGGGGATAAAACCTCTTAAAATCAACTTATTTCGGCAAGAGAAACTAATAAGCTTTAGAGCCAGGAAGATACAGAACTATACTTGAAAAAGGAACTTGGGATTTGAGATCTGTCACAATCACAGGTGATGGAAAAGGTTGTGTTGATTTCTGCATCCTTAGTTTTAGATGTTGTTCTTGATATTTTTAGAGCATTCAGCAGTAAAACCTCCTTTCCATTTTATCCTTGGCCTCATTTTTCCCTATGTTAGAGCTTTTTTACCTTTAACTAACCTGAAAGAGATCTTAGGATCCTTCCTTTTCCTTTTAAACGTTTCGTCCACTCTTTGTAGATCAAATCCTGTTCTCGCTGAAAATATGGAATAAATCTCAATAACATCAGTAGGATTAGCCACAGACCCCACGAATTAAACTTCAGAGGTCTGAAGAAACTGCTAACAGGCCTTTACTGGAAATACAGAAAAAGAAATGCACAAGACAGATGAGCTGGTAAACCACTGTTAAATCCCCTGAATGGCAGAGAACCTTCTGGTTCAGCCATATTTCAGTTCAGCCACTGTTTCAGTTGGTAGCACCCTGAGCTGTACGAGGTGGGAATAGGTCATTTCCAAATGGAGACCATCCAAAGGGAAAAAAATAATGTACTGCAAGGATTGTCAGTGAATTAGCTCTGGAATCTGGCTACTTGGGAAGCATTTTGTGGTTGTAGGTAGGCACCGCTTTTCAGTAGCAGGAGGAAGCTGTGAATCAGATCCGTGTCTCTCCTAAGAGGCCCCACATACCCACAGAGTGCCCCTGTTAGCCTCGTACCCCAGCTAAATTTCCACCTAGGGAATTATTTCTGAACTGTCTGATACACCCAGAAATGCCTCCTCTAAAATTATGCTGTAACTGTGGATACTTTAACACAATTGCTCTGTTTCACTGTGGAGGGATCTTCACATGGATTTGTTTGTTTGCCAAAGAGAAAAACCCAACTTTTAGTGTTCAGATAAGAACTTCATTGGGTGAGATGTGAATGCATGCCTATGGTGCTGCGTTGCCTTGGATTACACAGGCCTGGGAACTGGAGTGAAGGAAGGGGGCGAGGGGTGGGGGTGGCGGAGGGGGAGAAAGAAAAAAAAACCCTTTGGATATATTTTGACTTGAATGAAAAGGATTTCATGATGTTTTGCTGCCTCCCCACTGCATCTTGCTCCGTATTACACACCAGCCTGGGACGATGAGCCTCTGCAGCCCTGTGATTACAGAGCTTGGCAAACGCTTGCCTGGGGCACCGATGAGGAGCAGAAATGTGGAAAGGGTGGGGAAAGAAGAAAGCGCTTTGTAAATTTCCCAGCTGCTCTGTTGGATTGGCAGGCAAACCACCTAGAAAGGTTGTGGCAGAGCCATGGGCATGAATGCAAAACAGAATGTGTAATTTAATAGAAGAGAGGGAAAAAAACCAAACAAACCCCAACCAGAAATGAAGTTATGCATCTCTATTGTTCTACCCACTAAACTGCATTAACACAAATTCAAAAGGTGCACTCCAGGCCTTTGTTGGCACCAAGACTTTTTATCCATTAATCTTCTTAATGCAGCCAAAGAACTTTGGAGCTAAAGCATATGTTGTTGCTTCTGTGATTCCTTGACTTATTTTCCCCAGCTCCATACAGCCTGTTAGCTGATCACTGCATGTGAACAATACTCAAAACTTTGATGAGAATGGAAGGCGTTGATTTGCATAAAAAAATTATCTTGTACACCAAAATTATGCTCTTTATCCAGAAAAATGATAAATCAAGAGGCTGGAAATACCCTGTTTTCTTCGACAGACAATGTGCAGGTTTTACTATTGGGAGAAGATGGGAAAAAAGCATAACCCATACATCAAAATCCTGCTATGACTGCAAGCACATATGTTAAACCCAAAGTTGTTTTTTCATGGGGGAAAAAAAAAAAAAAAAAAGAGGGAGTAGGAAGATCAAAACAAAAACACCATCTCAAACCTACTCTAACCTACATATTCACACGCTTTCTCACAGAGATGCTCTTGTTCCCATCTACCCCAGCAAGCCTCCATCTACCCACCTAAATACTACGCTCATCACCACTGCTGGCACACAAGCACCAGCACTCACATAGACAGACTCATTTTCTCACCCACATACACGTCAGTAGTCCATGGGCTGTCTGTCTGTCACTACACTTTAGCCACGACACAACGGTGTTACGGCAGCCAGGAGTCAGAGAAATGTTTATTCAGCCTCCCAGGAACAAAGTCTAGCAAAGTGGCTGTAGATGTTTGGTGCTGGAGGACTCGTGCAGCACTCAGAAGTCCTTGTTCAGGATCTTTAGGACCAGAGCAGGGGTAATGACAGCACCCACAGCCTTCATCTCCTGCAGTAATATTCAACTTTTCTGGCTGTCAGTGAGGACCGAACCGGGGCAAAACGCACACGTAGAGGAGACACAGGGCACAGAGTTCCCTTAATCAATGCAAGTTTTACTACACAGCATAAAAAGTTTCCATCAGACCCAACCTTGCTTCAACCAATGTAGTGAGAGCAGCACTGACAAGGCTCTTCAAAAATGCAAAAATAGGTCAAGCTAAAAATGCCCCCAGCTCTGAACTTTATTGCAGTCAGTGGGAGTCTGAGTGAAGTGAGTTTGGCCTTTGAACTGCAGAGAAAATGTGCACTGCATTAATCTAAAGTCACCTTTTTTTTTCTTTTTTTTTTTTTTATTTACTAGTGGGAGACTTAAAAGCAAGAGGACACCAATAGAGAAAAACACTGCATTGAGAAAACACGATGCTTAGGAGAACAATCAAGCATTAGGGTTGTTGGTATTATGTCTTCTTTGTAGGCTATAGATCAAGCAGAGCAAAGAGTTATCATCCTGAGGTATTTGTGTTTCATGTGATAATGCCTTAATGATTCAATTAGCATTGATTCTCTAGCTGCAACAATATTTTCTGACTGATCTAGTAATTTAGCTCTCACTGTTGATTGATACAATTCCTATGAGTAATAAAGCAGTTTGAAAGAAATTTATTTAATAATTCACAGAAGATTTTTAAAGAAGATTTTTATTGCTTCTGCCACTAGTAATCCCTAAGACTTCAGAAACTTTTAACAGTCTGGCATTTTTAATAGTGAGTCTTTCTATTAGGAAGTCTTTTTTCCCACCTGGCATGGCTGAGATAACTGCATATAAGAATATTTACTAGCCTTTACGAGGTGGGGAAGATTAAGACAAGGATGGGTGCTCTGAAGATGAATGCGCATTGTATGTCACGTGCATGGATCACTTAGAAACAACACAGGCGACTTGCACAAAGACAATGCAGAAAATCTGGGTTTGAAACCCAGCCAGAAATCTCACTAGCTATAAGGAAATAATATTAAGTGTAATTGGATATTAGAGCAGATCTCCACAGAGAGAGTTAAAATGGTTACTGAAGGTTGTCAGAGAGAGATACTCAAGCTGTGTGACAAGGAAATTTCTTCCAGCATGACAATGGTAGTAAATAGATGAATTATAACATCCTCCTAAATGTTTTGGGGAAAAAACATCTGTTTAAGAACTTCTGCAGCAGAGGCTGAACCAATAACAGCTTCGTGGTCTTCACGATGATTCCTGCTGCAGTAGCAAAAAAAATATATACAAGGAAAATTTCATTAGCCTTTCAAAATAGCATCCTCCCTGTGATTTCTGCTTGTCCATGCTCTACAGTGCCTCATAAATCTCCATGCTGATAAGTAGATCCTGTCCAAATGAAATGCTCTTTTAATGTGTTTGTATGTGTCTCTTTGTGCATGTATTTATATACACTTCTTATTTCATGATGGCTCCCTAGGCAAAATCCCTCATTCTACTCTATTAATTGGCTAGTGTTTCCTGGGGAAAGCAGTTCTGGAACACACAGATTTTTCCTTTAGTCATATTGTTTGACATTCATTTTTAACTCAGTGGGGAACAATCTGACTGAAAAGACAATGTGAGGAAAAAAGCCCCAACCATTTTGCAAACACAAAAAAATAAATCAGAGGAGCCCCCATGAAGTTTTGGGGAGGATTAATCCTCGCTGGGATGTATCAACTTTCCTGTTAATTTGAGTCTTTCAAGGAGGATAAATAGCTCTGGGTTTAAAACACAGACCAGGGAGACTAAAGACATCGGTTCTCTTCCTCGCTCTGACTAAACTCCCTACATGACCTTGAAGATGAAAGGTTTTAGTTTGAAGCTGCACTCAAGTCACCTGCCTATGCCCATATCAGCCTTTTGCAAACATACTGGTTCAACAGGCGTGTGCTTTGCTATGAGATAGTGCTTTCACAATTTGGGGATGAAATTCAGAGCCTAATCTCCCCAAGCTTCAGCATCCTATCTTGCTCCTGCATAAAACAGCGATAATGACTCTTACCTAGTTGTACTTCACGGGCGTGTTGCGAGGCTCCATTCATTCATACAATATTCATGGAGCTCTCTGAGATCCCTAATAAAAGATTATACAGAGCTACAAATTATTGTTTAATGGTGGAAAATGGAAACATGGCGTGTGGAATGCAAATGAGAGGGAGATGCGGTGGCTTTGCTCGGGCAGACTGAGGTTGGCTCCTTGCACCGAGTGTCAGCCACCCTGAAAACGTGGATGCCACAAAGCTGTGCCCGAGCACCGTGCCACAAAAAGCCTGTTATCACAAGGTTCTCAAGAGCTGCAGAGGTTCTTTCAAACACGGTTGTACAAACAGCAATTTGTACAAAAAGGAAAACAAAACTCAGTATCTGCCGTAGGTCTGTTTGTTCCTCTCATCCCGTCAGCTGAGGAATTCACACACGCAGTTATGTTCCCCCCTGCTTTATTTTTAATTGGTGTTATTAATATATCCAGGTCATTTAATAAAAACAGTTCTAGGGCAGGTGAACAGGAGGTGACTCAAGGAACTAACTGGCTGGTGTGTAGTTGCTTTCATGCCGTTTTAGAATTAACGTGAAGTGCAGAATACAAAAAATATTTACTCTTGTCCACTCTTTCCTCAACTTGCCTCTGTCCCCGCTACACAAACCATTATTTAGCAACAGGCAGCCTTCTACTCAGTCTTGCTCTGTTTGGCACAATGTTCTGTGAGTTTGGGATGTCCCCATTTTCCTGCCCTTCCTAACTACAGCCACCAGCACTCACCCATCACAAATATACAAAGGATTGAAAGAACAGGAGAATGTGCTCACAGGCTCACTCTCAGCTCCCTCAGACTTGCTGAGGAGCAGGTCAAAAACTGCCTGCCCTATCCCCTCCTCTCCCTCCATGCTTGCCAAGGCACAAAACCCCATAAACCCCACAAAAGAAGCACTCTTATAGCTGCAGTGGTAACGTGTACTCGAGTGCATCAATCACACCAGGTGGGCGTGACATGGGTGAGGCAGATCCTCCTTCAGCCCTCAGTGCTGAAACATCCCAGGAGAAAACAGAGCTAGCAGAGCCATTATCTCAGACATCAATGGGACCTTGACTGTTTAAGAGACCACAGATTAAATGTTTATAGATCCAAAGCCCTTCCAACACAAAAAATGTCCCTTCTGCTTCAGAACTGAGGCATGGGATGCTCACTTCCAGAGAAAGGAGAAAAGCTGAATATTCACTACCTTCCATTCAGGATGACCAACTCATGTTTTAATGCTCAACTCAGTTTAAAAGAGGTAAAAAACCCTTCAGTACCATTAATTTTACTCATCCAATATTCTCTTAGGAAAAAGTAAGACCATAAGAAATGTACGGAGCACCGTGAAGAAAAATTTAAATATGAAACTGGGTATAAGGTTTGCAAAAGTCTGCTTCCAGGGGATTGCTTCCTGGTGGAACTGTAATACTGAACTCTGTCAGTGCTTGGTCTCTTCAAGAATAAGCTCAGTGTCATACTGGGTTTCTTTATTTTGCTTCTTGGGTTAATATCTTGCTATCCAACCTCTGATAAGAATTGCAAGAAGGTTTCCTATCATGCAATCTAGTTAAATCCTTTAAGAAAGAGAAGAGATACATAAAATAAGTTTTTGCAATATATAATTTAGAGATAATGAACATTATATATGAACAGGAGAACACATTTTCCTCCCAAGAACTGTGACTACGAATCTCAAAATATACAATATCCCAGAATGGTAATTCTTTTTAATTTGCCATAAAGTTCTTGGATATCATCCATAATTTACTAGCTTGGTCATAAACTCATCCACCTCCAAAGCCATATATTTCCAGATAGGCAGCTGAAGTCGGGTGAACACTAAAATATTCAGGACACCTTGTAATGCTGTGAACGCCTCACTTTTGGGATTTCACCTATGATCTGTGGTGTTACTCAGCAAGGGCTGTACTCCAAAGGAAGTGGCTGGCTTGGTGGCCAGCAGAAGGAAAGGGAGAAGCAGGAAGAATGTGCTGAGAAGTGAAATGTCAGTGGGAGAATTAGTAAGAAGGATATCCTCAAGTTAAAATCATTTCAGTAAAAGCTGAGGCAAATATAGCAGAGGGAAACAGTTTCTCACCAGGCTTTTACTTTCACTCAGCAACGTTATAACCCTGAGACTGGTTGACCTCATTTTGGAGCGTCTCCCTTGCTGCACCGCGTGCATTATTAGCAATAAACCCTCGGCACAATGTCTGACTGCTCCTGTATCTGTAAAATATTGTGTATACCAACAATTTATAAACATTAAATTTCTATTAGTGAGAAATTAATCACAAGTGTGGTAGCTTTAAAATAGCTGGACCTCCTCCAGGATGAAAATCAGCAGCAAATGTAAATTATTTTTATATGTCACTGGAAAGACACTTTTTCCCAGATTTGCAAGTTCTTACACTTGACCTAGAACTTCTATGTCAAGGACCATTAATTATCTTTCCACATGTTATACTAAGGCAAACACCATTTTCTGAAGATTCGCTTGAGTTGAAAAGGATGAACTAAATTAACACAACTCAATCATATAAAAGACATATTCATTTGACTGTATCTCTTCCTTAGCTGGCAGCTTCACCGCTCCTGTGCTGTGTCTTGCCTGCAAATTAAAAATGACCTTTTTGATAGTGGTGATTGTTTTCAGCAGTTTAGAATTGATGATTCGTGGCTGTGGGATACTGACAGGAGGCACAGGAAATATTAAGAGCAATATCTAACAGATCCTATGACTGCTTCCATATAAATATTCCTCCCTTCCAGAGTTTCAGTGGGTTTTCAGATTCATAGGATCAAATCCGAACACCATTCCCTTCTCTGGGATGATTTACTAAAACTGGTTAGTGCCTTGAAGGTTCAAAAAGATAAATTACCACTGTCTATACACTCCCTAGGTGCAAGTCAGCAGAAAGCCCTGTGCCCTACAGGACAACCAAGGACAGGGAGTTGAATATAAAAGTGTAATATTTGAATAGGGGAAAAAAAAAGATTAAAACTTCCTTTATGAAATAGGAGAAGTATTGTTGTATTTATATTAAACACACTCAAAGTGAAATAAAGTTCACAATGAAGTATATTGAGAACCTGACAGCTCTTTTTAAAAGAGTCATTACTGCATCCTTTCCACCTCCTTGAGTACAATGTCAGATTTTTCCCTATTGTACATTTATTAACATTTTGTCCGGTCTATATTTAAATGTGTCAACAATAGGGTTCCCACCATTTCTCTGTTCCACAATCTATTCTCCTTGGATCTAAAACTACCCTGTTACAATTTCCTGCCATTAGCTCTATTTAACCCTCTAGATCCATCCTAAAAAAGGTTCTCTTCAGTGTCAGATTTACACCATTCTACCATGTCCCCACTTGCTCTCTACTATTGGGCAAACAATAGTGGCAAAACTCTTGTCAGCACATTGAGTTCAAGGCTGTAAAATGTTTCATATTAAAACATAGGGTTTTTTCCACTGCTTATTACTGACATGCTAGAAATCTTGCTAGAAATTTTTCATCCTGCCTCAAGCTGGGTTTGGGAAGATTTTTTGAAATTGTTTCAGTCAAAATAATTGTGCTATTACCCAACAGGAAAATATTTTTTTCTCTGTGTCCTGTCTAAGAACTCCAGGGGCATTTCCTTTGAGCAGGCCTAGCATGGCAGATTAAGAAAAAAAACCTGGAATACAAATAATCTTCTCTACTTTTCCTTTTATTTTTGGTTATACACACTTAATTCGAGCAAAACCTTTTTTAATCTCTCAAGACGAACTCAATAGGAAAACCTGCATTTCACAGACAGCCACCTGTTGCTTTCATTAGCGCTGTGATTGCCCTGGTGAGCCCCCGTTTTCTGGAGCATTCGCCGGCGGCCTGTCCTGCAGGGCACTGATTATCCTCAGCTTCTGCTGAAATCAGTGGAAGCTGAGCGCGCTACCCACGGCACAGGAGGCCCTCAGCCACTGACGGGAGCAGGTACTTCAGATTAGCAACATATCGAAAACATCACAGGAGCAGCCACTTGCTAATATGAAAGCTGCTCTTTCAACCAAAAAAAAAACCAACCAAAACCCAAAAGGAAGTCTCATTCCTGATGCAAGCAGGGCCTGCTGCATTTAAAATGCGCTGTTAACTGCAGGGAAACGCGGTCAGACTCTTACAGCAGGCGGAACTTGAGGGGAAAAAATGGAAGAGAATGGTGATCTACAGCATGTGCTTTGCACACTGTGCAGGTCCATCCATCATGGGACACAAAGTCTACCCTGTTCACGCCCTAATAACTACTGTGGAAATCAGGGGTGGAAGAGGAGCATGACACAAGGGGAAGTTTGACAAAAGCACATGTTTCAGCATATGTTCCAAAGCAACAACAACAATTTCAAGTGCCTTGGGACAAAGATCTGTCTCTATGGCCCATCAAGTTCAATTTAAGGCTTATTTGAGCTAATTTGTTCCTTCCTACAGCTGAGTACGTCCTTCAGAGCCAAGTGGTATCATGTGGCTGTCCAAATATTATCTGATCATTTACTGGAGCAACTTTTCTACAGCTCCAAAGCTCAGATGATCTATTCCCTGGAACAGACTGGACGGGCTGACTAGTCCCTCAAAATGAGCAGAATACTGCAAATACAAGACTTGTAGCCAAGCCTTCCACTTGACAGTTCACATGAGGAATACAGGCGAGGCTGGGTACAAAACAGTGATTCCCACCAACTGCATGATGACTATCAGATAGAAACGAGAGCCACTGCCATTCCAAACAAAACAGTCAAGGCAAACCCCTCTGTTTGCCAAATGTTACGTGAATTCAAATAGACCCAACAAAACCAAATCTGCATTTCAATAAAAAATACCTTCGGAGAGTTCTGCTTTTACCTGGTTTTACTCTGGGGGGTAAAATAGATGTTCCTCCACTTGCAGAACTTTCTGGTCGGTAACGTTTTGCAGAGCATAACAGTGTGAACTCGCTAGTGGAACATTTTGGGGAGAAGCCAAAAAGACAAAAACCAGGAAAAATATGGGTTATGATGTCTCCATATGCTACAGAACAGTAACTATTCTCCATTAAAAACTGAGATATCCCTTTGGAGTGTCTTGATCTTCTACAGGTTCCTTACAAATTCTGGCGACCACATAATTTGCAAGAAACTGTTGGATTTTTTAATACTTTACCTTTTAAGAAATTATGCAGAACTGAATGAGGAACAGGAATTATAAAAATAAAATTCAATGCAAAAAGAAAAATAGGAAACACTGCTGCAGCAGCAGAGCACTCATGTATTTACAGTATAATATGTACTAAAAAAGAGCCCTTATAATCTCATATAATTGTTTACACTCCCAATACCTAATTATGGAAGACAATTAAGAATTCTCAAAAGACATGGAATGGAAAATTGGCTATTAGTCTTATAAGTGAAACGGAGATGCCCTTTAATGCATTTCCATTTCGTAGGTACAGTAAAAGTCAATTAGATGTAAAAGGCCTATAAAAAATGAATGTTCTGGATTCACACCGTCTATGAGCAAAAATGCTCTTCATTATCAAGCATTGCCTCTATGATGCCAGGAATACCACCAACACCTTCATGTAGAAGAACTTCGGATTCTACAACTCAAATACTACAACTGATCTCACGGTAACTGCAAGATATTCCCACTTATGTATCCCAGGAGGAGAAAGGAACGATTCAAAATCCTTTGGATTTGCTGTAGGGGACGATTGCATATGGGGAGATCCCACTCACAAGTGGTGCAAAATCTACGAACAGCCACGTTCCCACAGTTATGCCTGAGCACAGCTTCCAGATGTCCTGCCACCAGCACAGCTGGGGATCCCAGGGTGCCAAACAAGCTGCGAAGCGTCCACGAGAAGCTCAGAAAACACTGGGGCAGTTAGCTGGAGCCGAGCTCGGCGCTGCTGGGATTCAAGAGCTTCTGCTAGCCAAGACATTCAGTTTTAGAGCTAGCTCTGCTACTTTTGCACAAGCTGCTGTTATAGATGCCATTGTTCAGATTGATCTGTCAGCTATTTCGATTGAATAAGGAGCTGCTTCTGAGTCTCATAATTCCCAAAAGATTTCGTGTTGTGTGTATTTGGAAAATACTTCCCACTCTACAACCTTCAGTATGGGTAAAAAGAGGTATTATTTTCTTTAAAAACAGGTATTATTTTCTTTAAAGCTCCTGACGATTTGAGCATCCCAGGCCAACACGTCAGTTTGGAACTAGACAATTCACCACTTCCCTTCCCGGCTCTCTCTTCTGTGGCCCAACATCTCACAGAAGCTGTGAGCAAGCCAGCTGAATCCTGCCATCAATTTTGACTCTCCCCAGAAGGAGATGTGAATACATGACTGAAGGTGTTTTTTCCCATTGCATCTGTGGTGCCCTCACTTGTTGCAATCTCCCAGCAGCAACACGTGCCCTGGTCACCACGTGGCCGGAGGGGTGGTGATCCTGCAGCTCCCAAGCTCGCGGCTTGTTCAGGAAGGATTAGCCCATCTGCTCCTCTGTTCCACAAAGAGCCGAGCCGCCAGATTTAGTCTGCCCTGAGTGCTTTCCAGGGGCTGCTCAGACTGGTATTTTGACTGGGAGGTGATCTCACTGAGGTTTAAAACCCCAGCTGGAAAGACCCTTTATAGCACAGAAACCTCTGTACTGACCTGGCGCCGCCCTTGTTCCAGGGATTCCGCTGCTGCCCGTTGAAATGTTGGGCCTTTGTACTTCATCCTGGCTGATTTCTTGATAGTGGAATGCACTGCTCTACAGTACCCATTTCATCTTATATTCCTAGCCATTTTTTATTAAACAAAAGCCTTCAGCGTGTTTTAAATATCAAGGGGATTTTTTAAATGATATTTATTTAATGATTACTTCTGGCCTTATGTTTATTAATGCAGTGTCTTTCCCAGCCTCCCTTCTGAGCCTGTAGGATGTGTAAGAGAGAGAGGGATAGTAGGATGCTGCCTTTGTTTTTAATCTGTTTGCATTTTAAAACTACGTTATTTACTTAGTATTACTGAATTTTAATGTTCAAATGAGTGATTCCTTGGTTAAACAAACAGAATAAAACAAGAAATGGAGAGTGCTTTATACATAAGAGCACCGTTCTGATTCTGGGGGCATCAGAATGATTGTCTAGGCAGGACAGGGCTGCCGTTCTTAGCCATTACCATATCTAAATAACCACAGCTGACATTGGTAGTGGACCGAGATTCTGAGGCAGAGGTGAGTTTTTCCCATCAAGAGCTAAATAGCACCTGCAAGGAGCAGCTCATTTCAGAGCTACAAGGTGGTCCCCAAAAAAGAAGTGTAGCTGTTACCCAATCCAGGGACTCCAAAGGCCGTTCTCTTCAAGGAATGAAACAATAAGCAAATCCCCTGGGAAGCCTAAGGTGAAGGGAGGTAGATGAATCCAAAAAATTCAGGGAATTAAGGGGAGGGCATGGAGAAAAATATGCCTGACAGAAGGCCAGCATCACCAGGATCGAGTGGAAAAGAAAGCGCAACCACAACTGAAAAAGAGACAATTTTGTCTATTGACAGATTTCAAATTTTGTATGGGAGCACACAGACCCATACAAGCTCTGGGGGGTGTAGCTTCCACCTCGGTGCTGATTTTGAAGTGTTGCAGGGCATTGAGGGGGTTCCAAGGGTCAGATATTTTGCATGAAAACTGTTTTACGAGAAGGTTTCTTCATCTTCTATTATACAAAAATCTGGAGCTCCAAACATAGAGTATTTTTGACCAAAGCCCTGTCAATCTCACAAATATCTTCTCATTAGAAGAAAATTTACAACATATTGGGCTGTTTTTCAAAACTATACTTAAGCTTAAAAGGCCATCATAACTTCAGTGTAAAGCGAAAAATGAAGGCAGATGAATTACTGTACAAGCTAATTCATTTGCACTGATACAATCCATTTGATCTAACCACGATTTACCATGCACTGCCTCACCCATTGTCACCACGGCATTAACGCACGCACCCAGCTTCTGTCTGGATACATCACTACAAATGTTCTGTCACACAGCAGAACAGACAGAGAAAGAGGGAGCAGCAGAGAGGACGGCCTTGCAAGATGCTGAGCGCTGGAGAAACGACTCTGCCACAGCAAAAGTGAAGAAAGCAAATGTGCTGCTGCACCCACCCCTCTCCAGCAGCATGAGCAGGTGCCCTCGGCGCACAGGCCGGAGCTGCAGGCAAGGGCAGAGGAGCGGCCCCCTGAGCTGTGCCAGGCACCCCAGAAGGGTTAACCCTGGCTGCCAGGGCCAGGGATAGCACGCACACATCTGCTCAGCACACGCTGACTAATTGCAGCGTTGGCGAGGCTGGAGCCATGCCGAGCCCCGCGCTCATGCGCGATCCGCCGGGTGAGGCATTGATCTGCTTTGCTTGTGTGGGCTTTAAATACCCAGATAAGCCTGCAAAGCTGCAAGAAGATCACATCGATATATTTACCCCACAGGCTTCCCTCGCCCCTCCCGTCACTCTGCTCTGTGCCTACCAAAGGTCTGTTGTGAAACAATCTCCCGAGCCCTGTGGTGTTGTAGCTTTCTCTAGCGCGAACTGAATTTCCCTTGGTAACACAGACACAGCACCTCAGCAGTATTCCCACTCTCCCCTCTGAATAGCTTATCATTTGATAGTGGAGCTATTCAAAATGGCATCTAGTGTTTTCTTCATAAGACTTCAGTGCTGAATTATTGATGAATTAGAGTGCAATTTTAAAGGAGCTGTAATTTAGCAGAACAGCTGGGTAAGTGATAAATAGAGGGTTGGCACATTTTCTCGGTGATAAGTTTTGCCTATAACAGTACTACATCCAATTTCAAGGTCAGGGCTCTCATTCTCAGGCAGCATTTAGCTTTAGCAAGAAAACCAGCAAGGCAAAAACATAAATTCCCTCACCCCCACGACTCTTACAGGAGGCAGGCAGGTGTTATGATGTCCAATACACAGAAAACTGCATCTTCTGAGACAAGGAGTCCTGTCCAAAGTCTGACACCAGTCACCAGAGAGGTGTTTCAGCTCCAGGATCTCTGAAAGCTGGCTGAAGATTTTTCAATTATGTATCTGTTGGCTTTTTCCTAAGAGATGTTGATAAATTGAAGTCAAAACTTCACATGAACGCCTATGCCTGTATCAATGAAGACAGATACTGAAAAAAAGGAGAATGGCTTAACCAAGCTCAGTTTGGCAGTAAGAGAATCTAAGTAAGTCAAAGAGAACTCGTATTCTAACCAGAGTGGGAGGTTTAAAATTTTGCTTCAATAAGCATAGACTTTATCATGGAAAATGAGTACCTGTCCTACTGCTCTGGGAGGAGCATCTCTCCTTTCTTTGAAAGGGTTGTCCATCTGCAGAGCGAGTCAATATTTTAAATGTTGCAACATCTCACAGGACGGGAGACAGTCTTTCTGCCCTTTCCTACTAATTGCTTCTGAAGTCCAGATCAAATAATACCCAGAAAGTTTTGCAGAAAGATAAATGAAGTTGGCATGACTGGGGGACACAGTTGTCTTGATCTTATAGATATATCAAAACCAAAATAAAATCGGCTTATTCCTTCCAGCAAGCATTCTGGTACCAGATGAGAACAAATTCCACCTCGTTGTGAAGTGGGGTAGAGCTTGTACAACAGTGAGGAAAACGTTATGAGACGAGTTATTTCTGACTAAGAGAATCTTGTTGTAGAGAATACAGACCAAATAGAGGCAGGAAAAAGGCAATTCAATTTCATGCTAATTTGAGCATACAGTTCTGGAAAGCGCAGGTTTAAATTTATCCGCCTCTATTTTTAAATTATCAAGTAATAAATATATTGTTAGGATTAATCCTCTTGATCAGTTCGCCTCTAAAATCTAATTGTTTAGGGAATCCCTTTTAGCAAAATTTTGTTTTATTTAATCCCTCATTTTTATCAGCTGTCAGGGAGCACTTATACATACATACATATTTATTTATTATATATTTCCAAATGAGGAGATGCTAACACAGCTGCTTTTAAACTTACTGAGTTAATAAAGGTCAGTCCAAATCAATCCTGTGAGCTGCTATTTGGTACTTGTGCCATACAGACCCTACTGACAGCCTCGTGATCTGCAAATAGGACTCTTAGTGTCATCTTTTCACTGCAGACCTTTGAAAGGACCCTGTTTGAACTCTTTTCCAATAATGTCACAACAGCACATCACTGGAGGTGCACAGTGAGCCTTTCTGTCTCTCACCTTCCTCCATCTGGACCAATTTATCCAGCTGTTTCTTGGCCTAGTTAATTCTCATTTGAGAAAAAAACCCAAAATCTCACCATTTTAATTAACTGCTTTTACTTATTTGTTAACATAATTCTGGAATATGATTCCGGTGAAAGTATGGAGAGAATGGCAAAGGCAAAAGGAAATCGTTAAGACAGAAAAAACTGTGCTGGCTTTCGATCCGAAGTTACCATAGCAGCCACTTCAACACACTACCTGGAGACTGGAGAGAAACAGATAAATAAAATCTGGGAGAGATCATGTTAAAACCTGAAGGTCTGTTTAGCAGCTTCTCTATTTGCATGCATGAAAACAAGCAGAGATGTGTGTTGTTTTGATTCCTGGCATCCCGAACTTGACAGAACCATGCAGAAGGTCTCCTTGGTCCTCATTTCCTGTGGCAGTATTCTGCAGGCATCCTTTGTGAATTAATTTCTGGTAGGTTTATATAATAATACAGCTCCACAGAAGCCATACTCTCTGATGATGAATGAATGTTTCTTTTCAGTTTTCTACAAATGAAAAAGAATGCCTAATCCCAGATGCTATCAACTCCCTAAGAATAACCTAATCTGATGTGAGATCTCTGAATTGATTGCAGACTTCTAGTGCTTATCTAATGGCAGAGTGATTTGTGTTTGCGAGTCTTGAAGGATCTCTCATACATATTTTATATCGTGCACGCACAGAATCAAAATCTATGCGATAAACTGGATATCCAATCGATGTCCAGATGTGTCATTGATCTTTTACGGACTGATCTATTTTGTTTTAACATTTCAAACCACTGGGTCCTTGTCTACATGGCTGAATGGCAAAACTGTTCTGTAGTTGTGATCATAGCTAAATCACATCAGTTAACCGTGGTCACACCAAGATTTTGGATCCTGCAGCCTGCCTATAGCCAACACAATTAATTTTCAAAGTTCATAAAACTAACAGCAAAAGTAACACCCAAGAGTCATCACTGGTGTGTAGGTCAAACACAGCTCAGTTTGGCTTCAGAACAAAGTTCGTCCCCGGCTTCAAAAACCTCCGCAATGATGAAGAGAAATTCTTGCTTGAAGTTTGTTGTTTTTCAGGAGGGATTTCCTCATTGTTACTTTGCTGGGTACAACTGAACAATAGGGAGCATAAATAGACCTTCTCAAAGGTTAATAAAGAAAATACTTAAACTGCATAGCTGGGATTCTTCTCTGCTGCTAATGTACATGACAACTATCTGTCCAGGCAAGATGGAAATCAGGAAAGAGATTATCCAGTTCAGTTCTACAGCAATGTTAATGAGATTTGGTCTCAGTGGGGCTCTCTCCGTGTTTGTCAATTATGCCATTTTACCTGTCCTTTTGGCTTTTATTTCTCCAGTGACTTCTCTATGCAGTTTGCCAAATAACAACGAATAACAGTAATGAAAACTTGCATTTTAATGGAGGTTTTGTTAGAAAAAATAAGCATACAGCGACAGACTGTAATTCAGGCTCTGGATACAGAAGAGTGCTTAAGAAAATTATTAACTTTGGACCTGTGCAGCAGTCTTACAAAGAGACTGACACAAATGCTCAAGTACTTTCCTGAGTAGGTTTTGCAGAACTTTTAGTCTGCGTAATAATTTTCCATATCGCCCAAGATGCAGGAATTATTATTTTCCCTGAAGCTTTATTTTTTTGCTACTGAGAGTGCTTATGGAAGTTCAATTCCCATCACTTCAAGGATCATATTTCTACATCAGTTGAGACAGCGCCTCTCTCAATGATATTATGATGTTACGTGGACAAGGAAGACAAATGTGAGAGGACTGAGGGCAATAGAAGAGTAACAGTAAGTAACCACCAAAAAACGAGAACTGGGAGAACCCGAACCTAAGATATATAATACGCTTTTCAGAAGGAAAAGTGGAGCTGAAGGATGCTCATGGTGGGAAGGGAAGGCTAATCTGTTCTCATGCATTCCCATCAACTTCAAATACACAGTGTTGTGGCGCTTAGACTTAAATTTAAGACTCCTAATTTTTGCTGGCTTGGGAAGTTAGAGCACCTGCCTTTAATACTGAACCACAAACTTGAAAGTCAAAATGTCCATTTAGATCCACTGCTGTGCAATTGCTTAGAAGGAGAGTGGATGTGTGCAGCAAGAATTTAACTTTTCCGATAGATTTGGATTCAGCTGTTCTTGAGTATAATTTATGCAGTTTTTCTTGTGTGGAAATTAGTGACTGAAATATTTAACTAAATTAAATTGTGTGTGAAGATATGAAACTCATAAAATATGTATCGAAAGACTCCTGAGTAAACCCAAAAAACAAAAAAAAAAAGGAAACAAATCATCTCACACAGAGAGGTCAAGCTAACAGCCAAGTGTGAATCTGTTCAGTCATCCGAAAGCATCGATGATTGCCCTGTCATCAATGAAAAGATATAATTACCAACTAGACCTAAATCTCAGTTTGTGCAAGGATTGCAAATTTGCTTAATTAAGACCAGCCACCCATAAAGCCCAAATGGTTGTCAGTTTAGAGAAATCTCACTGCAATCTGCTGAAGTTTGTGTGCTAAAAAGAAGTGTCACAAAGATTGGCAGGATGGTCCCATGGTTTAAAAAGTAGGTTTATTTGTGAACTTGGATATGCCTGCTTCATTTGAGACCTTCAACCTGCACTTCAAATACTATTTAATTCAATTTCATATCTGCAAGGTGAGAATAATAATATGGGGCCTGTTTCATAAAGCATTTCATGATTCTTGGCTGAAAGGACCTACAGAAGTGTAAACTATTTATTGTTATGCAAATTTTTGTTGAGAATGACTCTGTAGCAGCTAACTGTACTTTCTTCACTTCAAAACCACATCATCTCTTCCAATGGGATTCTCTCCTAATCCCAAAATATACTTCCATTGTATTAAATTACCATGAAAAACCTCGTGGGACAAGTTCCCACATTTTCATTCATTCTTTCTTCAGTCAATGTGAAGTCAGTAAAGTGTCTGTTTAAATAATGACCGAGTGAAAACTGATTAAGGAATTCGGGATTGAGACAGGAAAGTATCATTTTCCCATGCACGTGGAGGAGGAAGCAATTGACCTTCCCTATCTTTGTTACAATACAATGCAATAGATTTGGTACGTTGTTATCATTCTTAGTTAAGAAAAACACCCCTCAGCATCACACAATGCGCATTCCAGGTCTCATTTTTCATGCTTACTTTATTCAGATGAATTTTAAAATAGCTAAAATTATTTACTCAAAAATTAAGCTTATCAAAGAAACAAAGCACATTGTTTTATTCCTAAAATCTTCAGGAGCATCTCTACGCAGATTGATTAAAAAACAAAAAAGCGAAAAACAAACAACCAAAAAATCAGGATTAAAAGATTCCTGAGTTCAAAATGCATTTGGAAAAAAGCACATCCATAACAATGCTTTTATTTTCAATTCAGCACTCCTGTCTGAAAAATCGCATATCTGAACGATAGCCCCCTAAAGCTGATGGATGTCTTTATTTTGACTAAACTACATCTGGCAGACAGTTGCCAAAGCCTTTCATAGTCCACTTAAATTCAGAGTTTTATTTTCAATACACAATCATTACTCCATTCCCCATCTCCACTTCAACACAGAGGTACTGCTAAGCAGATGACAAACACTAACAATTTCATGGTACATAAAATTCTGCCAGTTGATAATGCCACTTTCTTTCTGTCCAGGTTCAAACACTCTAGGAGTCGTTGAGAAATTGCATTCAATCTTTGATCTTCATGCATTTGGATTCAAAAGAAAATAAGCAAACTACACATCACCAGGAAGTCTCTTTTAAGACACTCAACACCACAGCTATCAAACAGGAAATGGTCTTTCCAAGAAACAGCAGATCTCTGCAGAAGATTTTCTTTTCTATGAACAGAGTTTATTTCAGTTCCTGGAGAAGAGGTAAAAATGAAGCTTTCTTTGAAAACATTCCCTGTCTTTTTGTTTCACAAGGAAAAGTAGCAAGAACATTCCAGTCATGAAACTCGCAGAGGGCTCAACTGAACATCTCCAACCAAACTCTGAGGGTTTACCACCACGACACCCAGAGAACAGCCCCATTACGACTTGTCTGGAAGAAAACAGAGGTTTTCCCCAGTCTAGAGTGCTCCAAAGTTTGTGTGATGTGATCAGCAGAGCAGGCTCTTCCTACAAAATTCTCCCACTTTGCTTAAGTTTCTCATTTCCACAGAGGCTAAATGGTCTAAACGCTCCCTCCATGGATCACTCGAACCCAGGTCCTCGCTGTCTCCTGCTCTTTCCTTCCCTGCACCGACTGCTCAATCACTTCCACTACCCTTAACAGACTCTCCCTTCACTCACGTGAAACTGGGAGAGAAAACAGACACTTCTTCATGGGAGGCTGGATGTTCATGGGGTCCTTGACTAGTCTTGCACAGATCTATTTCCACAGGTTGGCAACCACAATGAAAAGTTCAGGGACCCATAGTTTGCGTATCACTTGCTGGGGATTAGCACAATCCATGTTTTTCCCTACCATGCCCTGCCCGTTGCTTGTAATTTTCTCCCAGATCCTGTCTTTCATCTCTCCATCTTCAGACACCTGATGGCTCTAAGTTTTTCAGGCATCATTCCATCAGCGACCTTCAGCTCAGCCCTCATCCTGGGACACCAGTTACAGTATTAAGCATATCTTTGCTTTGACATTTTATTAGACAGACATCAAAATGTGTGTAATAAACACATTTCGAGATACTTCGCTGCTGCGAAAACATTTTCCTCCAATCTCTCTGTGAATACTGTTATCCCTTTGTGTACTATTTCACTGTAGTATTAATTCCTCAGTGTCAGGACCTGTTGTTTTATTTGTCTGTAGAGTGCCACAAACATCTGTGGCTCTGTAAAAAATAAAAAAAGTCACGAAAACACCACGTTCTTATTTCTCCGTAACAGTTTCTCGTCTCTCTCACCTATTAATGCAAAGTCAGCTTGAAAGTTTATCGCAAGTAGACTGACCTTTGCTTTAGGTTTTGTCTTAAAATAGACATGAAGTGTTGCAGAACAAGTCAAGAGTCTTGCCCATCTTCTGCTGTTTTGCTACGTGGCAATGGCTCGGATGTCTCACTCTGCTATTTCAAGTGGTTAACTGCATTATCTAAAGTAAGCCTTGATTGTCAAAGCTTGAGCCCATATCCTTCCCTGTTTTCTCTGAAGGTAATGCAATTTCAGATAAACGATTATTTCATCTGATGAGAAAATAGAATGACAATGCTCTCTCTAATGCACTGAAAGGATCTGAGCACTAATGTCTTAATACACTGTAATGAACATCAAGAAAATATCTTTTCATCTCGTGAAAGGGAAAATTTTTGATTGCAGAAATGCATCTGTGATGGCAGCGCTACACAGCATTGCATATTCAGCCCAGGCTGATGATGCTTACAGAGCACACAACACAAAGCACTTCTTTTTTTATATGCTTTTGTTCCTGGGTTTTAAGTGAGATGTTCGAGGAAAGCGTGAGGGCAATATTTTGAAGTTACATAACACACTGTCAACCCTTCACGGTTAAAAATAAAAGGATTCAGACTCTGCTCCACGATTGTAATTTACAATGAAGAGTTGCATAGACGTAGTCTCCTAAAGAATTTCGGTATTTATTCCTCTTTTTAGCACTGTGAATCATCCCACTTCTCTCTTCAGGCAAGTTACACACACACACAGAGTGACTTTATTGGATTAGGAACAAAAAAGATCAGTTCCAAAGTGTCCTTGTTTTCTGCTTTTGCTGCTCACAGGCAATTGATAGAAAGTTAAAGCAAACCATCAGTACGCCCTTCAAAGCTGCTGTAGGAATGCACCTCAGGTTTTGTTTCTCCCCAAAACTCTCCCATACCCTTCTCTTCTCCTAAGTGCTGCATATTTGCAAGGTACATTTACACCACAGCTGGGGCAAGAAACTTCAGGGTAAGAGAGGCAGAGTAGGACAAAGAGGAATTTGGGAAGGACTGGTAGGAAGCTGCATGTGGCTGGCAAGGGGAAACTCGGGACAGAAAGGTGCTGCCAGACCTACAGAAAGGAGAGAGAAGATGCGTTTTTATTTTGTAATCATCCAGTTTGAGGAACTGAGGTGCCAAGAGACAACAAACTGTGGCTCAACTAACAACTACAATCCTGAATTTATTTCTAAAAGCCTACCAGGACAACAGAGTCCTTCCCCTCGGCGATAGTCCTATTGGTAATAGCTGTATTTTTCTATAAATTTTTAAGGCTTTTAATTCCAAAGGAATGATGAACTACAAGCAACCACCTGCAACAATGCAATAATTGCAGAAAGGGTTGTAGCTTGGATGTATTCTAAAGCATTTTCCATCCTGCCAACAGCTTGTTGGACAGATTATGTTTGAGAGAATAAAGTGTTTACTGTGTCAGCAGGGTAATTATATCTGGGAAAAAACCCCACATGAATGTTCAGAGTCTCTCCCCAAAACAGAGCTGTGTGCTGAAATAAAGAATGATGCCTGTACGAATATTCTCAACCATAAAGGAATTTTCTCTTGCAAAGCTCGCGGCATCCCATCCTTTCCTCCCTATCTTCCAAAGGTGTCAGTCATCTTCTATCTTATCACTGCGAGCACAATGCAGCCCGGCGCTGCTGACTCCTTATCCTGGAAGAGCATTTGAGCGATTAGAGGTTTCTCTTTTGTTTATGTATTCTTTCCAATAGCTCCCTCACTCTCTATAGTAAAAGAGACATATTTTTTCCCGCTGCAAAGTTTGTCTAAGGCTTCCAGTAGCAACTTCTGCAGACACCAAAAAGACTCAGAAAGTTCCCAAGCCTTGTGTTGAGGACTTAGGGTGAATTACGAAGTCCTGAAACCGAAGTAGGGGAAACAAACATCATAACCTCAGCTTTGAAGTGTTAAAATAAGACTCTTGGAGGTCTTTCTTGAGTAAAATAAGTTTTTAACATAAGATACACTTAAGTTTTCCAGAGGCCTGAATAGGATTGACAAACTGTAAAATTATTACTGAAGATTTCAAAGCTCCAAATTGTACTGCAGATTTTGGATCCAAATGAAAAAGAATCTCTTTATGAATATTAGACTGAACCCTTTTAAGCATTTTGCACTAATTAAATTCTTTTAAGATTCATATTTATTAGGATTTCCACCAATCTTTACACGAGAACCTCAGCAAATCTAACAGTGATATCTAGGCTCAGAGTAAGGATCAATGACTGATGGAATGAGACTGTACTGATAGTTATCTCACTTTTAGCTAAGGAATTGACAATGACTCCACGCCTTTACAAAATTTAAAAGTAATCTCCCATAAGTAGGTCGCTATCTTGACCAACAAAATCATTTAAGTTGTGGTGTTCAACAGTGTAGAGTCCACCCAGTGATACTGAACAGAATACTCTCAATCAGCAAGTATCAATCAGAATTTTGTCTGTAGCTTTATAGCAATTTTTTTTTTTAAACTCGATCCAAATTACTAAGTGCAGCTGCTTGAAATCAACATAATTTCACATGCCACATGACACAGCATTTTAACCACGAATGAGGAGTGGCGTAGAAGGCAAAGCAAATGGTAAAAATACTAGATGTCATCATTTCTTGTAATATATATACCTGCACATTCAAGTTCCCCTTCCCAATGTCTTCTAAATCGAGATGTGTATTCTACAAATTCATTAATTCTGCGGTTTGCACTAACACAGGAACTTCAGTCAAGTTCAAAAGTATGGAACTGAACATCAGCACTTGGTATTTTACTGCTCCTAACAGAGGCATGAGACCACAGCTGCTAAAATACCAGACCAGCAGTCAGAGAGTATTCCATTCCTCTGAAAGATAAGGGAAATGAGTATATCAAGTCAGTGTTCTAATGGGCAACTACAGGCCCTCAAAGGGAAGCATACTTGGGGTTTAAGAGTGTATATTTCAGTATTGTTAGTTAAGTTATTGTTATTTGAGTTATTGTTGTTAGTAAAAATGAAAAACATTTCACTTCTGCATTATCAAAACCCTCAAAGTGGCATCACAATGCAAACAATTTTAAAAAAAAAGAAGTCCCAAACCTACCAAGTCACCTTCAAGATGAGAAATTCCAAGGCGAGTGTCCGTGATCTACCTGCCAAGCGCAGTGTATCAAATGTCCTGCTTCTTTCCCATGTAAAACAGGGAATATTTGAACATGTTGGTGGAAACTCAGCAGAACCCAAGAGATGCTGGTGCCAGTCACTTTGTGAGTACAAGGCAGAGACTCCCACTCAGTTCTGAAAGCAGGCCCTGAGAGGAATTTGTCCTTGCAAGTGTTTTTGAGTGAGCCTGATGTCCCAGATCTCCCTTGGTGCTGGATCTGCTCTGTGCCACTTCATCCCTTCTGTGTTTGACCATGAGCACAAGTGCCTAGGCTGCTACTTTGCTCTAAGGAATTTTGTTCAGAGCTGCCTTACACATTCAAAAAGGCAGTGACAACATCAAAGACCTTCACAACACGCTGTTTATTGATCACTTTGGTTACACTGACATCAACCCAAGAAGAATGGCAAACCAGCAGGTATCATGTTCAAACAGAGAATGATTCAGAGCAACCTTTTGGTCCCCACAGAAACTTCTGTGGGCAAAACCAAATTTTGCAACCAGCAAACCTTCCAGGATAAACAAGCCTGCTTTTCTGTAGACAGCACTGATTTAGTTTTAACATACAATGCTTAGTAGGTTCTGATTTTTCGAAAAGCAAGACAAATTCAGCTTCTGTTTACCAGTCTGAGGGCAGCCTTGAATTTACTGTTTCTTTCATTGTTATGATTAGTACATCACTTCATTTTCACACCGCAGAAGAAAAAACTATAGCATGCCCCAGTCTGCAAGAAACCCCCTTGTTGCCACACCTTTGCCCTGGTTTTGGCTGGGACAAGGCTCATTTTTTTCTTAGTAGCTGGTACAGTGCTGTTGTTTCAGATTCAGCATGAGAATAATGTTGATGACCCACTGACGCTTTCTGTCAAAACTAATTAAAAAAATAATCAAAAGTGGTCTCACGATGACCGGGGCAGCTCCCTCAGCTCTCATGAGTGCATCCCATCAGGTCCCATGGACTTGTGTGTGTCCATTTTGTTTGAATGCTCCCTAACCTATAGCCCCAACCTATAAGGTCTCATTTGGCTCATCAGAGGGAGAGCTCCATGCACTCCCCCACCTCACTCACATGAAAATTAACTCTCTCTGTCCTGTCCTGGCCCATCCCTCCTGACGAGCTTGTGCACATCCATTACTGTGCTGCTCTCGTGTGAGCTGTCCCACCATGCCTGCAGTTCAGACGATTCTGTAGCTCTGGAAGCGCACACAGACCCTAACTCCTCCTGTTTTCTCCCTACACCGTGTGCATGAGCAGACAGACCCTTCAGACAGGTTCCTGGTCATGTTAATTTCCCAGAAAAGGCATGAAAGCTTTCCCTGTAATGCTGTCCTGTAGGCATTTCCTTATTGTGTGCATAGGCTTGATGTGGGCCCCCCTTCACTGCTGTGGACTGAGAGCTCTCTCCTGTCTTCAAAACCCTCCACCCTTTGCTTACAAACTCGGTGCACCCCTTCTTCCTTTGATTGTGGGTCATTATTCCTTTCTCCAACTGCCCCTGGTTTAAAGTTCTCACCCAGCCTGTTGGCAAAGTGACTTTTGGCCCACTCGGTAAGGCAGATCCCACCCCTCCTCAGCAGTCCTCAATTCTTAAGGAGAATCCCACAGTCATAGAAGTAGAAACTTTGCTGTGAAAACCGGTTTTGCCACCAGTTGTTCACCTGTAGGATCCACCCACTCCTTCTGAAGCCACGCTGAGAAGACTTTCAATAAAAACACTTCTTAATTAAATGATCAATTAGAAATTGATCGTTTCTAATTTGCGTCCACCTCGCAAACAAGAGCAGTCAGGCCCGAGTCATTTTCCACTGAGTTAAAACCAAGGCATGGAAGGTGCAGCAATCCGAAGCTGTCGGCAAACCAAGCAATGTGTCCTAACATCCAGGGGAAAGAACCGTCTTTCTGCAACAACTTTCTTTAGCAAACTCTCATGCTAAGATTCCAGAAACTCAAAACCTCTACGTTTTATATTTTGAGTGACCGTGGAATAAGCACGAAAAACCCCTTACATTTGAACTAGCATTAATTTACAAAAGGACACATAGCTTTCTCCTGTTGAACTAGTTTCACCTCCATGCATTAAATGGTCAAAATTCTGCTCGGATTTACAACCTCGGCACTAAAGTTCCAGGTAAAACTGTAGCATCGGTGACAAAACCACCCCTGGTGTCTTGCAGAAGGTGCAATACCAGGCATGAGCCATTTGAATGTAATCAGGAAATGTTCCAGCAGCACAGGCTGGGTGTCTCAGAGAGCAAAATTCGTAGAGAGTTAAAGGAAAAACCTTTCAGCAAGCAGAGTAAAGAACACAAACAGGTACCAATGCAACTGCATCAGTGACCTGCAGAAAGATAATGAGGGCATCGAGAGTCTGGATAATCAACCCAAAAGATGAGTTAGACGGCAGTAGGCCTCTATTTCCCAACAGAAATCTGAACCCCAGGCCTCAGAAGGAAGAGTTCCTTCCTTCCCTCTCTTCCAGCTCGAAGGAGGCCCTGGCACAGGGCGGCATCTGGAGCGGGGCAGGAGCCGTGGGGCTGTGCCCCTCAGCGGCCATTGCAGGCCCGCAGCCCCCGGCCAGGCCGAGCCGGGAGCAGCAGCGCCGTTGCCATGGCAATCAGCTGTTGCCAGGTAGCCGGCAACTAAGAGAAGGCTAAGAATTAGCAAGGCCTAAAAATAAAGGTGTCGGGTTTGTTGTTTTTGTTGTGTTTTTTTTTTTTTTTTCCCCTAGATACTGATATGTAACAGGCAAAATAATAATAAAACTCCCTCAAGATCTCGGCAGTTATGGGGTGTTTCTATTCCACAGGCCTTTGATCACCTTTTAAAATTAGCATGTTTTTCCAAGCAACAAAAGCAACCGAAACATGGCAGTGGGAAGATATTTCAAATCAATGAAAACTAAAAAGCAGGAAAGGAGCTAAACTGTTCCGAATATTCAAAGAAACTGACAGATAAAAGACTAAATCCTTTCTAAATCTCTGCATCAGCAGAGTCAGAAAGCGTGGCAGCTCAGCAGGTTTGCATCACCTGTCCTGCACTCAAGGGATAGGGGGAAAACGGATTTAGTTTTCATCCCTAAACCTTCCGCATGTATATGGGCCCTATAAAATTGGAGAAAGTGCAACTTAGGAGATTATGTGACACAACACTTCGAGGGCCTTGGCACGCTCGGCCTGCAGACATGATGGGAATACAGGACACTCGTGTCTCGCTCCCTGCCACAGGGTTTGTGAAAGCAAATGCTGCAAAGGCTCATCCCCAAGCAAGGAAAGGCTGTTGCAGCGAAAGATTTTTCAACACAAGTTACTGGGAAGAGAAAACGTGGCCTTTCCTGCTTCTTCCTAGTCGCTACATGGATACGTAACCAAAAAATCCCAAAAAAACCAAACCAAAAAAGCCAAATCTAACCACAGGTCACCCCAGGCCACGTGGAAAGACAGGTCTGCATCATCTTTCTTCCCAGGAGCAAGCATTTTAAAGGAGAGAAATCTGCAAGGAGTCCCTGCAAAGTAAAATATCCAAAATCAAGTCTAATTGTAACCACTTGTGTTTTACAGTGATTGACTCCAAGATCTGCATGCGTTTGTGCTACTGGATTCCCTGGAACCACTCCTTAGAGATTTCAAGGGATAAGCCCATGGCAGAAATACTGCAGGGCTGGGCCAAACTGCTTGTCAGGCTGACTCCTTTCACAGGAAAAGTTAGACAATGAATGAAATATTGAATCTGAATCCATTTCAATGTACAAAATAAACAATTCCTCTGGATTAACTAAAAAAAAAAAAAAAAAGGAAATTTACTTTTTTTCCCCCTTCATTTCAAGTAAGGAAAATCTGGTGAAACATTAATTCCTTCCATTAGGAAACACTGTTTTCTTCTTTTTTTTTTTGTAAGCTGAAAACAAAATGTAATGACGTAAACCACAAAAGGAATTATGAAATTGAAAGTAACTTCGGATTTAAACAGCGTAAACTTTCAATGCTTAAGATGCTAAAATGAAACATTTGGTAGTTTTTGAACACTGGTGCTTCAAATGAGTAACTTGGCAACAAAAAAAGCAATTTCTAAAACATCTTGGATGTTGCAAAATCTGTGTTTCAGTAGCAGTGTAATCTGATGAAAATGCTCAGCCTTCTTCTATCTCAAGCACCCAGCTCCGAAAAATATTTCCCCCTGAATTCTATGCTGTATGTGACCCTGTGTTTAGAGAAACAGAGCACTATAAGGACAACTTGCACTACAAGGACAACAATTCTTTCATTTCTTTTTTCTTTTCCATGTCTCAGTGAATAATATACCTTCTTCAGTGTATATTAGAATCAATGGGAAGTGGAAAATGTCACAATAAACACTTTATAGCAGCATGGTGTATTTCAGAAACTGGAATAACATCCCTGTGCACAAAGACCTTTGAAACAGTGACATAAAGAAGCAGTGGGTTTATTGAGAATATCCTAAAAGCGTATTTTTAGACACCACACACAGGCACCAAAAAAAAAAAAAAAAAAAGAAAAAAAAAGGCCAAATTTGAGTGGAAAATTACTCCCAAAAATGAACAAGAACAATACAAAGGAAGCTAAAACAATAAGAGCTGGGTTTCTCACTAGTGACTGTTTGTTTTAAGAGAGGACTGAAAATCAAAATGCCTCTTCAAGTTATAAGAATCATTCTTATCCTCTTCCTTTTGTTCTGGCATCCATCACTGAATTTTATACATTTTGACCTGCTGAGTATCAGATAAGATCAATTTATACAAACACAGGCAGACACATGGAACACTTAATGTAACTGTGTGCTAACCCTGCTGATTTCAGAACTCTGCTAGAATTTGGGTTTAGTCCAGACGGGCTTCAGCTCCCCGAGAAGCACTAAGCACTCGCAAGAGTGGTGATAATATTTAAGGGAGCCACAAACTTGAATACTGAAAAAAACCTGACTTGATTATTCCCTCTTGTTCCATCCAGGGGGGAAAGACAAATACCCATCCTCGGGATGGTTTCCAGAGGTAGAACGTTTTCTGAAGTTCAAAGGAGTTGTTTTGAACTCCGAATTTCTGGGCTTTGTTTCTAAAGCACAATTACAGATTGCTCAGGCCCAAGCCAAGTTCTGGCATATATGGAGGTGCCCGTTCTCAGCTCCCCTGGAGCAGGGCAGCGAGCAGGATGACTTTATAAAGACATTCTGTTCCCTGTGCCACGCTCGAGACTCCCTTTGTCTCCAGATTGCTTAACCAAGGCAGGGAGACGGCGCTGCCCCGAGGAGCCTTTCATGGCAAACCCCACAGCAGCCCCAAAACGGGGCCTGAACGCTGCCTGAGGGATGGAGCAAAGCCCAGCGAGGGCTTCTGGTTGTGCTGGAGCAAGATTCCCTCACTTAGGGAGTCACAGAGGCAGCTGGGAGGGGTGGGGAGGCAGAAGGAAGCAGAAGGAAGAGGTGAGCTCCTATTTCTAGTTTTAACAGTGCAGAACTAAGGGAAAATAAGGGAACAGCCAGCATCAAGTGGTGTCCTGTCTCTGTTACTTCATTTTTACTGTGCTTCTTTTACCCATATTAAGTTTTTCTTTTGCATCTTTTAATGCTCAAAAAAAACCCCCACCAAACCTCCTCCTTCCACCATCCCTTAAAAAAACCCCCCAGAACGGCAGAGAATTTACATTAAAACAACTTGTGTAAAACTGCAATTTTTTGCAGCATGTTGATATCAACGAAGTTTTTGACAGAACATTGTCAAAACTTTCCACTTCAGGTGTTGAACACAGCAATTAATCTACTCTCGCACTAAACTATTAATTGTAATTGTAAATGTAAAAATAATATATGTTATACTTAGTGAGGTAGTACAATAAAAAAGTGGAAGTAAGATTAATCAAAATGTTTTGATACCACTAAAGCGATTGCTATATTTTGAATTTTAATTCAAAAAATATTAAATGTATATTCCAACTTGAAATTATTTTCTCCTTGAATTTTGAAATTTCCCGTAGAAGAGGGAAACTGATATTTTAGACAAATACCTGCCATACATTCACATGAGTCTTCTGGGGAAAAGAGTTAAAGCCCAGGAGCATCAGCTAAATTGAATCCACTCAAGAAAAAGTGATTATTGATTTATCTCTAGAATATTGGCATTAACATAGAATTTAAATTCAAAAACTTTCATATATCTGGAGGCTTCCTCTAGCCTCCAGAATCATTTTACACTTATTCTCTTTTTCCTTTTTTTTCCTTTCATATCTACACTATATTTTATAGTTAGAACAACAGTTATGCCACGAAATAAAATGAAAAAGCTCTCACAACATTAACTCATTTCCTCACAACATAGAAATAAAAGCTTTGTGTCCAAATAACAAATGAGAGGAGCAGGGAAATGCATCTGGTTGGAGTCCCGCAGCAGGAAGCGTGTAAGACATGACAAACCTCTCTATTAATCCAAAAGGTAGAGATTGCACAGTGAAGGAAAAAGTGCTGATAAGTGATAAAGGTGCTGTAGCCAAAAAGAACACAGATCTCGTTCTAGCGCAGCGCTAGATCTCATCTCCCCAGCTCCACTGGGCCATTGCTCAGTTTGAGAAAACTTCACCCTAATTGCAAGGTAAAGGCATATATCTCACTGTAAATGTGGTTTGTCATCTGGAAAAGTATTTTTTTCTTCCAAATGCATAGCAGAAAAAAAAAATATTTATCCTTTTCCTTCACTAGACTCATCTGTGGCTTTGCTCAGTTGTAGTTAATTCAGTAGTTACAGGACTCTTGTCTCTTGACTGGGTAAGAATTGCAAAATTTCTGACTCAAAAATACACGCCTAAAATGAACATATATACATTTTGGTGGGAACAATTTTGTTGTGGTTTTTTTCCTTTTGCCAGCTTAACTCTAGTTAAACCTAAACTGTAGAGCAACATCTTCCCTAAAATCATTAAGTTGCAGCTAATTTACACTAAAAACTTATAATTGACTCAGATATACTTGAAAGATTCACAAATCTCTTTATGGCTTCCCTTCTACAAAGCAACCCATAAAAATAATTCCATCAACACGAACAGTAGCTGCACAACTTTTTTTATACCTAATTGCCTTAGGTGCTGCTTTAAGTTCCTTTTCTTCTTCCTATCAATGAGGAGAAAACATGTTGATCAAAGTCAGACAGGTTCATTTTTGGCTTATACACCAATTTATAGGTTTCCATTGAAGAGCCAGATTTGGAAGTTTATGGCACCTGTAAAACCATGGGCTTGCATAAGTTTCATTGAGAGTCAAGTTATGCTGCAGAATATTATCGGTGATGATGCACAAAGTAGGAAGGAATCAGGCTTGTCTTTCTTTCTAAGTCTGCAAGGCTGACAGCGAAAATATCTGTAATCTAAATATATTTGATCTGAAGTTATCGAGAAAGAAACATGACAACCTATCACACCTTTTTTCTTTTTGAACAAAGTCACATTTTGAGAAGAACTGCAATTTCAGGAGTCTTTCAAGTTTTTGAGGTCTGAGTCAGTTATGAAAGCAGAAAGTGGGCATAATGAACATGCAAAGCTCCAGCAGGTACCTTCGGATTCACATCAATCATTTCACATGCCCCTTGGAGGGGTGGCTTTCCCTCAGAGATGCCCGGGAGAACCGAACAGAACTCTGTCCTTCAGGAGCGATCACCACATCCCATCTCCTGTGGAAAGCAGGCTAGAAATCATCCTGTGCTCCACTGCAGTAGTTGTGCACCACTTTGCTGAGAATTGCATCCTGAGAAAGGCCAGGAGACCTGTCAGCCTCCCATCAGCCTCCTTCCTGTCTCTCCACCCTGCTGCTCCAACCTCATTTCTTCACAACACCCACAGCAGTCCACCACACTGCTGGGTTTTTTCCTCAAAACACCTCAGACAGGGATGGATGCATTTTGAAAACCACACCCACCGTCTGAAAGGCTAAGATCAGAAAGTGATCTATGTTTTCTACGGTTTATTACTTTTTAATTATTCCAGCCCATCTCATCGAAACAGACTCATCACCTTCAAACAATAAACTTATCCATATGGAATATTGGTAAGACTGGCAGGAAAACAACAAATTTACATAGTGAACCTATTTGAAGTTTTGATCTCTTTTGTTTTGTGATGAAATGAAGGACTTGATCACTTATCTGCCATGCCTCGTGCATGCACTAATTTACACTAATCCGTACCTGTTTTGCTGAAATTCTGACCGAGATTTTATGTAATTGCCATCAAAACTGAAGCGTCTTACTTCTTGGGAAGAAAAGGAAAGATTTAATCAGCTTCAGTTGTGACTTTGAGCGAGGAACAAACCAACACGAAATGATAAATTAAACACCGACTTCCAAACACAGCCCCAATGACTAGAAAAAAGAAAAGAAAGGTAGCGTGACACATCCTTTTTGCTTCAACTAGTAAGAGACACAAAGGAAAAACAGAGATGTTGATCAGCATCCAAAGAACATGAGGTTCTTGAATATGGATATTTCTGACTCTTTTGAAAGGTCTCTGACATAGCACAAATCTCTAATTTACAATTTTCAAAGAAAACTTGAACGTGACAACCAAGACAGAGTCAAATTAAACCTAACAATTATCTTCTTTCTCAGTAATGGGGTCTTCAAATACACACAATATTTAAAGTAAAACTTTCACAATTCAAATCCATCTTTGGGGTGAGGACCCTCATGCAGAGATGCAAGCATCAAACCTCAAATGGATTCAGTTCTACCTAAAAGGAAGAATGGGGCACAAACACACATATGGTAAATAATAGGGAAAAAACGGTTCCTTAGGCTGTTCCAGCAGATTTACACCACATCTTCTGCCTCCTCTACGTTCCTGATGAGAAGCTCGGCTCATCCCATGTTTCCTGCTGTACTTCCATTAGGTTTCCAGGCTTCTGCAGATACCTGCACTAACAGCTACCTGCAAAAGACTTTCTGCTTCCCTCCACGTTTGCACTATTACTCCATATTGCTCGTTATGTTCCTTTACCCCGTCTCCTGGCAGCAATATTCCCCGTTTGCCCCAAAACTCATTGGCCTGCCTTGTCTGGGCAAGGCAGAGCACGAGTTTGCCCAAAGCTGTTCATGCTCTTTGCTGATGACTGGATGTGGCACTCAGAGCCATGGTTTAGTTGGTGAGGAGGTGTTAGGTCAAAGGTTGGACTAGGTGACCTTAAAGGTCTTTTCCAGCCTAGCTCATTCTGTGATTCTGTGCTGGTTGCTTGACTTGCACCCTTGTGCTTCTGCCTGGCTGGCTCCTGCCAAGCTCCAGGGATAATGGCTGAGTTTTCTCTGCCATTGTCTGTGGGGCCATTAACAGGTTTTCCCTGCTTTAATTAGCCACGCTTTTTGATAATTGTTTTAGGAACTCAACACCTCCGAGATATCTGTCTACGTGCTAATTTTGATTAAAATTTGCAACAAACTCAAAACTTATTAGCAGGAGACTGACAGGAAGTGCTATCACATACTTTTTTCTTCAAGAACCTATGTAAAAACACAGTTCAAAGAGCTGTCATTCGTGATGTTAGTCTTTCTTTTGTCACAAAACTCATCCCAGATTGCTATAACTAACATGATCTCAGTGTAACTTTTCTTGTTATATTACACTTTTTTCCTATGCCAGCTCAGCTAGAACTTCATGCACAGTTAGGAGAAACTTGCAAGTTGTTTTGCACAAGGTCATACAATGTGTCACTCCCTCTCCAGGTTATCAAGCCTCAAGAAAAGAGCCTGAGGGGAGACCTTTCTGCTCTCTAGGAAGACCTGAAAGGAGGTGGTGGTGAGGTGGGGGTCAGTCTCTTCTCCCAAGTAACAAGTGACAGAATGAGACCCAATGGCCTGAAGTTGTGCCACGAGAGGTTTAGATTGGATATCAGGAAAATTTTCTTCCCCCAAAGTGTTGTCAAGCCCCGGAACGGGCTTCCCAGGGCAGTGTTTGAGTCACCATCCCTGGAGGTGTTTAAAAGATGGGTAGAGGTGGCACCTGGGGACATGGTTTAGTGGTGGCCTTGTCAGTGCTGCATCAGCGGTTGGACTTATTTATCTTAAAGTTCTTTTCCAACCTAAATTATTTGATGATTCTATGATTCTAGTTTCTATTTCCCTATTCGGTCTCTGTCCCCCTTCCCTCCTATGCCAAAAATCTTCTATTCGCTTTTTTTTTTTCAACACTGGAAAACAAAGTGTGGCCTTGTATGGGTCCTTCTAACAGGATGTGAATTTCACCTTCTTTATAGAAGAAAGGTATCTAAGAACACACAGGAGAAATCAGGGCAAACTTGCCCGGAAAATATTCCATTCTAGTCATTAAGGCATTTCATGAAGGGTTGGTAGAAGGAAAGCTTTTAGAAAGACTGAAATGCTGCTGCAATGTCTTTGATGGGATTTTTCCAACCTAAACATGACTGAGCATTTGGTTTCTAAGAGTTTTTGCCTTTAAACACTTTGATTAATAATTCACTATAAAATTAGTAAATACTCAATCAAGAACACTGCCGGTTTTCTACCAAATCTTTCTGCAAAGCATTAAAAGTAAATGCAACTGTCCCTCTTCCAAATAAGTGACTCCCACTTCAACAGGTTGAACATGCAGCAGTGACCCATTTGATTGAATATAGTGCACCTCAGGTGTTGAATGAAACCACACAAAAAGGTCATAACATTTTATGCCCTTTCTTGCAACACAGTCCACAACCTCATTCTTAAACTTCTGTTGGTATATACATCAAATGCAAAAGAGATTAACTGCAACAGATGAAAATACTCTTCTATTTTCATCATTTCAGGGGTTTATTTTCTGTGAAAAATAGTTATTAGTTTAAATAGTTACATGGTTTCTGAAAAATGTGTTATTCTAACAGCCCCTGACACAGTGTTCCACGGGTTAATTTCTGTTCTTTCAGGTACATAACCCTTTTCTGGCTGGTTCTGCTCTCCACCCTTGTTCCATTCTCCAGCTGTAAGAGCTCTACAGTGGCCAGTACTGAAACCAGTGACTCGCAAACTCTGACCTGTGGACCACTCATTGTCCCTACAGACTCCATGCAGAGCAGCTGCTGACTCAAGAGGGAAATATTCCTTCCTCAAGAAGCAACACTTCATCTGTAAAGAACGACAGAAATTTTATAAAATCTCTTTCCTCCTACATAAGGTTTTCAAGATCTGGAAAACTGTTTGCCTCAAAAATGCAGAATACTTCATATTTTTTTTTTATTTAAAAGGAATCCTAGTGCTGTGCTGTAAAGATCCACCTAGGTACATGGCAGAGAACACCTCTGACATGTAGAATGTGGAATCTTAAAACCCCTTCCCACAGCCAGGACGACAAAGCTTTTAATCCTAGATGGCCTAAACTCAGCTGAAGACTCAGCCACAGCTGTTCTCTTCCACTTCCCCCTGATGTAATAATCCCGTTTTGTATGAATAAGTAGTAACAGGGACAGAAAAATGTAGCCCTCACTGTTTACCAGTCTCTTGTGGGATGAGGAAAACCAAGTTTCACCTTCTCGCTGCAGTGAACAAAGCTACACTTTTCCAGCAGTCGAACCATTCCAGCTCAAGCCCAGTCCCAGATTCCCAGAAGGAATCGGAAGAGAGCTCAAACCCCTGTTTCCTGTGTCCCAGATCAGTGCTTCGTCAGCCAGAGCACTGGCCATGCTAGAAGTGCTGCTAGCCAGGAATCCCATCCAAGATTTCAGAACCCCTTCTGATTTAAGTTCTGTCAAGAACACTAGATTCCTACAAAAGTTTCTTTTCAGTAAATTCATTTGCAGATGGAATCATTTAGATGAAAAAAAAAAAAGAAGTAGTCCTTACCAGCCCTATTCACAGTTGTTATGCAATCATTTTTAAGGGATTTGCAGACCCATATGAAAAAACAGACTCCCAAAAGCAAGCATTGGTCAGTATTTCGCTAAGTTTAGATTTTCTTTGTTGTTCCTGGTGTTAAACTGTGGCCATATT
>VZTA01011038.1:64321-126727 GCA_013398855.1 Mohoua ochrocephala | reverse complement strand
GGTTACATCTTACCTTGTAACCTGGGACACACGATATCAAATGAAAACTGTTACTGCACAAGTAAAAGGAATAACATTTGAAGCACCCCCTGCCAACCTTTTCACGTCTGGTCCCAGCACCAGGTGTGGCAAATAAATCCGGAGAAACAACTTTAGTCGTCCACCAGTCACTTGAGGTCCTTGTAGGTGATCTGGAGCTACTGCTCTGTTCCACACGCGCAGAAATTTAGCCAAGGTCTCCCATCTTTTTCCTCCAGCTGAGAATTCCAAATCTCTGAGGCTTTAGAGACCTTGACCTGAGTATAATGGGTCCACCTGTGCTCAGCTGTTTTGACTGCTGTTTTTGTGGTCAGTAACACTTGGTGTGGTCTGCACCACTTCGCCATCAGTGCCACTTCTTTCTACTCCTTAAGTAGGACCCAGTCTCCTGGTTGGATGTTATGAACAGCAAAGTCCAAAGGCAGGGTCTGTGCTAACTGAGCTTCCTGTAGAAAAGATTTCATGAGAGACAGTATTCTGACCACATACTGTTTTCACTTATCTCCACCTCCTTTCTAGGCTGAGAATTAACAGGGTAAGGAATCCCAAACATTAATTCAAAGGAGGAAAATTGAGTATCTCCTTGGGGTATGCAGATATATTTATTACCTGAATACAGTCACAAGTTTCCTTCAGGTCTCCTCCCTTGGGACCAGTTAAACAGGATGCTGAGTTTAACCCTTCCCTTCTTCCTAATTCTAAATCTTCCTGTTCCATTAAACAAGTTCCATACTGTAATAACCAAGCACTAGTCATCCATTTAGAGACTCTTTCGGTTATAACAAAGCCTTAATTTGATGCAAGATTCCAACAATAAGAGATTCTCCTGCCATCAGTTTTCAGGCCTCAGTTAACATTAAAGATGCGGCTGCACAATTTTGCAAACAATGGGGCCACCCCCTCATCCCTGGGTCTAACATTTTAGACAAATCGGCGGCTAGTCTTCGAGTATCCCTGTTCTTGCACTAGAATTCCTTTGGCATGGCCTTGTTTGACATCCATAGAGAATTCGAATTTTTTTTACCTATCTGGAAGGGCTAGGACTGGATCCTCAGTCTGCTTTTTAACACTTAAAAACTCTGCTTTCCTTCTGGTGTCCATATCACAACACTAGGGCTGTCGTGCATTTAAAGGTCATCCAGGGGTCTGGCTAAAATAGAAAAATCCTCAGTCCAGGTCCTGCAATATCCCATTAGTCCTAAAAATTGTCACAGCTCCTTTTTAGTCCTGGGTAATAGTACTTCTAAAATTCCCTCAATCCTCTCTGGGTCAATACACTTCAAGCCTGCAGTCAAAATATGTCCCAAATATTTAACCTTTTTCCCCACCATTTGTGCTTTCTTTTCAGATACTCTAAGCCCCTTTTTAGCTAGAAAATTTAGCAATTTCCCATTTACTGCTTCTACCTCTTCCACTTGTTTTCCTGATAGGAGCAAGTCATCCCCATCCTGCAATAACTTAATCCCTAGGCATGGAGTAAATTCTTTCAGTATTTTTTCTAAGGCTTTCCTGAATAAGACTGGTACTTCTGTGTATCCCTGCAGAAGAACCATCCATGTCAATTGTTGCTTTGCCATTTTCCCTTCTTCCTCTCGTTCCCACTCAAAGGCAAAATACTCTTTACTATCCTTTTTAAGTGGGCATCTGCAGAAAGCATACTTTAAATCAAGTGCTGAATGGCAGTGATGTGAGGAGGGAACTTGGTTCAAGGTATAAGGATCTGGGACTGTGGGATGCCTTGGTTTCATAATCTCATTTATCATTCTTAGGTCCTGTACCATTGTACAGGTTTCAGCTGGTTTCTTACCTGGCAGTGCTCACCTTGGGAACGTCTCACATCGCCCAACAAACAACGCACAGCGATGCGTGTTCCTGCCAGTTCTCCCTCTTTCGATGGTGCTCTGCTGAGGGAAAACATTGACACATACAGCATCCGGCAAAATAGTCCACGTAAATCACTTCAGTGATGGGTGCAGTCTCCACGGTACTTTCAAGCTGGTCCCTCACAAGGGACACATGGAGCTGGTGGGGTGAGGAGGAGATTGCCAAAGGGATTCCCAGCTGCTGGCCAGTGTCCGAGCAGTCCTGGGGCTGCAGCAGCCTTCCGTGCCGGCTCTGCTGGGAACAGGAGGGACTAGCCATGGGTCATGATTTTTGCTTATGATGATAACGAAGGACTACCGGGGCCTCTGGGACCCCAGGGCATGTCCCACCAACAAATGCCTAGCACAGTGCAACTCCGGAGCTGGTCCTGAAGTGGGCCTCAAAATGGCATTCCTCTCTTCGGCGAGCTGAGGGACAGTTCCTGTGTCCAGAAAAGTCAATTCGACTTAGAACTTCAACCACAACCACATTTTTCAAATGGGAAAAATCTTGCCACTGGTGAAAGATCCAAGGAGAAAGCTGACATGTGTGGGGTGAAGGCTGTCGAGTGCTGGGAAACATTTGCTCTAAAGAGGTGTATTCCTCTCTAAAACTGAAAGGAACCTGGTCTGTGGTAGCTGTTTTGGGTCTGAACAGTTCGACTAGATGATGATGCAAAGAGGACTTTCTCATCCAGGGGCTATGTAATAAACTAGTTTTCAAACGCAAACCCAGTTCCCACAAGCACACAATCCCATTTTCTTGCTGCAAGCTCAAAGCCCTGTGCTTAGATCGAGCTTTTTACCTGGAAAGGCCTACATTTGAACAGGCCTGGCCACAGCCAGGGGTCACTGGGGAATAACAGAAAAATTTCCCTTAGCATGAATGTGTAGATCACTCTAGAATCAAATTCTTCATACTCAAACTTTCTTTTGCCACTAGAGGTGACCAGATTTCTTGTTCTCCTTCTTCTTCTCCTTCTTCTCTTCTTAATTTTCTTGTTCCCTGTAATGAACCAATTTTTTTTTATTATGCTTATTTCTATTCCTATTCCTGTTTTTCTTATTTTCTGGTTCTGATTCCTATTCTGATTTTTTATTTATATCCTTATCATAGAATCATAGGATGGTTTGGATTGCAATGGACTTTTGAAGGCCATCTAGTCCAATCTCCCTGCAATGACAGGGGATATTTTCAACTAGATCAGGTTCCTCCTAGTCTGTCTTAGTCTTGTTCCTCTTGCTCTCTCTCTTCATCTACTACCACTGTTACTATAATTACTGTTACTATAATACTACTGGCATTAGCATCAGCATTGCACGCTGGACTCACCCTTCAGACCAAAACCCCTACACCAGAGCCTTCCCAGTTTAAGCACCAGGGAAGAGCAGGCAGGATGAGCCAGCAGAGGGAGTGGCTCCCACGCCGTTTTGGCACGGGGGCAGACACCTTGCAGCCAGCTGGCTTTGCCCAGGAGCTGGCACACGGCTGCTGAAGAATGACACAGGGGACCTGTTAGTGGTGGATGGGGACAGGAATGATGTAGGCTGGTGGTGTAGCCCTATTCAGGGTCGGGTGAGGCTTCAGAGCCCTGCAGGCAGAAGAGCCAGCACACACAGCCATCTGGGTAACACGATAAGGCACTCATGGCATCTGAAAAGAAAGGCTCACCCATCTAAAAAAAGCCCTGTGGAGGGGATAAGGCATTATTTAACACCTTAAGTGAAAGGGCTCTGACTTGTGCACCAGATTTAGGCTTGGGAAACGTGTACAATGATTTCATTTTAAGAGCAGAGGTGTACAGAGCTGGCACGCAGATAATAATAATCATAATCAGCAAATATCCTTATTCACTGCTTGAGAGTATGATTTGGGGCTACCACACATGGCCCCACTGTGCAAGGAACTGTACAAGCACCTAGATGAGGGTAGCCTCTTCCTCTCAGTCTTAAAACGGAAGAGTAAAACTGATGGCACGTGAGAACCTGATCGCCTGGGCTTTCCCTGCCTGTTTCTGGCAGGGTTGAGCTGGAAAAAGATGTTGGAGGCAGCAGGGTGAGAGGGTGCAGCAGAGAAGCAGGGTAGGATGTGCACTGAGAGGGTGAAAGCCAGAGCTACGAGAGAGATGCTACTAGAAAGCCAGAGAGGGAGTTTTTACAGGGGCATGCAGTGACAGGACAAGGGGCAATGGCTTTAAAGAGGAAAAGTTTAGGTTGGACACAAGGAAGAAATTCTGCACTGTGAGGGTGGCGAGACACTGGCACAGGCTGCCCAGAGAAGTTGTGGATGCCCCATTCCTGGAAATCTTCAAGGCCAGGTTGGATGGGGCTCTGAGCAACTTGGTCTCATAGAAAGTGTCACTGCCCAGGGCAGGGATGTTGGAACTACATGTGGTCTGTAAGGTCCCTTCCATGAATTCAGATGGAATTTACACCAAGTAGCAATTTTTTTTGCACACCAAATTGCGTTGCCGTTTTAATAGCAAGCCTAGCAAAAAAGGGTTGTCTTAAATATGCTCCAAGTAACTGGCCAAGCAAGAAGACCTCCATCTCCTCACACCGTACATCACCTTTCTCCTTCCTGGAGCTTCCTTCCAGCAGGATTTTTCCTACCTGGGCTGGGAAGTCCCAAACCAGGGACTGGCGGAGGGATGTCAGCTGCTATCACAGTCCCCTGCTCTCATTCTGAGCCCAGCTGCCCTGTAGGAAGCTTCACATGCCTGGAAGGTCACTGGCTGTCCACCCTGCTTCTGCAGGGGACTGAGGGTGCTCCCAGGGCACACAGGCACCAAGGGAGCCATGAAAAAGGAGTTAAAGAGTCCACCAAGCAGCTGGAGAAGCCACCACAATGGTCAGGTGTGGATATGACCTCCCGAGAGGTGGTGGCACTGCCATCCTCTAACTTTTAGCTTGCTACAAGCTCCATCACTGCCTCATCACATGGTACCCGGGAAAAAAAAGCTCCCTTTCAGCACTACACTTTGCTGCACATCCTCAGCCTCTCACAGGATGGGGGGCCAACACGGACCTGGGTCTCATCTCATCTCTCATCTGCTGCCCTGCTTTGTGTCAAACTGGAGGGCACTGGCACAGGACTGAGTTCTGGAGTGCAGCAGGGGCATGCAGGGTTGCTCTGGAAAATATGCACGCTGATATTCTGTTCATCTAAAGCTGAAGTGGTCGGTATGAAAGAAAATAGCTTGTGGTCTTCATACCTCGAGTCAATGAATTCCTGGGCCTTTTATAGCTCAGGAATGCCGGGCACTCGCGTTTGGTTTTACAAGGCTACGAAGCCGCAGCTTAAGGTCTGGATGAACGTTAATCACAGTGGCACGATGACAGCTGCTCGTGTTTTACCCTCCTCTCAGGTGGGACTGCACTGGGGACGTTGGGCCCTGTTTTCCCCACTTGCTTTGGTTTGCAGAGAGGGGGATTACTACCTTCAGACTGACTTACCTGACTCAAGAGTGGTCGAGGAACGCAGCGGGGTGCTCAAACCAGCCCGGTTTGTTGGGTTGCATCCAGACCCCAGACTGGGGATCCCGATGACAAGCAGATACCTGGCAGCATCCTTCCTGCCGGGGAGCGAGATCGGAACTTTTCACAAATTTCACAGCAGTGTACTTTAAGTCCAGACCCAGAAGGTATTTAAAGATGCCGGAAATCACAGCTTTTCCCCAAGAATGCACCTCACTGCTGTTTGTACGTTTGCCCCTCTCAAACTCTGGGAGGAGAAAGCCCTGAATGTGGTAACAAACCAGCGCAGAAGAGATATCACAGCTGCACAGGGCGCTGAACCCAAGCGAAGCCTGAAAAGGTCTGGTCATTTTGGGTGGGACTCAATTTTTGAATACTTCTAAATGACAATCTTGCTAATATTTTTAGCTCTTCTGAGCTCTTTCCTTACATGTTGCAAGCCTGTTACTTTGGGAATCAAGGATTTTAATGTTTAAACGAACTGAATCTGGAAGTTTGCTTCTTTGCATGTTTAACATGCAAAATGTATTTAACCTGCAGATAGTGCTACAGTGACATTCTTTTTTTTTAGCCAGAGCATCTGTGGTGAAGACACAACCCAAAAATGGAATAAGGCCCCTCCTTGTTATACCTGAACACAGCTGGCCATGAGGCTTTTCCCATCCTAATATTGGTTTGGCCTCTGTTAGTTTCTTTTCTTCCATGGCCTTGAAAAACGAGATACGTGCCAAATTTTACTGACGTATCTTGACTTGAAGGAAGTTGAAAAGCCACAATCTCGACAATCACCAAACTTCTGTTCTTGGCACAAGAAATACTTCCAGCTGCCATGTCTTGAAGATGGAGGGATCAGATGGGTCAGGATGACCTGTGCTTGCACAGGGAACACGCGGTGCTGGGATCTGGGTCAAGCAAACTGCTCCTCAAACTTCTGCAACCTCCTGGATCTTTGCTTACACACGCCTGCTCAGGACAGGTTGGTATTTTCAACGTGTGCAAAGATCTGGGGAGAGAAGGTTGGGACAGGCAGAGAAGAACTCATAGGAGAGAGAGGCCCTTAGTGGCATTCATGCCTTTCATGCCTGCAGCTCCCTGGGACCTGATTCAGGAATTTTTTAACAGACACTTTCAAGAGCATGTGAGAGCCTGCTGAGCAAACCTCCCTTACTCAAAGTCAGACACTTGGCTAACTTTTGCTCCCTTCCCCCCATTTATTTCAGTTGCATAAACAAACATAGGAACAATATTTCCACCAGGCTGGAGCATTCCCCTTGCCTGCGCTACAGCATGAAATGGGATCTGATCTTTATTCCTTGCTGAGGATGGTATACAATTCAAGAACATCTAGATACAAAAGGTATTTAGGTACCTCACTCACACTGATCCAACATCTGCCAAATAAAGAAGCCCCAGACCCTCAAGAACAAAATACAAAAAAAACCAGTGGGAGTTCCATGTTTAGCAGGAACATAGGGCTACAAAATATTCAGATCTTCACCAAAGTATCTCATTAACTTTCCACTCTCATTTCCTTCCAGTGAAGATGATCTCACTAAAATCATGCTCTTCTTACTTGGGCAAGCTCCCAGTTTGATCCTCTGCCTTGGAGACCCACTGATTTCATGCCCACATACTCCTACTGGTGTCACCTGCTGTGGGGCCTTTCATTAGCAACTGTGAAAAACGGAGAAGATGCAACCTTAAAAATCCCTGAGGTATCCCATCCTAGTCTTAGCACATTGTTTGCAAAGCTTAAAGAATTTTTTTTTAAGTCCTTTCTTCCGGAGGACTGAATGTATTCACACTGGAAAAGTGAGAAAATAAACATGTTTATACATTTATTATATACAATAGTAAGGCACAAATTTAAACAGCAAAGAATAAGAAATCTTTGGCTGACCAACAATATCAACATTTGCTGGGGGTGACACATAATGTTCTTTGTTTTCCCCCCTATGTACAAATAACCCTCCAGCTGTACAACACTGTACACAAACTTCTGTATACAACCAACAACGATAGAAAATGACAGTATTTTACAACTAGTTACCACCAACATCACCTGGAATGGCTACAGCACAGTTTCCCAAAAACACAAAACAGTTCAAAGAACTGGGAAAGCCAGCAGCAACGGAGCTGCACCGCTCTGCTGAGTGGGACTGACATATGGCAGTAGTACTCCATGCAAGTCCTGCTAGTGCTCAGGCTGGAGGGAGACACACAGGTCCTCCAGACCTACCCTCCAGGAAAACTAACATCTCTCAAATTCAACACAATTGGTGAGAACAGACCTTTTGGTTTATTTGAGCTGTTGCCTACAACAAGAGTTGCCTACACACTGTCTCTAACAGCTTCCTATACGTGACCATGAATCTGGGGCAGCATCAAGTATAAAGCCAGCTTTGGATAGCAGAAACTGGAGAGACTGTGGTCTCCACAAGGAGGAGGGCTGTGCTCTAGCTGACTTGGAGAAATCGAGCTGAACTACTACCAAACACAACTGAGAGCTGATCCATGCTGATCCAGCACTGTTTCTCCTGGACGCCTCACTGTCTGCCTGCACACCACTTACTAAAGAGTTTCGGCAAAAGAACTATCACAGCTGGTAACAAAATGCTTAGGGACATCCAAGCACCTGGGCATCCTTATTTCTTGGATAAAAAGTGATGCAATGAAATAGTCACCAACATTTTACTTGTATTCCCTTGATTTGTCTTTCTCCTGCCCCATTCCTACCACAGACACTTAAGGAAGGGCCACGGAGATGGGTCAGCGGTGATGTCCTGCGCGGTCCCGGCCTTTATGCCAACAATTACAACGTTTAAATTAACTTTAGAGAAAAAAATAAAATTATCTTACAAGGCATATATTAAGCTGAGTAACATCTTCCAAGGGTTTTACACCTTTGGTTTCACAATGCGAAGCTGCTAATACTTGAAACACACAGTTTGCTTCCTGCACAACTGACCTACCACTATGTTTAACAAGTGCAAAACTCAGAAAGAGGGTGACGACAACATACGTCTAATTCTAGGTACACACGAAAATAAGTGCATAGCTTTAACATAGCAATTTTGTTCTTTTTAAAGAAAAGGTATCAAGCCAGGCAGTATTGAGCACAAGGCTCTGGCCCGTGAAGGCTTGGAGTTCACAAGGACTTCAGTTTTCGGCGAAAGCAGAGTTTAAAATGCCCGGTGCTCTCAACAGACAAGGGCTCTGATTTGTTACCTACGGGAAGAGGTGACCTCGAGCCAGCCCTGAGTGCACAATTACTTCTAGCACCCATCACTTTTCCACTCCAGGCAGCTTCACATTAGATCCCATCGCTCTTTTTCCCAAAGCCAAGCTCTCCTTAAAGTCATTATGGTGCACCACAAGGCTCAGGAACCGCAAAGCCAACACAGAAACACCTCACATAGGAAAACTTCCCTATCGGCATGTGCAGTGCACGAAGCCACGAGTAACACAGCGGGAGAGTTGGCTGCCTCTTACTGAATTCAGGGACCAAGCTGAAAATGAGAAATGTTCCACCCTGGGTAAAATAAGGTGAAAAGAAACTGCAGCTCAGCACAGAAAACACATGATGCTCACGTACTGCTTTGCAGTTAAACCCTTCCCAGCCTGCTCCTACACCCCTTAATGTCCAGTCCCACATCAGCTTGAACAGCAGGTTTGCATGCTCAAGGAAGGCAGGATTTGGCTATAAGAACTGAAAGTAAGGAAAAATCTTGGTTTTACCACAAACACAATGATTCTTCCAATACTATGAACCAGTGCCCAGAAAGAGGTATCTTCTGGTCTCACACGCAAACCCATCTAACTCCTCTAAAAACACACCCATGCAGCTCCCCTCTGAAGGAACTCTACAGTGCACAGCCCCTTAGGGAGCTGCTGGAATCCTCCCCCAACGTTCCCTCCTGAAACCTTCCTATGGTTACAGCAGGGTTTGCGTCAGAAGGGTCTCCCCCTCCCTCTTCTACATTCATCCACCAGGAGAATTCCAGCCAACAACTGCTCCTACCAAAAAAAGAAGTCTCAGCAAGCTCTGAGGTTGCAAGACATGAATATTTGTACTGTAAATTTGGCTCCAAGAGAAACACTTGTCCAGCCAGGAAAGAGGCACCTGACCTGCCTGCCCAGGAAAACCACACCAATGCCACTTCAAACAAATACTTACAAGAACCTGCCATTTACACCTACAGACCAATTACTCACAAAAATTAAGAAATGAAATTTTTGAGACTGAAACTTTTGAGAAATGCATTGATACTGAGGAAGATGCAAGTTTTTCCCGGATTACTCAGAAACTCTCTCTGGCCTCCAAAGAGATGGGATTTCGCTTCCTGTCCTGGTTGCAGAGGCAGGAAAACAGAACGGCAGCGTGCAACCAGTCTGTAACTTCACTACTTTTTCTTTACGCCAGAAAACACAGTTTCCTTTTTCCTCAACGATCCCCTTCTCACACCACTCTCCATTTTCAATGACCCCTTCTGTTCAGAAAATCCCAGACGTTCATTTTGTTGCTCCTCTTCAGTGCTCTTGACTTCTCGCCTGGTCAAAAGTCTCAACATACCAGACTCTAGCTTCAATTTGGGCATAAACTCCATCTTTTTTCACACTCTCAGGGTTAGTTTTCAAGGTTGGCACACCGAGGACCATCTCGGGCCTGGCTGTACACACACAAAACCCCAGAGATGCTGTCCTCCGCTCAGATGAGGACCTCCATCATGTCTGTATCTGGAAACTCAGGCTTGTGGAGCAGGCTGCTCACTCTGCCTTTGCTGTCAGGCAGCTTCCCGTGGCTGGAGTTCTCTGCAACGGAAAGAAGGGAAAGTTGGTCTTCAGCCCAAATTCAACAGTCAATTGTTCAAAGCAAATATCACCCCATTCCTTGAAGGTGGGGCATGTATTACCTGTACATCCTACACACTGAAAGCCAAATTTGCTCAGGACACTAAGAAGGTGTGATGCTGAATTCCCTGCACAAGGACAGCGGGTGTGTCAGTGCGCACAGACCCCGAGGACAGGCACAAAGATGGTATTTGAGAGATACGGACCAAAGAACCTCAGTAGCTAAAATCATAGAATGGTCTGGGTTGGAAGGGATGCTAAAGACCACCTAGTTCTGTGACAGTCCTTTTAATGATACATAGCATGTTTTTGGAGGGAAAGCTTGCTTTTGAGAAGAGATGAATGTGTAAGAAACAGGCTTTTTCAAAATAATGTGCACAAAATAAACATCTCCTTTGCTAGGGCTGCAAACCAGCACTTTCCACCTTTCAAAAATAATTAAAATTGTACTTCTTCATCCCCCTAAAAAAAAAGATCTCCACTTTCTCCTTACTATTTCCCCCAGCTTTCCTTAAAAATTAGGGAGAAAAAGGTGCTTTAACTAACTATGGTTTCAGTTGAAAAAAAAGAGAAGAGTCTGAGTAAGTGAGCAGGTGTGGAGTGTTTTCATGGTGTGAAACTCTACAATTTTATATCTGGCAGCATGAATAATTGCAAACTCTGCCTGCCACAGGTGAACGAAGCTCTACAGAAGGTGCCGAGCACAAAGCTCTGCAAAGCCACTCTGAGCAGCCTTAGAAAGTTCTCTCTCAACAATTTTAGTTTCCTTGAAGAAACCTCCACTGCATTTTACAAACTGTGGCAGCATCACATACACAAACCTTGCCCCCGTTAATACTGATGTGTCTCTGGGGATTGCGGATAGCCCCGAGGGTGCTGACATTTTGCACGGACACAAGGAACTGGCAGAGCTCACCCAGTTTCTCACTGGCCACTCGTGTCCCCAGGGGCCGTGGGGCTGGGCTGTGTGATGGGGTGGTCCCCAGGCGTCCCCGGCCGGGGAAGGAGGCGGTGGCGGGCCAGAAGAGCTCAGCAGTTTTGTCCGTCTGGGTGCTGCTGTCTTTGCTGCCTGTCTTGGCGTGGGAGGCTGCCGGCACCGGGACGGGCATGCAAGACAAGGAGGGCAGAGGAGGAGGCAGCGAGGGGCCCGATGGGTGGTCATGGTGCTCCTTTCCCAAGAGCAGCCCTGAAAACGCATAGAGGTCAGTCACATCCTGGCTCAAATATATGTCCCCCGTCCCACCCCGGAGCTACAAGACACTGGGTATGTCTCCACTCACTTAGTTTGGCTTAGCTTTTCCCCCTGATGCTGCTTCTTCTGGCATCCATATGGTACTTTCCTACAAAACAGCTTTTTGAAAGCAGCTTCCCCTCGCTGCCTCCCCTTGTGCACACCCATCCTGTCGGCACTTACTCCCGACACAGCCTTGCACACACCTCCACACCCCCATCCTACATGGCCCCAAACAACAGGCAGTCCTACACTGATTTTCCCATTTATCTGCCACATCACATCATGCTGTCCTATCCAAGCGGATGATCACCCTCTTGATTAACTTTATTTCGGCTTTAATTCTAGCCCAAATTTGTTATTTACTCCCATAAAGCTGCAAACATTATCCGCTTGTATCTGGGAGGACTTCCCTCAACTATGGCTTTCTATAATCAGTGCAGAATGATTTAATATAATTAAACATGTAATTAAGATACAATGCAAGGTTAAAGAATGACTGATTTTTGACTTAAACACAAGGACACACATTCTGCCCACGGAAAGTGCTCTGGAAATGAGCTGTCGGGGTAACGCGTGCCAAGGCACTTTTGCTAAGCTCAAGCAGAAGGATTACGATGAAGTGATGGAGCCAAAGCTTAAACAAAAGCTGAACTCACCTATGCTTCCCTTCCAGAGCTTCTCTTCCTTCCTCTCCTCAGCTATCTGGTTGCTGGTGAGCGAGGTCTGGCGCGAATGCACGCCTGTAGCGGCGGCGATGGAGGGCACGGACCGAGCCGGTCGCAGGCTGGCGCTGTCAGCCTTCCCAGGGTCCTTTCGTGACCGCTGCTGAAGGACCTTGATCATGGCATCCTTCTCAATTATTTTGGCATGGAGATTCTTTATTCTGCCAAAAGATGAATGCTCTGCTTACAGGAATGGAAAAAAAATTCATATGGGCAGGTCTCCCCTCCCAGGGGCAGCAGGGAGGTCCCCAGGCAGATGCCCTGCTGCTCTGTCCTCTCTGGTTTTGAGATACTTGGACAAGGCAGCTCCCAGCAGTTCCTCCACGGAAAACCATGCACTTCAAAACAGACAGCATTTCTAGCTATTAAGTCAAAACTTTTCTGCAAGGTTTAACTGAACCCATCTATGCTATGGTGTTACTAACCCAGCAGGAGCAGTGGGCAGTATCCTGAGCAGGCTGCACATTGCTACAATACAAACACATAGGCAATTTTCACCCCTGTAATGCATCAGGGCCAAATCTGGAAACTATGCTTTGGCAGACTACGCTAACCCCAGGATTCATGTCTGTTGTCAGCTGGAGTAAAGACCTGCTGAAGTGAGTGGAAAGGTTCCTTTTGGTTTCTCTAAGAGGTGGTCTGGGCTCTTCCTTCTCCCTCACTGCTGCAGAAACAATCAGCACATGGTGTTCAGAGCTGAGCAAAGCTCGCTACTTCTCTCATGCAGACCCTGAAGACTCTCAAATCACTAAAAAAATGGGATTATCTGAACTCTTCTCCAGGAATGATTAACACCAAATCATACTGAACAACTACCAAACGGTATTTTTCAAAAATTTGTCCACTGTGACAGTCAAATGACTAGCCTGACTGTGCTGTACAATATATAATACAATGCAGGTGCATTTCGTGAAGCAGTGAAAGCGTTAGTTTTCGTCATCACATGTTTAATTAGCAATGTAAACACAAGATGCTAATCTATATTTATGAAGGCAGTGGCAAAACTCCACTACTTCCCTGGAAGCAGGAGTAGCTTGCATCTGTGAGTGAAAAACAAAACCCAAACCCAGTAAAAACAATCACCGGTATTTTCCGCAAGCAACAAATACACCTTTTTTATCAAAGTATCTGCAAATTTGTGTCCTTGCATGACAGACTACTTTTAATAGTGGAACAGCCTCTGTTTTGTAAAAATGCTGGGTTTGCCACAGAAGGCTTAAGAAGAACATAGTGAGGAAGTCACCTAATGACAACAACTCTTTAATCCCTGTTTGAGTGCTGAAGAGCAAAACTAAGTCAAAGCGAAGCCAAGCCCATCCTTTCCAGGCATGTGGGAAGGAACAGAAGGGCATCCTGGTTTATCTGAACCCAGCCCCATCACACCAAGCAGGAATGGTGTGGCATTCCTTACGTGTACTCCATGTCCTGGCAACGGCGGTTGGCTTGCACGATCTCCTCCTCCTCCTGCCAGCCCCGCACCTCCAGCGCCGTCTCGCCATAGCTGCCATTGTGTGAGTGGCTCGGGGCCGAGGCATCCCTGGCAAAGAGGTTCACCACGGTGAGTCAGGCTCCTGAGACTGTGAGGGTGGCTTTTGCAAGTGAGACTGAAACTTGCAAAGAAAACCCCAAGCCCATGTTCAAAGAGCAAGCTAGTGATGGTTGCCTGTCAATGGGACCTGGCACCGGGGCATCCTGTTGCAGGCTACTCTTGGCTCGGGCTGGGTCATTAATGCCATTAATTTAACCGGGTTAAAGGAACACAGAGCATGCTGGAGTCATGGGTGACCTATACAGGGCTAACAGCCATCCAGAAGGACAGGGTCAGACATCAGAGGGACTCACTCGCTAGATCCCAAGCCAACAAGACTACATCATGAACCAGTAACAAAGCTTTGGAAGTCGAAAAACAGCATAGGAATTGCTGCCTAGACTGGAGTGCAAAAGAAAAATCCATCCTGAGTCACGCACCTAAACACATTTCAAAGGGAAAACTCATTTTTGGATGTTTTCTGGGGATTTGGTTCCTCAGAAACTGGGGTGAGAAGTTAATTATCCCATCCTCCTGATCACTGCTAAGTCTCACTGCCTTTTGTGCTTTTGGCCACCACGCTCCGACAGAGATAAACTGGAGACAGATAATCCAGACATATGCAATGTGAATGGGAAAGGGTTTACACCAGGGTGTGTCAGGAATGGCTGAAGGGAGGAAGTTAGTTCAGAGCAGGGAAGATCCAACAGGGAACATCTGTCTTCCAATATCTACAAGGCTGTTTGAACATCAACAGTGTTCTGTTGTTCGTCCTGTATGTCTGGGAAGGACAAGAATCAATGGAGGTAATTTGCAGTAAAGAAGTTTAGCTTAGCTATCAGGAAAAACATTTTAGTTTGAAGATTAATGAAGTGGTGAAAAGGGGGATTTAGGCAACAAAATTTCCCTTATTACAGGTTTTTAAAACGAGGTTAGACAACCTTGCTGCAGGCCATGGGATGGGTGCAGCCATACACCAAGCCCCTGCTCACTCCGCTGGTGTGCTTGGAGGAGCTGCCTTACCTGTGCTGTGTAATTTGGCACCTTCAGACTGCCAGAGACCATTGCTTGAATCCGATGCCTAGATTTGATAAACTTTTGGACCTGGTCAGAAGGATAAACCCTGTCTTAATCAACTATTGTATTTCACTGGCATGATACCCTGGAGAAGTGCATTAACCCTGGCAGTGCGACTCAGCAGGGAAAGGCAAGCAACACCCAGCCTTAAGAAACCACCCATTTTGTATTATTTCCCCATGCTTTCCATGGTGAACAGAGCTGCCTGCTGGCAGCAAGGTCATCTTACCTCTCCGTTGCAGCCGTGGCTGCAGCGTTCATGGCAAAGTGCCGGATCGTACTCTCCTCCAGATATTTCTGCTCCCACTTGGTCATGTCAGCTTCCAAGGCCAGGATCCTCTCCTCCTTCTCCCGCACCAGCTCCATGAGGGCTGGGGCATTATGCTCCGGAAGGCTGCTTGCCTGGTAGCTGCCCTGCCTCTGCCAGTGGAAACAGGGACAGATATTCATGCCCTGCCAAGCATGGGAGCCGCTGACCCTTTTCCCCTCAGTTTTCTGGCACATACAAAGACATCCCCATGTCTTTTGACAGGGGCAGGTGGAAACCCCAGGCTAAACCCCTTAGCTTGCAAGAGAACAGGCGAGTTGACCATATGTGCAACCCTAGCACATGCTGCCCCAGACCATGCTGACAGAAGCAGGGATTTGACCGCTACCTTGGATGTGCAGAGATTTCCTGGGATACCCCAAGCCAAGGGAAAAAGTAGGAAAAAAAGTTGGTAGGAAAAGAAGCAGTGAAGCTTTAAAAGATACTCTTCTTGCTGGGACTTCATGCCCATAGCTGGGCAGTGCTTAGTATGGACAGGCAGCTATTTCCAGAGGGTTTATATATTAAAGCTGAAAAAAAAGGACCTTGTGACCTAGTTACATGGCACCCCATTCAAAGCAGCAGCTGGGAAAATATCCCAGACATGCATTTAAGCTTGTCCCTTCTGGCACATTAGCTCTCTTGTGCCCTCAGGGGATGCCTTCTGTGGTGTAACAGCTAACTTTCTAACTAGAGGGGCAGTGCCCCGGGCACTGTGGGGTGGCTCCCATGGGACGCTGACAAGCAGCAGTGGGTGCGTAACTCTTTCCATCTATGCTGCAAGAAAAGTGCTTGTCCAGGCAGGATTTATTCCACTCAGTTACAGAACTTAATTAAGTCACCTAAGCAGCATGGGTAGCTACCCTGAACTCCTCTCACTGCTGATAGAGAGCGGAGGCGGATGGGGATCCAGTCCTTGGCTCAGCAGAGGGATGAGTGCACACTGAGGGGAGAGGCATAAAGCTCTGGGAGAACTCAGGAGAAATAAATTAATTTTTAAATGAAAAATGCAAGAGATTTGTTATACTCCATGTATAACAGTACTGTGCTAAAGAGGAAATCATATCTCAGGAGCACTGGCTTCTCATTCTTGCTACACCTTGAAGTTCCACTGGCAAAGCTGTACCATTGAAACTAGAGATACCAGGGAAGGGCTGCAGCCTTTGCCTCTGGTGCAGTAACAACATGTTTGGAAGATGCTTTCTGGAAGTGCAATATGGAGCGGCCCTTGGGAACAACGGCTGTGACTCTGCTCCTGCAAAACTACTCTCAAATCTCTGGCAGGAAGGTACTATTTTGGAAGTGTGGTCCTGATCTGCAACTGGTATCTTGGGACATCACGGGTGCTTGTCATCTTCTCAGTCAAAACATCTGCCAGCCCTGCACACTGAACCTGCAATGCTGACTGAAAGAGTTTGTTTATTGGTCCCAATTTGTGCATCAGTGATAAGGACGATTTGCCATTTGGACTCAGCTACCAGAAAGCTGGGGACAGAAGGGATTCTGGCTCACTGTCTCCTTGTGTGCTCAGTCCCTTCTGCTGACTCTGGTAAAAAGGAGAAAAGAAAATCTCCTTTTTTTCTCTACAATGAGAAAATGTTTCAGTAGCTACAACTTTGGTAACTCAGAGAAGACAGCTCTGAAGCGAAAAGCTGGGGTATTTTGATGCCATGTGATTCTCTGCAGCGTTGTGGCTCATAAACAAACAGCAGGGATAACAACAGAAAAAATACCCCGAAGTTTTCTCTCAAAGCTGATAGATGAGACAAGAAGAGTATCTTTCCTCTTAAAACTTACTAGATGGAATGGGTGCTGGCATTTGAAAACGATGTCAACCCAAAAGCCAATTGCTAATTACAGTGCCAAAAAAATTTTAAACAATCTGTAAGTTACAGAGGAATTTTCTGCCAAAATGAACAGACATAGCCTGAACTCCCAAGACAAGGACTTCAGCGGCAGGTCATCCCTGTTACTTAATATATCAATTTGTCTCTGTATCCTGGCCTTTCTTAGTTCTAGTTTCATCTTCACTTGAATTTTAGTCGTATTTTTCTCAAATGTTCTTTTCTCAAATGGTATTAGCATGTCATAGCCCATGCAATTCCTTTGTTAAATGGGAAGAGAGCTGGCTAAGGGGGAACTGAGAAGAGTTGAACGCCAAGCCCATGGTGGACTGGGCAAGAAAGACTTAACACACTTCTACGGCAGGAAGAAAGAGCCGAGATGAACGAGAAGGGTCTGCAGGGAGCAGCAGCAGAGTGATACCTTCGGAAAGGTGCTGGGGGGCCTGCCCTGCCCTAGGGCTGCCCGAAGGAAGGGGATGCTCTCAGGTCTGGCCACCTCATGACTCTGCAAACCACTGACACTGACCCTGACCGTAGAGCTATTTCCCAATGGCATCCTGCCAGCAGGATCGGCCCCTCTGCTTTCTGGCAGCACAAGCTCTGTGTAACAGCTGCTTTGGTGTCCACTAATGGCTTATAAATAAGGAAAGGTTATAGTAGCAGATGCGTGCGATGACAGATATGAGTGAGCCCTTCAAGAGTTCCAGGAGAATCATGCTTTGCTTATGTTGCTGGTTTTTCCCCAAGCCGTAGTTTGATACATTTAGCGTATCTGCTCACTCTCCTCCAGAGCCAATGCCCATGTATTCAGTACTTGGTCCAGGCTGCAGCCTGGAAATTCTCCCTGCAACCTCCTCATGCTTTATTTTTTTCCTTTTCAGAAATGACTGGACTTTGGGACGTAGGGATGGAGGTGTTATAACAAAGGAATCACTGTGCATACAATACAAGCATAACAATACCCCTCTAAGGACACAGGGCTGCCAAAAAACAACGGGACACACAGAAATGCAAATCTATACTCCTAGCCCATTCTGGACTGGACTGATATATAAATGTTTTATTGTCTGAAGATGACATCACTTGGCTCCAGATCTGTCATGGGTTAAGGTTTCTATGAACCACATACATCAAGCTTTGCACAGAACAAATATGGGCCTAGGTCTTGCTCCTACCAGATCCCACATCATCCCACTTGGCCTTTTCAATGAAAAATAAGCTAAAATTTTTGGGGTAAATCTCATGAGTAGCGCACCTTTCCTCTCCTCCTTCTGTGTGGAGCTGATTTTTGCACACTCTGTCATTGCTAGAGAGAGAAACCTAGAAGGACATTTTCCCCTGCCTGCCCTTGGGCAGGGGAGCCAGGACATTCCAGCCCAGCAGCAGGCAGGGCTCAACTGTGTCCAGAGCCCCACAGCAGAATGGCCGCATCCTCTGCTGAAGATCAGGAATAAGAATCATAGAGTGGATTGGGTTGGAAAGGACCTTCAAAGACCATCTAAATCCAGCCCTCCTCTCATGGGCAGGGAAAGCTTCACAAGCTCAAAGCTCCATCCAACATGACCTTGAACACTTCCGATGATCCAGGACCCTACCCAAAGGAATGGTTTAGGACGAAAGCCCAACAATCTGAATCCAAAAGCAAGGTGGCACCTGGCAGGGCTGCAAGTGACTATCTCTGTTAAAATCAACACCAAAGGACCCATGCTGGGGTCCTGCCCACATCACCCTGTCCTCACCTGCTGCATCCTCAGCGAGTCCAGCTCTCGCTCCAGGCGTGTGCGCAGCCGCCGCTCCATCTGCTCCCTCTTCTCGCAGGCCGCCTGCAGCTGTGTCAGCGCCTGCTGCAGCTTTTCCACCTTCTCCACGTAGGCCTGCTTCCTGCGCAGCTGTGGGGTACAGGGGGTCAGCAGTCTGGAGGGCACTGTACCCCACCCTGGGCCACTGGGACCCCTGTGCGCTTGCAGGCATGCACTGGGCTCGAGCATGACTTCGGTCATTTGCTTCCAAGAGTTTCTCTAGGGAAAGGATGGCGCCTCTTTGATGGGCAGGGAATGTGCACAGCCGGCATTGCTGGGGCAGATCTACCCTTTTCGGAAGGAATGCTGCCCAGATCTTCCACCCACTGGGGATCTGCTAACCATGAACCCCCTGGCCATTTCTAAGTGAGAGCTGTCATGTTGGTGGATACTCTTTGGGCAAACACACAGGCTGGACCCAGTTAAGAGGAATCCCTGTGGGTTTTACTGACTGCTGACACTTGGCACACCACCTGCACCCAAACAGAGGGGTTCTTTTTTCACTCCTGCATATTCGCTCAACACAGGTGGAACAAGCAGAGTGCCAGAAGCGCTCCACCTACTCTTATCTTGCTCACAGGTTTGTCCACGCTGATCTGAAGATGGGAGGTCCTGGCAGCTAAAGCCAGGCCCTCTTTATGTCTTTAATGCAATTACTGAAGGGCTAAACGTGACACAAGGATTTTGCAATGCGGGGTTTTACAGTCAGAGATTGCTCAAGCAGCATACCCCAAAAGGGGTATGAATTCCTCTTCTGTCACCCTAAATCCATCCATGTCACAGGCGAAGTGAAATACAGGCTTGCCCACAGCAAAAACATAGCTTGGTCAAAACAAACCTCTCTAAAAAGTGGCACCAACAACTGGCAGAGTGACCTCCTTAGCCCTGCTGCAATCTAGGCTAACGCTTACAGCTCCCTGGGCTTTCCATGAAAATTAATGAGATTATAATCCCCACTAGTCTCTGGCAGCAGCATAAAGACCGCATTCCTCAGGAGCTCACAACTTGGCAAGACCCACACAGCAGAGGCTTCTTGCTGAATGTGCTATTTTGGCAGCAGGAAGGTGTTTGTGCCACCTCCAGCCACACCAGCATGGATCAGAGAGTGTTAAGAGAGCTCCCCGAGGGTCTCTCTTTGGCAGCAGACCTCATCTGCTCTCCCATGTCCTGCCAAATGCTGCAGGGTCCATCTGTATCACAGCAGCCACAACTCGGCTTGGGAGCAGCCCCCCAAGCCCCAGGGTTCACACACTCACACACCTCTGCCCTCGTGGGTGAGGCGATGCTCACGTGTCCACCACCTTCAAAAACAATTTTGCAGGAGATGTACAACAAGACAGTTCTCACATTCATAAGTTTATAGGGAGGTTCTCAAGCCAATTCTGACTTTTCTATTCTGCATGTAGATTCATAAGCAAAAAAAAAAAAAAAATCACCCATGCATTTAAAACACAAAGCACAAAATGTTGTAATTCAAATTAATTTGGGTTGCCAGTGAAGCATGGATCCATAAGGGAGGGGCGACTACAATCAGAGACATGTGACACTAAGCTCCAACACCTCACAGACACACAGACTCCAAAAATCCCAAAACTGGATGGCACCTGGAGAGGTACCAATCCATCCTCCTGCCGCACGGTAGGATCAACTGTACATAAAACCTGGCACGTATTTATATAAGCTGTTTACAAAATCACCCAGGGGTAGGAACTACACAACCTATCCCTGTAAACTACTTCACAGCTTATTCTCCTTTACTGCCAGAAAACTTTTACCCTAATGCCTAATCTGGCTTTCTCTTATGCAATTTAAGCAAATTACTTCTTGCTCTGTTTCCAAACTGTGATCTACTAGAGCAAGAAGCATTTAATTAAACAATTCACTTCTTCACTAGATCAGCAAACTTGCCTGAACACTGCCCTTGTCCTGGGGATTAGGAAAATAAAGATAAAGAAGAGCTAAGGCTAAAAGGGGATGATCCAAGCAAATAAATCTGAGTAAAGACGAGTGGGTCTTGGAAAAATATCTGTGCTAGAAACGTAACTCCAGTTTGAACAATCGAATTCTATAGATACGAGATTTGAATGAAAGGCTGTAAGAGACCGAGAATCCACTATCACTCTAAGCAGATTGTTTCACTGTTAATTACTCTTAACTCTTTATTTCCAGCCTGATTTGCTCAGCTTCAGCCTCCCAACACTGCATCGCATTATTTCCTCTTATGTTAAAGAGCAATGGATGGATGAAGGGAAAGCAGTGGATATTGTGTACTTTGACTTCGGCGAGGCTTTCAAAACTGTCTCTCACAACATCCTCAGAGGTAAACTCAGGAACCGTGGATGAGTGGACAGTGAGGAGGACTGAGAACTGGCTGAACAGCAGATCCCAGAGGGTGGCCCAGGGTCTGGTTGGAGGCTTGTCACTAGTGGCATCTCCCAGGGTTCAATATCGGGCCCAGCACTGTTTAACCTATTAATCAATGACTTGGGTGAAAGGGCAGATGCCTCCTCAGCAAGTTCCCTGCAGATACAAAGCTGGGAGGAGTTGCCGATACCCCAGAGGGCTGTGCAGCCCTTCAGAAGGACCACAACAGGTTGGAGAGATGGGCAGAGAGGAACCATCTCAAATTCAACAGGGGCAAACGCAGAGCCCTGCACCTGGGGAGGAATAACCCCACAGTCCAACACAGGACGGGGGCTGACCTGCCGGAAAGCAGCTCTGCAGAGAAGGACCTGGGGGTTCTTTACCATGTGGGTGACCGAGCACTGGAACAGATTGACCAGGGAGGTTGTGGAATCTACCTCACTGTAGATAATCAAGAACCATCTGGACACAATCCTGTGCCATGTGCTCTGGGATGGCCCTGCTTGAGCAGGGAGGCTGGGCCAGACGACCCACCGTGGTCCCTTCTAATCTCACCCAATCAGTGATTCATGTTCATGTGCATGGACCAAAGCCCAGCCAACTTTTCACTTCAATTCTTCCCAGCAAAGAACAGCTTCTGGACCCCAAATAAATTGTACAGCTGCTTTCCGAGCCCTCTCCAATTATTCAGTTTTCTATTCAAAGCATGGAACAGACACTGATTCCAGCAGCAGTTCGCTAAATGACATGTGGTGATAATACCACCTACACATTTTGAATTAAATCCTTCTACTAGCAGGCACTCAGGATAATGCAGATTTACATAGAAGACTATCTTATGTTAATTCAACTTAGTAGCTACTGCTTATTTCTCAAGGCTTGATTTAAAACGCTGTTAATTACATGCTGGTGGTAGAAGAAATCTGGGTGGATTTACAAAGCAGTGCATGAGCTAGAGCTCTGCTAACAATAATAACAGTCATTTTGATTTGACTGAATTTGTGTTTTCTTCAATATAGTCCCAATTATAGTAAAAATCCCTGGTTTAAAATGAAGGTTTAACACTGCAACTTATCTTCTGCACATGTCTAATTAAGATCCAGCAACACTGGAGACTGTTGAAAAGGTGCTCTGATTCAGCCATGAAACAGGACAAAAGGGAAAGCGAGTGCCAGAGCTTGGGCACATGCTGTCAGTCTCAGATTAACTGCGCCTCGCCCAAGCTGCCTAACACTGCCTTGAACAATTAAAACGCAGCAGCTGGGCTAAAATTCATTTGAACTGCGCCTAGAATGAAAAAAGAAGTGAAAAGGTACCAGATCAACATGGGTTTGTCAGGCTGAGGACTCTGATATACTCTGGCAAACACCACTGCATCCCTTTCATATATGACACCTCTGAGATCCGCCATGCCCCAGGCAGGAGATTACCACCTCTGCAACACCTGCCACGCCCTGGGCAGGTTAGGAGCTCCCTAGAGGGGAACATCTAACCTCTCCTCAGCTCTACTAGTCCAGGATCTGGATCTCCTCAGCTCTACCAATCCAGGATCCAGCAGAGGCACATTTCTGTTGGATGATTAGACTAAAACCTGACTACTGCCAAGCTCTTAGAGCCCTAAGGCTGCAAACATATTTACTACAACACAGCAGGCAGAAGGTAGGTTCTTGAACCACCTGCCTGGAAATCACTGTATATGCTTCTGCCTTCACTAGTCTCTACTCAGCAAATCAATGTTACCTGCCAACACCACACTAACAGTCTGTGGACCAGACACGAGCCAAACACGGTTTCTTCCAATCCCCTGCATGATGCCATGAGTGTAGAAGCAGGTGTTGCCACCTAAAACATTCCTTTATTCAGCCCTTTGTAATGAAATGCAAATAGAAAACCTCAGGTTGCCTTTAAGCCAAACAGTGTCAAGTGAATTATGTACAGATTAAAGATATGCTGGCTCCTGCAGCTACCCTAAAGGGACTGCCCCAAATACACCAGGTCGGTGAGCAGGCTTTAGTCTAACTAACAAAGGAGCAGTTAAACTTAACGTGAACCTCTTCCTGCTGCTGAGTGCATCCATCCAAGGAAATGGAGTTTTCAAAATGTTTCTAAACAGGGAGTCAGAATGGGCCAATGGTCAGGTACAAAGCAGCAATGCCTTCGGCACTCACATATAGTACCTTAAATCTTCCAGACTCTAAGTAAGCATTGGTTAGCCTAACGGGGGGTCTGTCACTGGGGTATCATTAGATACCCCAATAAAAAACATTCGAAAATCACTGAGGTCAATTGTCCCTTCATCTTTCCAAGACGATGAATGGCATTTAATTTAACCGCAGCTATTTGGGAAAAGCTTTCTCTGCTCCTCACGAGACCCTTTGCATCTGCGCACCCAGCAGACTCCTGTGGATTTCCCCCCTGCCCCTGGCCAGCCCTGGGGACGGTGCAGGTGGAAAATGAGGCTCTGAAGGGGAGCAGAGCAGCCCAAGATCATGCCAACAGTCTGTGCCAGAGCCTGAACCTCTACCAAATCTGCTAGGGTAGAGGTTCACCAATGGCCTTCCCCTCATCAATGACCTGCCCACTCAGGGAGTAAAGATCATGTTTCTTTTACTTCCCATAAAACATTCTCCCTCTGTTGGTCCCACAGACAGAGATTTTAGGGGTCTAAAAGGTCAAAAAGGCCTGTTTTGACAGTCTTGACCGATCTGCTAGAATGCATAGACTTTCAAATAGTTACTAGATCCACACCTCCTGATTTGAAGGTCCTTAAGGAATACAATAAATTGAGACTTTCTTCACCACTAATGGAAAACTGATAATGTCACTTTCAGTTATAATTAAAACTGAGCATTATTTCCACTTTGAATTTGCCTAGTTTCAGCTTCCACCTACTACATATTGTTCTGTCTGTGCGTTTAAAGAGCCCCCTGTGCCTGGGATTTCTCTTCCTATCTGAATACCTACTTTCATTATCAGGCTTATATGATTATTGCTTAAAGACCTCTCAGAGTTTTGGACTTCTTGGGTCTCACAGTATGATAGGTTCTCTTCAGCTCTCAAATAAAACCTGTAGCTCTAAATCCTGGTCAGTCTGCTTCCAGCTGGATCAGCCAGATTTTTAAAGATGTGAAGTCACCAAGCCCTGCACTGCTGTGCACATCTCAGAAGCCTCCTGGTGTTATTTGGCAAGAAATGGGATGCACTAACACCACACGTCTGTACCAAAGTCCCAGGCCAGTGAGTAGTCAGACTTTTATTTGATTCTTCTGTTAAATCCTACCATTACCTCAGCCACCAGCTAGTTGAATTTGATCTTGTTCTTGGTTACACATTGAAGGCTTTGCTCTAGACACATCCATGGTCTCCTTTGCTTGCTTGTTTGGCTCAGTATTGTATAACAACACGTTTTCTCTATAAAAGGGCCAGTGCAAGGGAAACAGGAAGACCTAACACCCTGTGAGTAAAAGAGAATCAGGACTCGGGATGGAGAAAGGTCTAACCATGAGCCATGTCTATCCCCAATGCACAGAAATACTGTCCATGCCTCACCTCCTCTTCCAGCTTGATAACCTTGGCTTGTGCATTGTTTAGGGCCTGGTCGAGGATTTCGATGTGCCTCCGCTGGTCCTCGTTGGCAGAACGCACAGCTGCCAGTTCCATCTCCAACTTCTCCTTCTCCTTCAAGTGCTCTTTGTCTGAAAGAAAGACAAGAACAAGAGCCACTCCATAAGGACAGCTCACCAGGCCACACACCAGAGGTAAGCTGCCACCTCCCCAGAAAAGTAAAAATTATGTGAAGCATCAGCGAGTAGGGCCTTTACAACACAGTGCTGAGACACAGTGGGCAAGGAGCTTCTACTGCCAGGGCTCAGCCCCTCCGTGCCCAGCAGCAGAAACAAGTGGCAGCTTGGGCTGCATCTGCACTAGCAGAGCTTGTGGACCCCAGCACTGCCTCACAGCTTTCCATTCTGCTGAACTCCTCGCACATGCCACAGCAAAATTTTGGCTTGCACCAACTACCCCTTTTTTACACAACACCCTACATCAAGGGCTGCTTATAGCTGCCAGCTTCAATGCTGATGCCCTTCCGTAAAGGGCAAGAAACCTCAGCCCCATGGGTGTGGGCTGTGCTGTGCCTCGTGCTTTTTATTTGCAAGGATGGAGATCATGACACACAGAAAATTTGAAGAAGCCAAATAATAAACACAAATCGGTGCTGGACAGCCTGAAAATGGAAAGAGGGGAAAGCAGTAATGAAGAATATGAAAGGGAGCCTCTGTACAGGCTTTCTCTGACCATGCAGACAAAAAGGGAGGCCCCATGGGTGCCATTTCAGCCCTATGGAGGTCCTGGGTGACCTTCCAGACCGGCAGGACTTAAGGATCCAATGATCAGTGCTCCCCTCCTGTTAAGCATCACAAGCGAGACTAAAGCATGTAGATAACCTCTGTGCTGAAAAATCATCCCTTTTTTGGGTAAGATTTAAAACAACATTAAAAAAATAAACAACTGGCTAAATTCGGTCAGCTCTGCTCACACCTTTGTCTTCAGCAACAAACTGCAGGCCCACCATTGACTTTGCTGGCAAGCTGCCTGGGGAAATGCTTGGCTCCATCTGCTTCTGCCCTGATAGTGCTGAGAAGCCATTTCTGGGAACATGAGTGTCACTGGATCCCTGATGTCAGAACACAAACAGTTAATGACTGGAGTGAGCAGGGGATCGAGGTTTCATTCAGTGACATCTGAGATTTCAAAATCTGGCCTTCGCTCTGAATGACAACAAAAATAGAGTACTTGGAAAGCCTCCAGGAAGGAAAATTTCCTCCAAAAATTTATTTGGCATCAATTAATCATTGTTTTGAATTTTGATTTTTAAAACGTAGCATTACATAATTTATTATTTTTTTAACTGAAGTGAAAAGTTGCTTCAAAGACACTGAAACATATGAAATCTGCCTGTGAGGAGCCAATTCAGTGTTGTTATGCCTCAACAATGGTTGTCAGAGGCATGTGGGGGGAGGAAGCGTACACGTGCCACTTGCAGGAGGCAGCCAGGGGTGGAGGAAAGCCTCGTCTCTGGGAGACACTGTGGAGGGGCTTCTCCAATCAAGTCACGACAAGGTCTCCGCCGATGGATGGCACAGGAAGGTTGGACTGGACCAATGGTCCCCTGCCAGCGGGCGGACTTTGGGAGGATACAGAGGGGTATAAAACCTGCATCAGGGCTCGCCGCTGCTTGCTGGGGCTCACTACTGTTTGCTGCTCCCCCTCGCTCCCTCCTTTGCCCTGGCCCCAGCCCCAGCCTGCCTTCTGGCTCTCCTGCCCTTGCTGCCTCATCCTCACACCTGTCCTGCCTCCCTGTGCCCCTGACCGCTGCCTTGCCGCTTCGCCCCGCGTCCTTGCCTGCATCCAGCCCTGCCACACCAATCCAGCCCACCCTGCTGCCCCGATCCAGCCGGTCGCCACGACCCTGCCCAAGGTCCTGGTCCTCCCCATCCGAGCGCCCGCTCACCGCGTGTCCGGTGCTGTCGCCGCAGGAGCCGCGCCCCTCCGGGAGCTGCACAGGCTCGCTAAGACCCAGCCTGGCCACAGGTAAGGTGCACACCCCTGCTTCCTGGACATCGACTGCACTGCTCTGACTCGCTGGTGGTAATGCCCTCTTTTTCTCTCTGTCCCCTCTCACTCTCTCCATTCCTTTCCCATTTTCCTTAGTCTTGCTCTGACTTTTCTAGCCGTCTTTAGTAGGGTAACTCCTTTTTGTTTTGTTTTTCATTACCAATAAACGGTTCTCAGATACATTGTTAGCCTTGTTTGGCTTAATTTCGTTCCTGATCATCCATCCATTTTTAAAAGAACTCCTCACAGTTCCCCACAGTGGAACGTGATACTGCCCCAAACATCCAGCCCATGCCACCCAAATGTGACCATTCAAGCTGGAAGCCCAACCATCCACCTTCCCCCAAGCAGGGTCAGAAAACTTCACATGACCAAAGCCATGCCATTTCAGACCTGAGTTACCCCCAGCAGGGCCACATTCTTCCTCAATGTCAGGTGGGATGAGAACAGGTTTAATTCACACACCATCAGCAGGTGCCGGCAGCGAGGTGAGATGTACACAAGCTGAGCCATGTGCAACAAGGCAAAAGTGGACGAGGTGAGCCCAAACCCACTCAGCTGTCTTCCCACTTAACCTAAAAGGAGGAACTCAGCACCTCATAACAAAAAACCATGGCAGCAACATCATCATGCTGGTCACTGCAAAGCCTACAAGCAAAGCCCAGTGAGTGCTGCAGACACTACACCACTGACTGCCACCACGAGCCATCTTGGTGTGGTAGTGGCCTTCTTCTTCCCTTGTTGGCAAGGGATTTTATATTAGACATGCAGACCTCTTCCTTCAATGCAAAAATATTTACTTCAATCAGATTAGCCAGCGGGAACATTAATATCTGCTGTAGAAAAGTGTAAATCTGAGCAAATTATCAGGGAGCTAAGCTAATGTCATTAGAGGGTGAGGAAGCTGGAAGAGGAATGTTATTTCAGTCCTGCACTCCACCACCTCACGATGGTACCACACGTGCTCTGCTCTGGATTTGGAACCCGTGTTTCGCGTTACACATGGGGATAACACATAGCAAAACAGGACTTGGGTTCTTAATTTTCAACTTCCCTTCAGGGAACTTGAAGCCCTCAGCCTAGACTGCTGCATTGTGCTTTCTATCCTGCCATAAGAGGACAAATTATAACAAATACACAAAATAATCACCACTAGAAAGCTGGCAAGAGAAATTTCCTAAACACTTCAAGCTCTCAACCTTTCTCTACATCAGCTTCATTCTGTAAAATCCTGCAGGTACATTTTATAAGTACTTTACTTGCATTAACTTTTAGTGAAGAAGGACTTAGTTGAACATACCTTAAATTCTCTTCAAGTGCAAACAAGGTATCCTTAAAGTCTAAAAATACTATTTTACTACACTACCCTTGCATACACCTTTTTAACTAAAGGACTGCAATTAATAACTATTTCTATATTCTGGTGGGAAACTGTCACACCCCATTACAGAACAGTTCCCAAAAGGCTTCACTGTTGCAGCTCGCAGTTGTAATCTCACAGCTCTCTACACACTGCCTCTGACTGTTGTACCTCCACACACTGTGGATATTACACCTGTACTCTGGCTGGGTAGAAGAAAGGGGATAAAGCAAGGAGGCTGCTTCAGTACTTCTCAAACAGGCTTTCTGCGTTGTCAAGATGGGCAAGTACACCAAAAGTAGACAAGTCTTGAATCTGCTTTGAGATGGAAACTTTAGACAAAAAGATACACTAAATCTGTGTCATCTCTTGCCTGTAGCTCAGATGTGACTCCTACCTTAGCACAAATTACATCCAAGTATCAACTTATTTGACCAATATAATGACCATCTCAATACATCCCAAGTTAATTTTTGCCTTGCTCTGATGTTGCAGAGTGGCAACATGGACATATTTAAAAGACAGTCCTCGCTACTACAAAATGACCACTGCTGGCAGAAGAAAATATATCAAATTACAGCAGCCGGAGACTAATTTGGCTGCAGGAGATTTGCTGCAAACAAGAGTGGCTCCCATATCACATCCCTCGCAGCACTTCCAATAATTTCTCTTATGCAGGTTTTCATTTCCCAATGGTGGCTCTTCACTCACAGCTGTTAATTCCACGGATGCTTTCCAGTGACCGTGCCTTTCCTCAGTGAAACCTGAAGGACTTCTTCAGTCTCTCGTCAGTCTTGCAGCTCCTGACATGGCAAGTGTGTGGAGGAGCTCTGCCATCTGCCTTCTTGGGTCACAAGAGTCACTTCTTGTGCTCACCTAGATCAAGCTGTGTCCCAGCCAACTCCAGCGGCCCAACCTTCCTGAACAGCTAAGTACCATGGCTGTGAGGCAGGGGATAAAGAGCAGGATGGGCTCTCATGCTCTGGCAGTCTCCCTAGACTGACTGTCAGAAGGAATCTGAAATGAGGACAGGACCTTGTTGCCTGCTTCAGCAGCTGGTATCCACCCCGTAATAATAAGCAAAATAAATGAATCAGTATTTACTCCAAGCAGCCAAACAGGAGCAGGTTTTCCACAGCTTTACTAAATTCTCTGCACATTAAATAGGGCCAGGTTGCCAGGCCCAGACGTTGAGGTTTCCCTCCAGAAGAGCAGCAGAGCCACTGTCCATCTGCCCAAGCCTCGCTCAGTCCTCTGCAGCTGTGGTTTGATGCTGACAAAGCTGGGCCAAGGGAGGCCTGGAGCAGCAATGCAGATTATTTCCTGATTATTTCCTGTCTGGAAAAGGGAACATTTCTTTGCCTGGGATATTTGGGACAGAGATATATGCACAAGTTCGTGGCACACGAACTGAACACTTCCACGAAGCGTAAGGCTCTATCAACACACTGCTAAAACTGTCCACGCATCCCCACTAACAGATGCAGAGCCATGTGGATGGGCACAGACCTCAATCTGTCTCAGACACCTGAAAAAACAGTGCTCCCACAGTTCAGAAATCGCCCCCCCAAAAAATACACAAAATTCTCACACTCCACCAAAACATATTTTTCCTAAGATATGACATTGTAAGCTTTCTCTCAGCCCTATGCCCTTGAAACCATCCTCAATCTTCCTGCCTCTCCCTTTACACAGCATCTCTAAGCCTCCTCCTAAGCGTCTCTTCCCTCGCCTGTATGGGCCCATACGCCTTCATCAGTTGCCGCTTCATGGCTTTCCTTAAAAACAACCCTTTTCCCTGACAAAACATCACATAATTATCTTGAAATGAACATGGTGTGAGTATTTTCCAGCCTCTGATAGAACAGTAGCATTCCTCTTCGGCACAAATGCCTAGCACTCAATACTTTGAGGCATGTGGCCTGGCTTTGCCTATTATTATTTCAAAGAATAAGATTTTTTTGTCACCTCCGGTCTCCATCTCAGAGCGCATGACTGCTCTGCACTGCTGCACTGCTAATGGAAAGCTCTGTGAGGAACTGAGAAGTGATCCTTGAACATCCTGCCTTGCCACATTTCTTTTTCAGGGAGTTATTCCTATTACTGGAGTTTTACCTTAGAAAAACTGGTGTGCAGTATTACCAACCTCAAGAATCTTATCTTTCTTTCTTCAGCTCATCACCAGAGTGGCTTAAAAACAACAACTTTTAGGAAACTGCTGATGTTGGAGTCTTCTTATATAACTTGGGTCATGTTTCCCAGCTGTCTTCCACAAACATAGGGACTAGAAATCTGCTTTTGCTTTCCTAATGAAAATTAAGATTTGCATTTACTAATCTGCATTTACTTAATAACCTGCTACTCTAAGGAAAAAACCAAAACATCACTTTCACAGCAAACTTTCTTCTCTTCTGCTAAAAATGACTATTTCAATCTCAGTGTATACATGGCAGCTAAAACTCAGTTTTCTTCCTCTCAGTTTTCTGCCTGTGCATCCCATTAAAAGACACGAGGAAGATACAAACTGGGCTTGCAAAAACCCCCAGGTCAGCAGTGAGGTGCAACCGAACCCCAGTCAAGGTCTGCCCCTGCAGAAGACTCCCAAACACACAAACATCAGCGTATAAATGCAGTCAGCAACAGAGGATTTCCAAGCAGAACCTTTTATGAACTCTGAGAGGGGTGTTTTAGGCAGACACCCTGATATCGAGGTCAGTACCATGCATGTCCCAGCAGCCCAAAGAACACGACTGGAGAGGACCTGCTTTACATGTGCCCATTTTTCTATTCTTGGAAGCACTCTGCATTGCATTAGTAACATTTAGCTCTCTGGCCTAGCCAGGAGACACTCCAAGCATCCAGACCTTCTTATGTGATAGGATCCGAAAAGCTATATTTGTTTGTAAGCTGTGAATTGATTGCGGCAGTATGCTGAGTGCACAGCGCGAAGTTGCACTGCTAGATATTTATCAGCTGAAGCACAGAGCATGTTTATTTTCCATGAACTGGAAAATAACTCAAATTGATTCCATCCTGGGGATTTAACTCCTCCTTGAAGCTAACAGCATATAGCAACACTGCCAGGCTGTCTCTATACGAAGAGAGCAGATCCCAGTCTCCAGTTTCCTCAGAGCAGCTTATCCCATTTGAACTCTTCCCGAGGATGACAAGATTTATACGGCAATGCTCTTTCCTTAACAGATCATCCCACTGGATTCACAGCACTGTCTACACCCCTTTATGTCATTTGCTAATATGGCAAAGCTCACACGTCACGGAAAAGATCACTGGATTCTTTTCTGGTTTGTGCACACATGTACCACATGATGAGCCCTACTGGCATCACTGCTGCTGGTGGGACCCAGGAGAAGGCTCTCCAGCATTTGGAGCAGCTGGTGGACATTACAGGGCTGGTGGTGAGGCATGCTGAGTAGCACCAAACTCTGCAGTGCTGATGGAGGTGGATGGTTCTCCACTGCAGTTGCAGCTCATCTTCCGAGGAAGCTCTTGGTGCCATAAAACAGAAGGATGAGCTGTACACAGCACTGAGCTTCAATGGGATTTAAGCTCACAAGATACTGCACAGCTTCCAGGTGGCCAAGCCTTTCTGGAAGCATGCTAAAGATGCTTAGGATACAAAAGAAGCCACACAGCATCCGGCTGCTCAGGCTGGATGGTCACACAAACACCATGGCAAGGAAATCAGCAGCACTATGGCCAGTCATTATGAGAGCCTACTATGTACTGGGAATGGATGCTTTCATAGCAATAGAAGCTGTAAAATCTCTGTCACTTTGGTCCTTTGTAAAAAGCTCGGTCCAGCTCTGCTCCTTCTGCTGTTAGCCAAACCACGGCACACACAACTAGTCAGCAGAGCTCGCTCTGGGCTTTTCCCAGCCAAGAGAAGAATCTGGCTTCTCTAAAAAGCATGCATCCCTAGAGATCATCTCTGCAAGCAACACTTCACAATTTCAGATAAATATTTATCAAAAATAAGCTAAGTTGTGTTACCATTAACTCCCACTGCTTGGTTCTGGTGCTCGGAGAGAAAAAACCCTACCCTAAACAATCCAGTCTGCAGCTTAAACAAGAGTATGTGATGAATTAGCCAAGTAAAACCAAGCCACAAGCAGGGTAACAATTAAGAGCAAACTATTCACCTCCACTCCACCACGTATACATGTGTGCATGTATACAAGCCTATATATCGATCTGCATCTTCCAAACAGATAAGCACAGTACTCACTCTGAGTGGCATAAAGGCCCTCTGTTGCCTTATCCTCGTGCCCATCGAAGTCTCTGCTGGCCAGCTGCCTATTGGCTGTCTCCAGTCGTTCTGCAAACAACAGGAAATACTTCAAGCATAAATATATGTATATAAAATTGTAGGCCAACCAAGAAAATAAGACGCATGCCAGCAGAGCAGTATAAATAGACTCTCTGAAGGAGGACATTAAAATGAAGGCTGACACATACATTAAAGATGAGGCCTTTGACCTGTTCCATGAAGCTGTGTTATTCAGATTCACAGAAACTGGGGGGGAAAGCCTCTGCCATTCACAGCTGACATGCCCAGGCAGTCATCTCTCACACTATTCAAAATGCACAAGGCATCTGTAATCTGAATTACCCAGCTTTGCAAGGGGATGGCTGCTTTCCTGCAGTGAAGAGCTGCCCCTGGTGCAGGCAAGACATCCTGGGGAAAGGCAGCCCCCAGCCCAGTGACACCACTCCTCGGGGATGTCCTGGGAAAGAAGGCATTTTCTGCAGCCAAGGACAGCTTCCCCTGGGAAGGTCCTGCCTTCAGAAACTTCCTCCCTTCAAAAAGACCATGTGACACACCTTGCACCATTGCAAAAAACGTAAGTCAGCTTGCAGAAGGCACCTCGCTGCACGAGCAGTGAGTACCAAAGTACCCCCCATCAGGAACCTGGATGGGCAATAGTTACCCAACATATCCTCCATTTCCTTTCTCACAAGGATACACCCTCAATTTTAAGTTTTTTGAAAAAGACAGACGCTTTGATACTCGCTCCTGGTCTGTGAAGCCACTGACCTTGGAGATTTATGGGTAACACAGCATTGTTCTACATTACAATTTGTTCTTCAGCTCATTACCAGTGGACAGGACACTGTGACTGGTGGCCTTGCTGTCAAATCCATATTTTCAAGTGCTGAACACAAAGGCACCATCTGGAGCTGATTCTTACACTTTACCAGGTTTTTTTGCCACCGGGGGCTGACAGCAGTTTTGTCTTATGCCAACGATCAGGGTCTTATTTCTCATGACATGTATCTAAACATTGTGTGAAGCCACTCCTCTAAAGCCTGCTGCTCTGGAGCTTGTAAGTGAAACACCACGTCAACCAGAGGGGAAAAAAAACCCACAAGCAACTGTAACGTACCACGGAGATCCCTGTTGAAGTCATGAAGTCTCCTGATTTCTCCTTCGAGTTTGTTTCTCATCGCTTTGTCCAGAGACTCCCTCTTGGTGGTGGTCTTGACCAAACCCTCGTAAGCTTCTGAAATCCTCTGAATCTCTATTTCAAACTGAAAGGACAGAAAGCTCCTGTTAAAGCCCTGCAGGAATGTGTCCCATCCCAGTGTTGGCCCAGCACATTCCGATAAGACACAAGGGATCAGGGCAATGCTCAAGTCCAGTGTCACGCCAGCCACCAACTCTGCAATGACCAATCTCCCTGGCAGAGGATGGCACGAAGCCCCAGCAATGTCGGCGGCTCCTGCAGTGGGGACCCCTGCAAACACTCTGTGGAGCAGCTTACCATGTCACAACGCCCCATGACACCCCACTGGCAGCTCCCAAAAAAACCTGAGGTGGGCTAGACTTGATGGAACTGCTTGGTTGCCTTTGGTCTATGACCATGGTGACTGCTTTCATGCCATCCAAGAGGAGAAAAAACAGGAAATGGTGTACTCGTGTGGGCTGTATTCTCTCCTAGAAAGGGTGTAGGAGGCAACACTTATTATTCAACAGGTCCCTGATCCAAAACTTATCTCTGAGCTCTGAATGCCACCATAAGTATTTTAGGCTCAGCTCTGGCTTCATGTTGCTTTTAAACTATTGTGATCCTCTCCTTTCCATCCTTGACTGAAGACTGCTTTATACAAGAGAAACTCTCTAGAACAGACAGAACCAATTGTTCTGGGTTTTCAATCTTCTTAACTTCATCTCCTCGAAATGTGAGGAACTGCAGGCAGGGTATGCAGAGGAATCACTTAGTGGTGAATTCGCATCTTAAGACCTGAGCCCAAAAGACTGACACGAGAATAGTCCTGGGTAGAGTTTTGCTGTTCAGCTCAATCCATCCAACTCTTTTAATAAGAAAATGCCATGTTAAGTGATACAGCTTTGGTGAAATCATTGCTGCAGAGATGATCAGCACTGATGTGGGAATCTGTTCTTGCATGCCTGGCCCTTGTGTTTGTGGAGAAAGGCTTGATAATGTGCACAGGCTGGAAAACCAAAAGACATACATAGCCTCCCACACATCTTTCTGAATCTGGCACTTTTTTGGCCTCTTGAGTCATGGGTGGGACAGATTCATGATTTTTAAAGCCAGGGTGCGAGCTCACCTCCACTTGCTGTAGAGTTAGGTCCCTCTCAGTAAGCTTCAGGCGTGATTTTCCAGCTGCAGCCACTCGCAGAATGAAAGCTCCAGGGACACTGGAGCTGTCACCCCACTGTCTGTGTAGGAACCTGCACCCAGGTTCCAGTAGCCTGGACCTGCACTTCCCACGATGCTGGAGCCACTCTGTCAAGATACAGCGCATGGGCAGGCAGCACCTCCAAACCATGCACCAAGGAAAGCCTGGCAGAGCCATGACGGGGAAACCTGATTACCTTCCCCTATTTCTGTTTCAAGCTTGTTCACAAGCACAAAAGCTGAAGCAAGTGGGGAGGTTCAGACTAGACATGACAAAGCATTTCTTTCCCGAGTGGGTAGTCAAACCCTGGAACAGGCTTCCTAGAGAGGTGGTTGATGCCCCAAGCCTGTCAGTGCTTTAGAGGCATTTGAACAATGCCCTTAGCAAGATCCTTTAATTTGGTTCACTCTGAATTGTTCAGGGAGTTGGTAAGCCACTATCTGCAGGAGAAGATGCTTTCTCCAGAGAGCTCCTACCACAGAAGAGCAGATTTGCCAGCACAGAAGTGGGTTTCCACAGCCTGGCCCAATGCTGCTGGTTACCACAAGGGCTCTGCCTGGCCCTCTGTATGCCGGTATTTCCCAAATCACATCACCACATAGACTGCAGCCCTGGAGGCAAAAACTTGCTGTAGCAAGTGCTCCATCAGCACTGAACAAAATTAAAGGAGAGCAGAAGAACAGCCACAAATTGTGTTGGCGTTTCTCAACAGCTCTGGGATTTCCTTCTCCTTCTCCCATGGAGGAGAAAAAAAACAATTCAGCCTTTCCTCTGCCTGGTAGCTCCTGGAGCCAACCCACTCAAACAACCCACACATGTGGCATGGGGAAGAGCCAGCCCAGCCTGGCAATTAAACTTCAGCAAGGTAACACTGCTCAGAAAGGGGAAAATCATGCAAAAATCTCAAAATTAAATGCACACAATTCGTCTTCCAACTCTTTTTAGGTAAGAAAACGAGGCAACTCATCAAACAGCACAGGGATTCGTCACTACCTTGTACCTCTCTACAAAAAAGTCTGTTCACACACAACTGAGAATATGACAACCTTCAGAGCTGATCTCTTCGTACAAATGCCCAGGGAGTCCTATAACTCAGGCTGATTTTCTCTTTCTCCTATTCTGTAATGAATAAAAGTGATGGGAAGGTGGTGCTACCTAGAATAAAATTATTACCCACAAACAAGAAGTAATCCTTCCTGACCTCTCCACTTGCAACAAGAGGGAACAGTTTTCACATCTAAAGTACGTAATTTAACTCAATCACATTTTCAGAGGTGATGTTCAGCTGAAACTGTGGGAACAGAGGAAGACCTGCCCTGACCTTGTGTTCAAACACGGCAAAAGCAGCATGGGAGGGATACCATGTGTTAGAGATTTGGTTTCCTGAAGAAAGAATGCACTTGAGTATGTGTTTCACTTTAATACTCTGCTTACATTCCCCCAAAGTCAATGGGACTCAAGTCCACACTTTATCGACTGAAGTGAGACTTCAGCCCATGCTTGAAAACCTTTCTGTTGGTGTCTGATGCAATCGACTTGCAAGGCATCCAAGATAAAGAGAGAGCCATTTCCAAAAGTGGAAGAAAACTGGAATATTTATAGGGCATTACACTTAAATACCTTTTACTGAACAATGCAGCTTTTGTAAAATTAATAGCTGGAATACCTCTTTTTGCCCACAAAGGCCACAGGGAAATCAGTATTAAAGATTTTGCAGATTTCTTCACGAATAGTTGACGTTGCTGCGAAGATTTTTTAACTAAGTTTAGGAAATTGTGTGAATAAACTCAACTCATCTTGTTGCAGAGGAGGAGGCAGAAAAGACAGCAGCTACAAAACACCTGGTCTTTTTTCTAATCTGTTTCAACAGACTGTCACAAATTTTTCCCAAAGCTGAGGCTGGGACATGGATCTCTCAGAGCTGCTTCTTCTCCTGTGAAAGGTGTCTCCAAGAACACCCTGATCCACATGGCACAGAAAAAAATTGAGCTCCTATATAGACTCCTAAATTCAGAGAGAAAAGACCCGCAGTCTAAGCTCATTTGTGTATAAGTGGTGGGGAGACATCAATGAAATAGCAGTGCAGGGTCCTAAATAAGTTATTTGATTCAAGCCCTTGGGACCCAAAGCCAGCAGATCTGGGGAGCCTCTCTGCTTTGCCTTCAGTGAGCCTCAGTTTTAAGCAACTTCTACTTCATTTGATATGACCCTTCATCTTCTCACCCCGGGCAGTGCGCAAGACATCGCCCTTCTCCACTGAAAAACCCGCACGCTTACAAAAAAGAGGATGCAGGATCTCTCAGAAAAATGGGGTTTGAGCAAAATCTTTACCAAATGGTTCTTTCAGATAAGGGGGCAGTGCTTTTAGAACCAACATGTTCAAATGGCTGTCTAACACCAGTTCTTAGAAACTCAAAGAGCAGTCACTGAAAGCCTCTAAGACAACCCAGTTAATCCATTTCCAAACAATGGACAACCCCACTGGTGGCTGTTACACTTCCAAAGAGTGTGGAGCACCACATGAGCTTATTGTGGTGGACAAGATGTGCTTGGGACAGATGGGGATGAGGTCTTCATATGGTTCTCACCTGCAGCTCTAACCCCTGGGCACATGGTGCAGGACCCAGCTGCCAGGAACATACTGCCCATGGGAGACTTAAAGGGAAACCTCCAGTGAGGCCAGCATGGAAGAACGGAAGGGGAAAATATCCAGTTGAGACGTATCTGATGGGCTGCCCTGTTTTGTCCTAAAGGCAGTGGAGCCCACAAGGCACAGGATTACCCTTCTGGGAGACCACCATGGAGAGGCCTTGGTTAGAGATGGCCACTGGTGCATCCCCACTGCAGTGACACAACTATGAAGAACAGCGGCCCAAAGGCAGGAGCACCAAGATGGTCACCCTGGCCAGGCCCCATCCCAGTCTCTACACCTACCTTCTGCAGCTTGTCTGCCTTCTCATAGTACCCCTCCAGCTCCTGCCGCAGCACGTGGTTCTCCTCGGAGAGCATCTCTACCATCTGCTGTGCCCGCTCCACGATGGCAAAGGCGTCGGGCGTCAGCTGCTGGCCCGGCAGCGTCGGGGTCTGGGCAGCCGCAGGGGCCGGCAGCGGGGGCAAGGAGCCTGGGAGCAGAGGGCCGGCGGTGGCCTGCGAGGACATGGGGCTGTGCTGCTGGGCCGGCGGCGGCGGGAAGGGCGGCTGGCATTGTCGGCTGTGGGAAAGCACACACGGGGGAAGTGTTAGAGCCGCACGCCCTCGAAATGCTCACGGGAGCTTTCACCTAATGACTGCACGGTTTATTAATAGTGCTATAACTGGACAGCCACGACTCCTAAATACCAACAATCGCAGCAGAGACTGGCCAAATTGTCTCCTCGCCTGCCCTTGACAGTGACGTACACATCTGGCATGAACGGATAAAGGAAGCACTGACTCAAAACCAGCATTTTTGCCTAGGTGTGCAGCTAATACTTCAGCAGCAGCCAGCCTCTCCCTGCCTCCCCTTCCCAGAAACGCCACGACTGAGAAGCATAAGCTGGCAGGCTTGAAGAAAACACAAGGGATGCATTACTCACCCTTCAAACACCGCTCCCTGCCCAGAGCAAGACCAGCGGATCAGCCGAGTTGGGAGGCGAGAGGAAGTGATGTGAGCAAAGCAGCATCCCTGAGTGGCTTTAGCAAGTGGAAGAGGGAAGGGCTGCTGCGGAACTGCTGGAGGCACAGCCCAGTTCAATCACAGTGAGCCATGAAAGCCATCTTCCAGCGGGAGACCTCATTGTGTCACTCCCCGATTAAGGGCATCCATCACTCACCAGACTCATATCAGGGAAGAATAAGAAGTGAGCTGGTGGTGGATCTGCTTGTGAGCTAGGCTTGCTGTCAGCAGGCAGCTCTTTAATACACCTGAATCATAATTTGCAATGGCTGGAAGATAATCCAGGAGGATCTCAGCAGTGAGGGTAACTCTGCAGCTGGCAGCCAGGTGGGATCAGAGTCCCTCACCTGACCCATCTCCATCCCTCCACCCACTGCAGAGGCAGCCTCGAAGCCTCGGCCAGGGGAAGCAGCCCCACGCAAAATCTCGCTGTGCACAGGCTGAGCCACTCCTCAGCCCTGATGCCAAAGCTCTGGAATTTCTACACTGATCTTCTTTAAGAGACTCAACCCAGACCATGTGGTACTGCAGTGTCAGGGCCCAGTTTGGCTGGAAAATAAGCTGGCTGCTGGACCCCACCTGAAGTCTGCAATCAGGCACCTTCTGGAATTTGTATTTTAACTCAACCACAAGCAATCAGGCTTGCTGTTGATATCATTACCTTTATTTCTGTACCCTACACAAGGCACAAGACATAATGAACGGACGTATTTACCCCGCTGGGCCTCAAAGATCCATGAACGCTATTTTTTAGACAGACAGTTTTGTGCTATATAAGTACATAGTAATTATGGTTATTGTTGTCTTCAGCACCTACACAGCTTCTGAAAATAGGGCTTTCAAAAGCCCTCAGTGTTGGCCTAATTCTACTGACAATAACCCACCACTTCCTTCAACTGCAGCAGAACAAAGCTGAAAAGTGAAGGCATTTTAAAATCCTGCCCTAGAAAATGAACAGCACTGCTCTAACAAACTTGTCCCCGCCAAGCCACACGACAGCAAAGAAAGCCAGCAATTTGGCCTCAATCTTCTGTTCAAACTAGAGTGAAAGCAAATCGGGCTCTGCAGGCCCCCAGACACAGCACACACACAGTCCCACACCCCCATCCCATCTCTGCCCAGTGCATCCACTCTGGCACCGAAAGGTACTGAAATGGAGGAAACACCAAACACGAGCACGCTGCTAATCTGGCCAGAAGTAAAGACCAGTGTCACTGGGAAGAAGATCCCAGCAGACCTTCATGCAGCCAGCACTGAGGAAAGCTGTGCTGAGCTCAGTCTGGCCTTAAACACGCTCTAAGGCTGCATGTCTCCTGTAAATTAAACATCCATGAGGCAGCTCAGGAGCACAGGAGAGGGGCCATTCCCCCATGGCAGCTCACAGGGCCAGAAGGGTTTGTTCTCAGTCCCAGGCATGTTAGTTCTCTGGCAGAGGTGCAGGCTAATAACTAAGGAGCTAAATGTCTACTAAAAGAGGATAAAACTTTCCAAAAGACAAGAAGTCAGGGAGGTGCTGCATGACACTTCACAGCAAAACGCACAGGAATTCACAGAATCTCCGAATAGCTTGGGTTGGAAGTGACCTTTAAAAACCACCTAGTCCAACCACCCTGCCACAGGCTTGGACACTTTCCCCTAGCTGAGGCTTCTCAGGGCTCCAACCAGCTTGGCCCTGAACACTTCCCACGCAGCACAGAACTTCTCTGGGCAACCTGTTCCAGTGCCTCACCACCCGCAGCATAAGAAATTTCTTCCTTGTATCTAAACCTACCGTCTTCCAGTTCAAAGCTATTTCCTTTTGTCCCGTCTCTACAGGCCTTGGTAGAGCATCCCTCTCCAGCTTTTTTACAAGCCCCCTTTAAGTACTGAAAGGCTGCAGTAAGATCTCTCTGGAGCCTTCTCTTCTCTGGGCTGAACAACCCCAATTCTCAGTCTGTCTTTGTAAGAGAGGTGCTCCAGGCCTCTGAACATGGGCATAGCTCTCACACCATCCCTGCACTCCCCCTTTCCTTCTGGTGCTCCAGCGTGCAAACCTGGCAAGGGACCTGATGCTTGTTGACTTGAATACTATTTTGCTCAAAAATCTGAATAACAAACAACATCATGAGTGAGGGATGTCACTCACAGTGAAAAAGATGCTCGACAAGTGAATGCGAACTCACACAAGCATGTGACACCTCCTCAACGCTGCTGACAGCCAGTCTGTGCTCACATGTTCTACCACAGCAATGAATTCAGCTAAGTGCGAGCTTGTTTGTCTTTCCCAAAAGAAAAGGCACAACTGGTTTTATGCAAGTAAAAGCCCAACTGTCTGGATACAGTTACACCCCTACAAAGACACTTAGTAGAAAGTAGAAGATTTGGAAGATTGGACGCAGGTACAGATTTTCTCACTTCTTTATGGGAAGAGTGGAGAGCAATAGAATTAAATTGATCTCTGAATCTAAAGCAGTGGAGATACAGCAATCTTTCTTTTTCATTACGAAGCACAGCAATCTCTGTCCATAGATTCACCCTCTAGACCCTTGCATGAACTTTTGACACTGCACTTTTGGGAAATCTTACCCTTTCATCAATTTAATCTTTTCTCATCACTTTAGTCTGTCTAGCTTTACACTACAGAGGAAGGAAAGACCACAGAGATCTCCGTTTTCTTGAACTGCAAATGACTTCTTGAGCTCCTAGAGATTTACACCCACCCTAAAGATTTAGACCCTACACAGAGTCTCAGCAGCCATGGCCACACAGGAGAGATTCTCCAGGTTTTTCCAGCTTGGAAACTGAACAGGTACAATTGACTTTATACCTCTTGATGCACAGCTGTTCAACAAAATTAACGTTTCTGACTTTCTTTTTACTTGTTTAACCTGTCCCAATTTAGTTCTGACTTAGCCGACTGCAAAATCTCTGAGTATATACGCAATAAAATAAACACAGCAGTTCATATTAACAAATCAGCATTTGCAAATATAGGAATGTTATAACATCAGCTTAGTTCCGATGCACATTCTCGTGTAAAGCTCCAAAGAAACGCAGCATTTGGGATTATCCTGAGGTCCTTTGGGCTTAGTAAAGAATGACATTCTCACAATGCTTCTACTGTATTTTAAATGTTGGTCTTACTCTGCATTAGAGCAGGTTAAAATCTTTCAGCCAAACGCATTCTTGTTGAAAATCATCCTTCTTAAAAGCATGCGACTGTGGAACATTATGAGCTTTGGCTATCTCTGCAACATTTCAGCTGCGTTTCTATTAAAAACATATTCTTTTGTTAACATTATTGTAGAAGCAGGGCCCCCATAAGCTTCTACAATGTATTCTAAAGAAAGAAAAAAAGAAAAAAAATTAAGGAAGCCAGCTTTTTGAACAAGGAGCACCAGCAGGCAGTGAGGCTACTGTGCCAGGGTCACCAAGCACTCTCTTTCTTTTCACAGATGTATAGCTTGTGATACATATGCAATAGCTTACTACCCATAGCTTGCAATACAGTGTCTTCAGCAACATACTTGACCACGGACCTCACTTTCATAAGAAATCCCTCAAGATTTTGGGGCTGCCCAAGCCCCCAGATTTAGGCATGGTCTTAATACTCCTCTTCTACTGGACCGCCTGGGAGCAAGAATCACCAAGACAGAGAAATTTGGGGACAGTCTGTAGCTTTATGTAGGAATAAGAAACCTGGAAAGGAAAATTAATGATAAAGTCCACTTGCTGCTGATGACCAGGAAATCATACATACAGAAGAGCTGTTCTTGGATGAAGCAGCGCAGTATTGGTAATAAAATGAAAATGCCTGTAAATGTTCTGGAAAGGAAATTCCACCTCTGCCTTGCTACAGGTTCAGTGAAGCTCTCCTCTGTGTAGGGATGGAAAGGGGCCAGTGGAGGAAGGACTTTGTTTCCAACACACCATGGCATTTACATTCATAATTAAAATGCCCTCCTCTAACCTATTTAGCTCATCTTTCTCTGAATGCTCTGCCTTCCTTTGCCTCTAGGGCAGACTGGCCTATTTCATCCTTCAAAGACTCTCCCAAGGAACTTTATCTCACAACTTCATGCATCCACTGTGGATGCTCTGCCTGAGTCAGCGATGAGAACAAGGCGTTTCTGGGGTGCAGTTCTTTGAAGCTGCCTTAGGCTTTTACCTTACAATGAGAGTAAAAAAGTGTGTGAAATGTGCTTATTCCTGCCCATTGACTGGGAGCCTTCAGTCTGGACACTAACCTCAGACCCAGATGTCTACCTGATTTCATTGTGATTTCTGCAGTCACGAAGCAGACTTCAAACACTTCTGTCTCACTGTGAATAACATGGAGGAAACAGTATTATGACCACACAGGAAAAAAACAGGATCCTGGCAAAGTCAGCAAGCCCAGTCTGATGGTCATGGTGCAAGGAAACACAGCTATAGACCCATCACTAAATGGTGATACAGAAAGAAATGGGAGAACATTTGCCATAGCCCAGACAGGGCCCTCATGGTATTCTCTGTCCTATGGAATCAGCAATAGTTGCAGCACATTGTAAACACAAATGTTTGCTTCAAAAAACATTTTGCAGGCTTGGACTCACATCTCTTGAATTCACTCTTTTGTTAGTGACATTTGTGAGTTCTGGAAAGACTTGGCCCAGCTTCTTTGGCACGATTACTTAAAGATTTTGCAGGGCAAAACTGTAATCTAAAAAGACATAGGCTGTACCAAACGTATCCTCGGTAGTTAAGAGAGGGACAGGATATTGTATTTCCTCATGAAGATCCACACTCAGAACAGGTTCTCAGCCTAAGGAAAAGGTGCCTTCCTCAGCCTCTGCACTTCTAGAGGAACCAGCTGGGATAATAATAGAGAAGGGTAAGGAGAAATGACATGGGCATCACCCAAGCTGTGGAAACAGCTTCATTTCTCTTTCATTTATTTAATGTAAGGCATATTAGACCAGAAGGAAAGGACACAGAGCAAAGCTCCTCTGCAGGGCTGCCAGGATCCACGTCAGATGGAAAAGCAGCCTCCAACCCACACTCATGGCTTGGGCTATCCTCGCAGAGAAACGCCAGGACAAGTCAGCTTGGGTGTAACATCCTTCAGCTCGTCCACACTGCCAGCAAACCCGCCTGCCTGGGCTGTCTCAGGAAAGAGAACGAGCTCCTTGTGTCCTGTCAGCAGCCACAGACGTGGTTGAATCGGTAAATATCAACAGGTTGTCTGAAAACAGCAGTAATATGTGTGGGGGGAATAAATACACAAATAACCGGAGAAGCAGCCGACTATTCCGGCAGTTAATTATAGACTTCTACATCCTGGCAGGGCGGAATTTTATGAGGCACATAAAAAATGGGATGTATTTAAAAACAGCCCCGATTTATTCTTTTCATTGATTCTGCATGCTGTCTTTCAAAATGCATGGATTAAATCAGAATGAAAAGGTGCCTGCGTGATTGTCTTATGCATGTACCACAAATTAATTCCCCTCGGTAAGCAGCAGAATTTCCAGTTCAAGGCTTCATTTGCATTATACACGCTTTTTATTAATAGTGCAGAGAAAGAAATCATTCTGAATAAAAGACACCAGGATCTGACAAGGGCCACTGGGATCGACGAAGAGGATTCATTGCACCGAGTGATCTGGATCACTGCTTAAGCAGGACATGGGGAAACAATACAGACTTGAGCTGGTCCAAGTTCATCCAGCCTGGAATAAATACAGCAAGCTCGAGTAAAAGGGTGGAAAATCCTATCCTGGGCTGTGACAACCCTCACATGCCTGACTGGATAACAAGCTGGATGGGGAGATCCCAGAGTGCCAACTACAAGTGTTAATGAGCTATGTAAACAAGGAACACTGAGTCAAATCAGAGGTGTTACTACCTCTGATTAGCCTCTGGTCCAGCTGGTACTGAAACAGTGTTCAGGTTAGCTTTCCACAGTGAGAAAAAGGGATTTTGACAACAGTGAAATAAGTACAGGGCTCCGGGCTCCATCTGTTAAACATATTAAAGGACTGATAGCAAAAGGGCTCCTCACTGAATCTGACAAAGACTTTGCAATATTCCTGGTAACTAGAAAATACAGCCTGAAATGAAGATGGAGATCTATGCCAGAGATGGCAATTAGCTAGTGGAACAAGGCTGTAAAGGCCCTGATGGATTCTCCAGATGGAGACTGTTATAATCACCAGGACTGAATGTTTCACAAACTGGAATTAATTCACGGCATTGTGCAAAAAACTAAATTAGATTAGCTCCGAGCCCTTTTACCTAACAAGCTGTGACTTTCTGAACCTGCACCTAAGGAAAGTTAGCAAAGACACCATTCAGGAATAGCTGCACATCTAGGAAAGGAAACGTTTTCTAAAGATTATTATACTTGGCCAACTTAAAGCATTCAGAAGTTGTGAGTCAGGGCCCCAAGCATCAAGCAACTGGCTTAAAAATACTGATATTTTAAAAGCAAAAAATACTGGTTCATTTTTATTTGCCTTCTGGTTGTTTTGTCCTTTAAGCTTCAAGGTTCAAGCTCTGCTCTGCAGTTGTGATGTCCATAAAACAGAAGTCACTAAATTTAATTTTTATAAATGCTGAGACTACCGCAACATCGTATGACTCTAGTTCTTCAGTACAACACCAATTATCTTGAAATTTACAACAAATTTCAGTATTTCGCCCTGATGATTATAAAGGCAATGTTTCCTTTAAAACCAGTCATGTGCAAAAGTAAAAGTCAAACCAAAAAAGGAAGTTAAGCAGCAGCTACAATTACTCCATTATCCTTCAACAGCTCCCTGCCAGCATTGGTCCATTTCCAGCCACATTTCCCTCATCAAAGAAGGACTGGGGGGAAGTGGGGGACCAATGACCCTATAGGTCTTTTCCTTTCCTTGTATCCGTGAGTGCTTTTCCTAGATCAATGCACTCTGTGTTTCTCCTCTTTTCTGGAACATGGAAGCCTTTTGCATGGTCCTTATCCAGAGGATGTCAGGATGGATAGGCTGGGCAACTGATATGACCAAGACAGAAGGAAGGAGATGCTGGGGTACATGAGATTCCCATCTGACCATGAGCAAAGTTCTGTTTCCATCGGCTTCTTTCCCAGACCCTCCTGATGAGATGAAAGCTGAAATTCCTCACCTCACTTGCTCCTCTAACAGAAAAACCAGCCTCTCCAAACCCTACCCCTACTGTTAACCTTACGAAACCAGGTAGTCCCCTATCTCAACCTCTTCTATCAAGGTCCTCCATCCCAGCCAGATGTCTGGCAGTGAGCCTCCCCAGAGCCCAGGTAAGGGGAGAAGAAGTGAGCAAGTGCAGAGCCACAGGAAGGTTTGTGTTTGGGAGCAACCCAGGAGTGTAACACAGCCCCCGCCGCCTCTTCCAGCAGTGCTTCGGGACTGCTGCCCAGACAAACCCTCCAGTAAAGACAGGGCTGACGTCCCTGGACAGGTAACCTGCCTTTATCCTCTCCAAAGACGGGAATATTTGGCGCAGAGACTACTTGGTGAAGTTGCATTTTAACCATCCCAGACGTGGGCAAGCCCACCCTGTCATGCAGCCCAAGATGCATGCAAGGATGCACTGGAGCACAGCTGCTGCAGGGAGAGAAATGACAAGTCACGAATAAGCACACAGGGACTACGGTCACCTCCTAAACGCTTTTGTCAACCAAATGTTCTTGTGTGACAGGGCCATACAGGGATCCTACAGAACATGGGACCAGTGATAAAGTGGGACAAACACAGGAGAATAAACTAAGTGAGTTTATTTCCTGGTTTTTAGTGACACCAGTTCATAATAGTTGAGAACAAGCCCAGGTAATGCCAGCAATGAATATTCCAGTGCACCCAAGGAAAGTGAAAGGTTGACATCCCTGTGTTAAAAAATACAGAGAAGCCTGAGATGAGGATGAAGACCATCGCTTTGCTGAGACCCAGAGGCTCACTGTCTGACATCTGAACACAGCCAAATGTTCCCCCATTCACTGACAGGAAATCTCCCCAAAATCCAGGCACCATGTGAAGGGAGCCAAGAAGGACCTGAAAACAACCATCAGGACCCAGAACTGCCTTAAATAAAGCACAAGAGACACCATACACCTTAGAGCAAACCTAGCTTTGGTGAAACAATCCCCTGCCATGCCCACCTCCTAACCTACATGTGTACGAGCTTGCTGGCATAGCCAGGAGGGATATATGCAGACTGAGAAGTATTAAGGCCCTTGCTGAGTTGCAAGAAAGATACCACTGAAGATTTTTTTGGTAAGTGTGCAAAACGTAGCAGCTCTGCTCTGTCACGCTGCCAGTCCTCTGCTGCACTGCATATCCCTCCCCTTGGGGACCCCGTACCTGACAGGAGGGAGATTTCTCCAGCACCATGCAAAGAAAACAGCACACAGAGGGTAGCAGACATCCCCCCTGCAGTGTGATTTGGGGGTACACTATGCTGCCTTGCCAGGAATAAGCAGTGACCACCATCACGAGCCAGTGGATTTCTCCCCATAGCTGCTGGCGTGATCCAGCCTTTGCTGAGGACTGAATCAAGGGGTTTCTCAGCTTTAACCTTGCTGACCAGGCAACTGGGAAAACCTCTAGAAGTGGCCCCAAAGGGTTTTCCACTCGACACCACTGTCGTTCCCAGTTAGTTGAAGCAGTGCATGCAGCGCCCAGCTCCACTCACTTGGACAGACTCAGAACATTCTGTGGCTACTGAACCAGCATTTCCAAGAGTGATAAAAATAGCCAAACCAGCTCCTTTTCTGTGGGGATGAATCTGCTTGGAGCTGGAGATGTTTGTTAGCACCACAAACAACCGCAGGAAAGCATGGCCCCAGTTGCCCTCACATTCATATAGGTCTGTCTTTGCATAAACACACATTTTTGCTGAGGTCTTAAAAATACCATCTTGCTCCAAAAAATTGCATAAACTCCACACAATGGCTATACATATAGCTGGAGAAAGACTCAGCACAGGCCCGCCGCTTGTCACAGCCACCTTGCAGCTGCCACTGAACCTACACTTTGAGTTTCTACCTGTCTTGACACAAAACCCATCCTTTCTGCAAACACAGAAAAGCAGAGCATTCCCTCCTGCATTTCATGCCTCACACATTTTGGACAGAAAGAGCCAGGTCAGTTGCACCACTTTTCTTTGTGTGTGTGCTGCGGTAAAATAACTGTGTGCAACTTAAGGTGATGCAAACCAAACCTTTGGGGATTCTGGGATCATTAAAGATCATTATTCTGCTCACATTCACACCAAACAACTTCAGGCTTCCAAACCAGCAAAATAACTGTCTGAGAGGTTAAAGAGACAGGGACGAGACAGAGATACACTTGCATGTAGGTACAGCAAGGAACAGGAGCCCTTAACACACCACCTCACCTCTGAAGGCAGGACCTGCACCACTCGCAGGGATCAGCGCACAGCCAGCAAACACTGGATTATTTTTAATGCGCTTGGAATAAACCTGTGCTCACAGGGAGGCCTGGCATGAGGGGCCCAGTACCGTGAAAGCCCCATGTGAGCTCTGTGGGAAGATTTAAGTAGCACATAAGTGGCAAATAAGCTTTATAGAGCCCTCGGGGAGATGCAGGTGCCTCCACCAGCCTGGCCTGCCATCCCGGCCACAGGCTGTTATGTCCCCACTGCAGGGCGTGATGTCCCCACTGTGTGCCTGGAGCTACAGCTCGCTGTGGCCGTGTCTACACGAGGCCCAAGCCCCACAGACGCCGGCTCCTGCAACGAGGGCAGGACCAGGCGGCCCTGCAGACCCACCCCCAATGGCCATTACCTGCTGACCCCATACTCTGGGGGCGGCTGGTAGCGGACGAGGGCCAGCTCTGCCCGGGCGGGCTGGGGGGCGGCGTAGGCGGACTTGAGGACGTCTTGTGCCGGCTGCTCGCCACAGAAGAGTCCGTGCTCCTGTGCCTTGCTGCCTGGGGCTGCTGCCTTGCCTTTGTAGGGGTACTCTGGCGGCGGACCCCGCGGGTCTGTGGCCTTGCCGGGTTGTGGGGCTGCCTTGAAACCCTTCCCACCTCCTGGGGCTGGGGGGTGCTGCTTGGCCCCGTTCCTCTCCAGCGAGAGCTGCATGATCCTCTCGCTCAGCGAGCGGACGTGGCCCTGCTTCAGCTCCTTCAGCGCCTCATCCTTATGCGCCTGCCCGCTGTTGGCCCGGTTCACCGTCGGCCTCCCCTCCGTCCTGGACTTCTGGCTGGAGGAGCCATAAAAACCCGGTGTGGCGGCGGTGGCTGGTGGTGCGGGCTGGCCACGGAAAAACTGAGACTGGGCCTTGGCCTCCTCATACGTGGGGAGCTCCTCGGTGCTGTGCGGGGGCTGCGGGGCCCGGGGCTGCTTCTCCATGGCAGCACCGTCCCCCTGGTGCTCCTGCCCCTGTGGTTCCTGCCGCCCTGACGGCTGGACCATTGGCAGGTCTTCGGGAGCAAGGTTTTCTGCGGAAGAGAGAGTGCTGGCAGTGCTGTTGGAGGGGCCGGCGCTGCCCGTCGCCTGGTGCTGGATGGCCAGCAGGTTCATGTTCTCGCTGGGGTTGCCATACCTCAGCCGCTCCTGGATCAGGCGCTGCAGGACCGTGCCGGCTGCCACCTCCTCCGCCCCTCGCATCTCCGCCTCTGGCACGCGGCGGAAGCTGGGTGGGCGCAGGGTGCAGAGGGTCTCCTCGGCTGGGCAGGGAGAGAGAGGTGGCCATTAGCTCTGCTGTCCAGGAGGTCTAATTCCCCCTGCTCACTCTTCCCTTCCTACATCCCACACCTGTGACCCCGTGCCCAGGATGCACCCCATGGGCAGTGCCATGCCAGGGTTCCCTTGGCAGCACAGGGGACGTGGCTGGAAGCCAACAAAGGAGGTGGAGCACTGCTCCCCACTCGTCCCCCACCCCCAAACCCTAATTCTGTTTGCAGTGACCCCTAGGAACACATTCCAGTCCCCTCCCTGGCCTTCCCCTCCACAATATTCCATGCATCCCATACCCACAGCTCTGAACCCCCCTCTAAGTCAACAAGGGACATTCCATGTCACAGGGAAATCTGGTATTTTCTAAAAAGGATAGGATAGGAATGGGTAAGAATGGATAGGATAGGACAGGACAGGATAGGATAGGAACAGAACCTACAATGATTATCTCATGCCACTGCCTGACCAATTCAAGGCTCAGCAAAAGTTAAAGTATTTTATGAAGGGCATTGTCCTCTTTAAATACTGACAGGCTTGGGGCATTGACCGCCTCTCTAGGAAGCCTGTTCCAGTGTTTGACCTCTCCCTGGAGATGGCTTGCACAACTTCCAGAGGCAGCCTGTATGGCAATGCTGTATTTTTGATGGCCAAAGTCGTAAGTGTACTGCGTGCCATGGCAAAAAAAAAAACGTAAAATGCGTCACAGAAAAACTGTGAAATGGAACTGAAAATAAAATGGTCCTAAAGGTCTGAGAATAATCTGTGCTCTGGCATCTTCCTCTAAAACTGCAATTTCCCTTCTGGCTGATAACGCTATTTCTAAGCGAGTCAATACTAACTGTTGTAATTTTGCTGGGTCAACACAAGGAAGGCATTATGGTCACAGATGTAATGCCAGCATTTAAAAAAAAAAGCATAGATTAGCTACACAACCCTAACACAGGCTACTGAAGTCACTCAGAGCCAATGGCACCATCTTTGCACTGTATATGCAATGGAGCTTGCCTGGAGCTAAGCATCTAGAAGCATTTGGACAATGCTCTCAGGCACATGGTGTGATTCTTGGGGTGTCCTGCGTAGGGCCAGGAGTTGGACTTGATGATCCCAATGGGTCCCTTTCAACTCAGCATATTCTATGATAAAACCACGGCTGAGAGGTTTGGGATCCCTCCCTCCTGGAGCCCTCCTTCCACACTCATCCCAAAAGTGCTGTAAGATGTCTATCTGAACACTGTCTGAGCTCAGAGGAATGTTCCTGAAAGACTCCAGTGCAGACAAAAGTGAGAAGAGTCTTCCAATGTCCCTAGGTAAGAAGGAGGTGCCGTCTGCAGTTTGGTTTTTTGAGGTCATTCTTGGCAACTTTCTCTCTCCTGCTGTTTCCAATTCTCAGAGGAGTTTGTCAGGACTTACATTTGTTTTTTGGCATTTGAAAGCAGTTTAAAAACAAACTTTCTCTTGAGGTCTGGTCATTTCCCTGAGGTTTCATCATTTACTGCACATGCTGTGGGATAACTTATACACAACCCAGATACCAGAGGGAAAGAAAAGCCTTTGACTCTTAACAATGAGAAGAGGTCATTTCCACTAACATTTCTGTGGCAAAGCCTTAAAGATGATTGTGGGGCTCAAGAGGGAGAGAAGATTCCCAGGCTGTTTCACTCCACACCTGCCCTAGGAGATACACCTCTCCTGCTTTCCCTGAAACAATGTCATCTGCCTGCCAGCCTCACTCGCTGGGGTCGCAGCTTGGCCACCACCTCTCAGCGGGGCTGTCAGCTCCTTGGGATGGTGTTTGAGCCAGGAAGATGCACAGACACACACATCTCCATCTACCTGTCTGCTCAACAGCCAAGTATCCATCTGCTTTATATGTCCCTGCAGTTACAGCAAACTCTTGCTGCTTCATCCATGTTAGCACAGCACACAGAAGCCTCATCACACTGGACATTTTTGCAGACAAGGAATAATGTCTCCCTAACACACCAGAAAGCTTCCAGTCTAGGTTGTTAGACAACGCCTGAGGAAAGGGGATAAAGCCAGCATCACACAGTCAAGGCAGTTCTTTATAATACATCAGGATTTCCACTTCCGTGCTAGTCATGTTATCATCCTTCTATCTGGGAGATGTACTTTAAATTGCCTATTATTGAAGCCTAGAAGGATTGACCACAGTGAGCTTTCCACAGTGCCTGTGGTCTTGCTCCATCAGCAAAAGAGCCATGGAAATTGGTCCAGCTGTGCAGTGGAAAGCAACCACGTCCCGAAGGACAAGTGGAAATGCTGCACCCTCCACAAGTACAGGTGACAAGCGATGGTGGGTCACAATACACAAGTCAAAGGTAACTTTGACTCCACCAAGAATGAGAAGCTGGCCTTCAACTCTGTAAGTATTATTTGTAAATGGTTTAAACTGCTCGATTTATGCTTTGGGAAAAACCTGGGAGTAAATGCAGTGGGTTCATACAGAAGCGTGGCCATGCACTTACCAGGTTTTTCTTTGGCACTGACCACTTCAGCCGCTAGCGGAGACACTTCATGCCTGCCAGCAAACAACTGGTGATCCTGGTAAAGAAAGCCTGTGTCTTCCAGTACCTGGACTGGGCTGGTAGGCTTGTAACAAACAGATGTGGAGCCTGGAAGAAAGACGAACGGAACGTCAGTAAAGAAATACGACCGACAAAACATGAAGCCATGACTTATGATAGCAGTCCAAAAAAATTTTCTTGAGCATGGCTAGGTGCTGAGAAGCCCTTCTGAGGCCAGTGAGCAAACCACCTCTTCAGCCTGCACCTCCCAAATAACACATTAGCTCTGAGGAACAAGAGGCAAAACATCAAGTCACCAGTGCTGTTTCATGCACTGACCCAGCCTGGCCTACAAGGTCCTCAGTCCAGGTACAAAGAAAGGTTTGTAAGAGCTAACAGTGACAAGTCACGAGCTCACAGACCAAGGCATAGCCCCAGGACACGAAACCAACAGAGCCAGTGTAAAACTGAACAAGGGAGCGGATAAAAAGAAGGAAAGGTGAGGACACAGCCACACATTAAACAGGGCTACGGTCTGGGAAAGGCCTTACCACAAAATCTGCTCATGAGTAATAGTTTAGCAATACAGAAAATTGCTGAGACATAAAATACAACCAGTGCTATCAAGGGAGAGAGTTTATAAATCACTTTGTCCAGATGTTCTTAATATGGTAAGGAACGGATGTAGCTGAAGAGCCATGGGAATTTGTCTGGCAGACCAACTGCACAGGAGCTGCATGCCCCAGTCCCAGCATGCTACAGACACTGCTGGCTGGACTGTGCTGGCTTTGGTTAGGATAGAGTTAATTTTCTTCTTGGTAGCTAGTGTGGGGCTGTGTTTTGGATTTGTGCTGGAAACGCTGTTGATAACAGGGATGTTTTAGTCACTGCTGAGCAGCACTTACACAGCATTCAGGCCTTTTCTGCTCGCAACTTGGCAAACAAGGCTCATCCTAAATCTGTTCTCAGGGGCGCTTGTTTTAACAAGCTGATACAAAATGCAGCACAGCAGTGTTAAGCCAGCAATGACATTGGCTTGACCCTATACTTCAAGCCACAAATGACATTGGCATAATCCTACAATTCAAGAAAGATACGGACTGCACAGGGTCTAAAGGAGGGCCACGAAGATCATCAGTGGGCTGTAGAACCCATTCTGTGAGGAAAGGCTGGAGGAGTTAGGTCCTTTCTCCCTGGAGAAGAGAAGGCTGTGAGGGAGCTCTCATTACAGTCCTGCAGTATTTAAAGGGAGGCTACAGAGAGGAAAGAGGCTCTCTCTCCACAAGGAGCTACAGCGAGAAGGGGCAGCAAGCACAAGTTGCACTAAGAGATGCTTTATCTTGACGCAAGGATGAAACTTTTTACAATGGAAACAGTCACTCACTGAACAACCTCCCCAGGGATGTGGCAGACTCCCCATCACTGGAGGTCTTCAGGATGCGATTAGACACTGTCCTAGATAATCTTATCTAAATTGTCTCCTTCCCTCAAAAGGTTAGATCTGCTGAGATCCTTTCCAACCTGGTCTATTCTATGATTTTATGATTTTTTACTTTCTCATTTTCTGAGAACTTACTCATTTTTGTAAAGAGAGGCTCTTTGAGGCTCAAACCTTGGAAATGAGCATCTCCTGGCTGCAAGTACCCTGGCACGGCAGGGACACAGCAGACTCACTCTCCACTCACCCCACTGGTTGTCACACGTTTTAGGCTAAGGGAATGGTCATCAACCTCCAGCACCAGCCACTGCCAAGGCCTTGCTTGAGCAGGAGGTGGAATGCTCAAAGCGGCACCAGCGATGCATCCGTCCATCCCTGTGGGGCAGGGAGCCCACAAACACAGGGATCCACAGCACCCCGCTCTGCAGGAAAAACAGTCACCCACGAACGGCCTGGATTTATCAATCCTGACTGCTTGGTTTGTGCTCAGCTCACTGCATGCTCTCTGCATATATTACCCAGGTCATCGCTAACCCCATCCAACTGCATGGAGCAAGGCAGCAGGGGGATAACAAGGGGGTAGGATCCAGCCTGTCCTTTCTACAGGCACGAAGATACTATTTTCTTCTGAGCCAAGAGGAGAGGAAATAGGCATTTCTGCAAAATGTTAATGAATTCATCACTTTACCATTCATATTATGCATGAATGTGTATGGCAGTTATCTATATTTAGAGAGCAAGAGGGAAAGATTGCATGCTTGAGTAGATCTAAGCCATATATGTTTGTGCAAACAAGCCTAGGAGACTGGTCTGTAAATTGTGCTGATGCTGACACAGACCCAAGAAAAATCTCAAGTACACTAATTTCCAAAATTATTGGCCTATTCTGGTAGAGAATAGGATTAAAGACACCCTTCATTGCTCCACACACACAGTCCTGCCTTGGAATTTGGAATCCTGTATGAAACCGGTGCATTTCAAACCTGAGCTTGTTTTATGAATAAAAAGTAGATTAGGGTGAAGCAAAGAAAACCTGCAAACCCAAGGAAGAAGACAAGCAGCTTCAAGCATTACAGGCAACCTGGACAGCCAGCAGATACTGGCTTGGCCGCGCCACTCACCAAAGAGAATTCAAAAGAAATAAACTGTCAGTAAAACTGTACCCTCGCCTTCTGCATTTTGAGTCTGTAGGCACCCTTGCGTCATGGTTTCAAATTTTACAAGATCCAGAACAAAGACATGGTTTTTTTTCTTTAACAGGAGCAGAAATTCTCACCTAACCACCTGTCCTTAGTAGTCATGGCAGAGCAATATTCTACTAAAATCATGACTGGTAAACACCAGCATCTGCCAAACTGCTCAGTTTCTGATCTCTGTTATATCAGAGTCAAAATCAAGTAGCCCCAGTCCAGGCAGAAACTACTGGACTGTGCTGTACCCATGTTGATGTTTCATCATCATAAAATGATGTCATGATATTTTATGATGTTAAAAATGATGTAACAGTATTTTATGTTCATTCACAGTAGGTTTTAATAAAATGTCAGCGGTAACTGACACAGAAAACCAGTTTTTGTGTTACACAGAAAATAGTTGCCAAAAGATCGGTGTTTGGCACACAGCCACAATCCAGATCATGGGCACTAAGGCACCACTTGAAAGCTTAGTGGAACCTCACAAGCCAGTTGGAGCAAAGCACAAGCCTCTTTTCTTTCCCTCCTTGCTGTCACTGGAGCCTTCTAAATCCCAGCTCCCCTCTCTGAAGGGAAAGGCTTTATTACATCCAGGTCTGACATGGTGCAAGGCACCTATCCAATGCTCAGGCACTTGTTCCTTTCCCAGACCTCCTCATTCCTCTACAATGCTCACCAAAAGAGCAATTTCCATCCCTGTAACTGATTCCTGGTGCCAGAGCAGTGGTGCCCAGCAGCCACGAGCGAGAAGCCAGTTGAGGGCAACCCAGGATGAAGATTATCACCCCTCCAGGGACGTGTCCCTGGGGAACGGCTTTTTACCCATATCTAGCCCAAACAAACCACAAACCACAGCTGCTGCAGCTGCTGCCCCCTGTTTTGTGACAGCCACTGCCAAGAAGAACCGACCTCACTATGTCTGTAGGTGCCTGCAGGCAGCTGCCAGCTGTGCTGTGCCCTCTCCTCTCCCCCTCCCAAAGGCAGCCCAGCCCCCTCAGCCCCAGAATGCCAGCATGCAGCCCAGTTCACAGACATCAGGCCTTCAATTGCCATATATCTAGCGTCTCTTATAGCCAGCTCTCTAAGACATGACCATATTTCTGGCCCACTTCGGTCCTTGCTAAATTGGGTAGCTGCTCCAGGCCTTCATTTCTGCATCTCTACCGACTCTCCTACATCTAAGTGACTGCCTGACACCAATTCATTTGTTTTCCTTTTCTTTTAGATAAGCACACATTCCACTGTACAGAAGCAGACACATTATCCTGGAGGTTACTGCACAGCAGTGCAATTCATTTGAAGATTCAGAACTATTTAAATGAATCAGTTGCTAAGATTAACACCAGACAGTCAGCCAGGACTCAGAGACAGTGGAGCAACACTTAAATATTTCCTGTTTCTGATGTGGTTTCAGGCTGGTTTTGAAAAGGATCTAAAGCAAACCACATAGGAAGCTCATTGCTGTGACATGAGAGGAAAGCCATGTTTTTAGAGCAATAACAGCATCTCCAAGAATCAAATTTACGAAAACAGTCAGAGAAGATGGTTTTCTTACAACCAAACTGTACTACTACTCTCATCTTCAGTAAAACACCAAAAGATGCCAGTTGTGAAAACACAGCTTGCTGCTATTTAGAGGCAACACCTCAGGGCAGAGCCCAGGTAATGAGTTTCTGCATCACACCCCACTGCCCACCCAGGTACCATAATGTGGCTGCCCACAGCACAGCCCGTGCTGCTGGCATGTATGACTCCTCCTCTACCACCCAAAAGCCACCCAGCCAAACAAAACCGCAGAGTTGACCTCCAAAAAAATCCTCTTTTAATCTGTACCTTATTGACCGAGTAGTTCAAAAGAAAGTGAGGTGTTTCAAATATCATCCAAAGCAATCATCTGAAATTAAAAAGTAAGTAAGGCAGCTTTACACTTTCCTATAAACTCTGCCACAGCATGTAAGGGAAGTCCAAAAATGACAGAACAAAACCTACATCGTTTCCAAGCCCACATCTGCCCTTCTGTATCACAGCCGTGCCAAAAAGGAATATAAATACCTTATTCCACATTTAAAATATTTTCTTTTATGTTGCTGCATAAAAATATCAGGTCAAAAAAGGAAGAGAATGATCTAAGGGAAAAAACAAAAGGACAGTAAAGCACTCCAAGGTCCCAGGGGCTGCACGAAGACTGTGCCATGAATTGCCCAGGGTGGACCACTCAGTCCCTGCAGTGGGTCACAGAGACCCTCCATCCAGGCTGGACACCCCTCCATGTGCAACCTGGCCCATGAACCCTACTTTCTCTCCTAAGCGTTGGGGCAGTTGTGAGAGCAGGGATTGCCATACCCCAGCCACATAGCCATGCCACTCTCCCAAGGCTGGGAGGAAGATTGGAGTTTCCTTTGGCACAGAAAAAAAACCCCTCATGTGTCTCACTTCTTGGTTTAGGTATAAAAATTGGACTCCTAACAATGTCACAAGGGATGCTTTTAGTACCTCCAGCAGCTCTCCTTCAGCAGCGCTGGGATTCTTTCGCAGCCACAGCTCCGATGAAGTGCAGGGGCTCAGGCAGCCACTGGTGATCGTTTCCCAGCAGCAGCTCCCCAGTCAAGGCACAAGTTTTCCAGGTCATTCCTGGGGTGGCTGACTCATCCTCACACCCCATCATTCTGCTTGTGAACCTAGCATCCGCTGCCAGGGCTCCCGAGCCCTGCGAGGACTGAACAAGCATCACTAATATTATTTTCACAGGAGCAGAGCAATATCTTGCAGGACAGAAATCCAACACACATAATGCACACCAGATGTGAGCAAGCAGCACCTCTCATTTCCCACATGAAAGCCGGGAGAAGCTGCACCCCTGTGCCTGGCAGGATTATCAGACCGAGCTACGCCTCCGCAACTCACCGCTCTGGGGAAAGAAATCCTCATCCCAGTATCGGCTCCAGGATCCACATTGGGCTATTCCCTTGCTCAAGAAGAGTTCCTGGAGTCACCCATCCTTGGTACTGTCATTTCACTCTCCAGAAAGTGCAATGTCCAAGAAAGCACGAGCAAGACTAACGGGCACAGGCGATGGAGGCAGCCAAACTCCGTCTCTCCCAAAGAATCGTGCTAACATGTCCAAATTTAACTGCCGACAAGGATGAGCATTCTCCGTGAAACTTCAGCCTCACGTGCTTATTTTCATATATGCTTCCCCTCAGCAAAAAGCAAAGTAGGGGAGAAAAAAACCTATGAGAGAAGCAAAGCAAATGTGCTTTGAAAGCAGCTCCCGAGCCTGGCATGAGATCAGATGGATCCAGGAAAGAGTAGAGCCAAGCCTGCCTACCCGGGAGATCCCCTCGGATGCCCGCGCTCCTCCGCCTTCCCGATGGAAATCAGGTGTGCCGGCGTGTAGGGGCAAACAGTGCCCGGCACCGCTCTTTCATCTCAGACGGTAACAGGTTTTACAATGCTAGAATAACATGCTGGTTTTCCCCCCCGTCCCAGGCTCACCCCAGAGGAGAGGCAGGATACAGGCAGAGTATTATCATCACACCTCCAGGTGCCAAACAGTTACCTGGGCATTAACCCCACGGAGGAAGAGATGCATGTTGCTTCAGCAGCTGTGCCGGGCTTTGCACAAATACGTGCATTTTTAAGGTCTCTCGATATTATGAGCTCCACATTTGCCTCTGCAGCTGTAACACTGAGTCTACAACAGACAGCCAGCCCAAATTTATTCGAAGAATTGAATCAATAATTGAAACTCCTGCTTTGATCAAAGTGCCAGTGGCACAATGACGACTCATGTCAGCACTGCTGCTCTGAGATGAAAGGATAAGTATTATTCAGAGCTGAAAGTAGGGGAAGAAACTCCCGGTAAAAGAGTGAAATACAAAGGCTGACATGGAGCTTGCGAGTGAGACAACACTTCTGCTACAGCCGCACCGCTTGTCAGCACAGCAACTGTCTGCAGACATTTTCACTACACTATAAATTCTGATTTCCAAGCAATAAAAAAACCTCCAAGATAAAAATTCATCACATAAATTCTTAGGCAAGGAACTTTTCTTCCACTGGGGGAAAAAAGAAAAATCATCAATCAGCTACAACACAGAGACAAGACACTTGTAGAGCAGGCGTTTAAGCCATGATAAATTTTGCTGTACTTACTGCCTTTAAAAATGATCACATTACAGAAAAGCACTGGCACGATCTGTGTCACTTGGATATTTAAGCCCTTCCATTAATTAACCAGAAGTGAAATAGGACCTAGGTCTGTGGATCAGTCAGTCTTAGTTCCTTGTTACTTCAAGCAACTATATTTTAAAATTCCCTTCGTGAACTGAATAAACAGCATCTTGAAGAAGAGGATTTTTTTCCCCATTTGGAGGAGGTTTTGGGATCTCTCTTCCTCAGACACACACAAATATTCCTCTTGGTTCCCACTCACAGTCATGGACATTGCTCTTTATCCATCTCTTTTTTTTTGCCAGTGGTGTCCTTTAGGTTAAATAGCTTTCTCCCTGAGTCATTCCCACAAACTTGCAGCGTACAAAGGAGCCTGGGATAAGGACAGAACAAAAATAGTACAAAGGCTGTACAGTGCTCTCTAACTGAAAAGGCGGGCATTGAACTCTATCGTATGGATTTCTAGAGTTTTTCCATTTCTTTTAACACAAACAACAAACCATCCTAGGGATCCGCAGTTCTTCACTTGATCTGTGTGAAGAACTGCTTGCGATAACCCTACACTAAGCAGAGTCTTTGCACAGTTCTTAAGTGTCATAACTTAAAGCAAAAAGAAATTAAACCTTCTTCCCACCAGAATATATATTACAATTATGATCCTTCCATTATTAAATCATTACAAGCAATTTCTATTCAGCCACTTTTAAAATGCAGAAATTTAACGAAGGTGTTACATGTAGAAGTGCTAACAAGATAATTGCCTGTAGTTCTCGCTCCCAGGTGGCTCAGCTCAGATTGAGAACAGGGAAAATCACAGCAACGGCCACTGGTGTGGAGCCGTCCTACCAAAAACAGCCCCAAAATGGTGCTGGTCACAAGCAGAGGGACACATCCCAGGGGACAGGATATGTCACTGGCAGGGACCCTCTGTCCATCCCAGGTAGCCATCGCAGGGAGGAGTTTCACTAAAAGCATTTTAATTCATTAAATCGTTCATTAAATTAAGTTAACAATGTCATTATTTGCCAGCCTGAGACTTGATCACTGGAGTTACTGTGGTCTAAAGCACATTTATATTTGCGTTAGCCAACATGGTCCGAGCGGATAACCCCAAGTGCTGCTCAATTATTTAACCCCATGCTGTGTTTCCTTGAGATGTGGCATCCCCCCGCAGATCACCCCACTTGTGGGCTGGTGCTGCCTTGACACGTGCTGGCTGTCGTCGCCTGGTTTGCACAAAAAGGACACGCTACAGCTTCAAGATGCGGGACAGACACGCATCGGGAAAACCACAGCCACACACCACGGTGGGACATACCTGAGCTGGATAAGGCCACTGAAAGCCAGCAAATGCTGCAGGACAACCTGCCGCTAATGGGATACTCCTTACTGTGTGGCCAAACTCTGCTCTCACATGCACCAATCCAAACCTGGAGCAATTTCACCAGCTTCTGCAGATTTACTTCAAATTTACACCCACAGCAGCATCTCACCTACCGAAAAAGTCACTAAAAGGACCAAAAATGGACATATACATTTCCTAAACGCAACACTTGGACAGAAAAGTTGCCCTAGGAGTTTTTATTTAGAGGTGGTGTTTTTCTTGTTACTATTATTTTCTACTTCCATCTATTTCTACTTCTGCCCTGAGTGGAAGGCAGGCCGTTCCATTTAAAAATTCAGGACACAAATGGGAACCAGATTACATCTATCCCAAAGCTGCCAAAAAGCAATTGCTGTATGAAACCAAAAATCCTCCTGGGATTTTTCTCAAATCCGCAAAATATTCCCGAGCACTAAACTTTCCACTGGGGCTATTACATTAGCAGATAGTCTGTGTGTGAAAATCCAAGCATGCAGCCATCCTCCTAATGGTTTCCAGGACAAGGAGGCTGCACAGGGCACACACTCCTGCCTTAGCACCGAATAACGTTTATACCAGATCTGGCCTTTAAAGTGAGTTACATGCCTACCAGAGAGAAAAGAAGGCACTGTGGACTCAGGCTTTCGTCTCCTGAAGGAAAGCTGCAATGGTCAGCAGTAACATCTCCGCGTAATCCTGAAACACCCGTGTGCACTGAGTCCGGTTGTGCCTGACCCTCCCCGGGCTGCAGCTGGGATCCCTTCCAACCCCCTTAGGTGTCTCTTTGCTGGAGAAACGCAAAGCCTTTGGCTCTGTGCTGGCGTTTCCTCACAGAGGAGCTCTTGCAAGGAGCACCAGAGCTGTATCCGTGCATCCATCCCTCCATCCAGGGACTAACGTGCAGAGGGTTTGGTCCACTTCGCTGTGGGAGGCCAGGACTTGGAAACTGCCCTTCACGCCTGTCACCAATCCCGCAGATATTTGGACTTAGGAGAGGCAACACGTGCCTCTTTAGATTGAAGCTGCCCTCCTCCAGCAGCTGAGTGCTTTCCAAAAGAAGAGGGGAAAGCAAAGTTCCCCCAGCCAAATGCTGACAAGAGAGAAAATGGGAGCAATGGACATCAGGACAGAGGAGAATGGACATGCAGGTGATTGGGGGATCCCACTGGCCCCAAACCAGTGGCCTGGGCAAACTGGGAGGCCCAGCCCCAGCAACACTGTGGGGCACATACCTCCCCTATTTAAAAACCTAAAACCAGCCTCTCCGACTTCATCCCCTCACACCACTGCTCCAGTCGCGGCTGGGGATGAGGAAGGCTGGGCAGGACACCGACTCTCCATGCGGGGCCATAACATGCACCCAGAGTAGGTTTTATTATGGGCTCTTGTCCACCCAATATTCCCTGCCCTCACCACTCAGACATTCCTTGATAAGGTATTTATAGAACTCTTGGAAAAGCTTCTCTGGCCATTAGAAATGACTACATGTATATGCAAAACTCTATTATATACACATATGTATGTATAAAAATAAATATATACACATGGTCTATATTTCATTTATAGATACTATATGCAGCCATATATGTCCATATATATGTAAATACATAAAAACACACAAACATATATCTACATATATTTATATATACATTTAATGTCTATATATAACTATATACATGCCCACCTGTTAGCAGGAATGGCGCTGCCAGCTAGCTATGCTCAGGAAAATTCGTGGGACTCATGTTCACTGCCACCCTTCCCTCAGGAAGCTTTTAGGCTTGTTTTTATACATAAAAAGGCATAACCTGAACTCAGCGGATGCACAAGAAGGGCCTTGCAGACCCTCAGCCACCAGATCCTGGTGTCTGGCGGCAGCTGCCCACAACTCCCGGGATGCTCACACAGCACCAGGAAAGAGAAAAAAAAACCTCTTTCCATCGAAAGAGGAAAAAGCCCAAGCAGCGACCTTCCTGTACTTAAAGCTATGAATCACAAAACCTGGCAGGAGGATTTGGGTTAAATTCACGTCGTGGGTTTTTTTTTTTTTTCTTCCAATGCTGCCTTTTTTTTTTTTTTTCCAAACCGGACTTTATCTTTGTTCCCTGCATGGGTAGGAAGGTTAAATATAAAAAAGTTCCCCCTCACCATCCCCCTACAACAACAACACGAGAAAGCGCTCCCCCCGCCTGTGCGGCCCCTCCTGCGTGTCCCCTGCGGCCGGCGCTGCCGCCCCACGCACCCGCGGGACGGGACGGGACCGGACCGGTGTCCCCGGTGGGTGCTCCGGGGCCGCTCCGAGTGACAGCCTGGCGCTGGGGACCCGCGGGGACGCTGCGATCGCTGCTGCGGAAACGGCAGCGGCTGCTCCGAGTGCCGCTGGAAACATTCCCCGCGCTCCCGGCCGGCGCTTCGCTCTTCCCGGGAGCGCCGGGGCGGCGGACCCCCGGTGCGTTCCTCCTTCGGAATATACTGCGGACACCCCGCTCAGCCCGGGGCTGTTTCGGGGCTCGCCCCGCGCTGCTTTGCCTTCCCGGAGCGGGGAAAATTCCCGGGAGCACCCGGGGAGGACTCCGAGAGCGGAGGAGCGGGAGCAGCGGCGGCCGCCGGGCTGGCGGCTCGGCTCTAACGGAGCGGCG
>VZTA01011038.1:0-63760 GCA_013398855.1 Mohoua ochrocephala | reverse complement strand
GGAGCGGCAGGCTCGTGGTAGCCTCGGACTCCAGGCTGGAGGCTCGCAGCCCCACACGGAACCACTAAAGACAGCTACGACCGGGGTGAGCCTGTGTGGCAACACGGCTGTCTCGCCTCATGTCTGGGGATGCTCGGGATCTAAATCCCGACCTAGGTAACGGGCAGATGCTCCCTGGTCTCTTGCGGGACGGTTGGTGGGGGTTACCCCGAGTCCCAAGCCCATGACTTAACCCCGGGTATCCTTCTCGTCTCGCGGAGCTCTAGCTGCTCCCTGTGCATGGAGGAGCCGGTGGCTGTTTGGGGATTGACTGGGCCATACATCACTCCGTTCCTAAGCTCAGCGCCCCATTCCTGAACGCAGCCCCTTGCCCTGCTGCCCACCTGCTCCAGCACACATATTCACATGAGTGGTGGGTGCACATATCCCTTGATGGCAAGGGATTTACAACTGATGCTGAGTGCAAGTGCTGCGGGAGTGGGAAGGCAGGACATCTGCCAGCTCAGGGTGTCTTTGTGGTTTGACGCACCAGCTCCACGGGATGAGTGTTCATTAGGGCTGGAGTGAGCCACTGCTCCATCTCCCCAGACCACTCCAGCTCTGCTGCCAACGGTCTGACAGAGGGGACATGGCAGGACATCTCCTCTGGTGTTTGTAAAGCACTTCATTCCTGTCCCTGTGGCCATGTGGGCACAGACTGGGTTGGGCAGTCCCAACACACCCTATTCCCAGCACTGGCCCACAGGGTAGGCATCTTCTGGGATGAGTGGCACTGCCAGGACACTGCTTGGGTTTCCCCGTCTCAGTGCTTCAACCTCCTTCAGTCCAGCAAGCTGCCCAGTGATGCCAGGATTGTCCATTTTATTTGTATTTCTTTCTCCCAGGGATTGATGGTAGCTTCTCCCTCCTCAATACCGTGCCAAATGGATAAAGGCAGGCAGGAAGAAATGCAGCAACAGACTGAAGAAGAACCCACTCACTGCCACTACAGCCCCATAAAGGGGCACAGCAAGACAGGAGCTGGCCCAGTGCCATCGCCACAGGACTGGATGGATGCAGAGAGGACTCCTGGCAGCTCCAGGCACTGGGAGAGTGCTGTGGTTCACTGCAGTCTGAGGCATTGCTTTTTTGCATTACAAAGCCCAGCTTTTCTCAAAGTCTGGGTTTTGCTCAGACACAAGATACAAGGCAGCTATAGGATCTGGGAAACAGCCAAAGAAGGAAAAAATAGTCGGTGGTGAAATCAGGTTCTTCAGTTCCTGCGTCTGTGTATCTCCCATGACAGAAGTTACCCCAGAACGATGTTTGCCGTGTGAGCTGGGCATCCTCAGAGGTGCCCTTCCCTCCATGCCTGTGTGCAAGGCAAGGTGCCAGTCAGGGGCCGTCCCTGCGGTGTCTCTCTGAAGCTTTGAAACTGAAGCATCTATTACCTGTCTCCCTGAAGTCATCTAATACAGGCTGGGGTTATGCTCAAACAGGAGAGCAGCAAATTGCAAATATGCTGCTTTTTGAGGTGGGGGTCAAGAGGAACCATCACACCTTTGACCTCTTCGGGAGAAAAACTACAGGCCAGTGCTTAGGGTACTAGACTTGGATTAGGGATAGATGTTCAGTTCCTTTGTCACCTGCAGATGCCCTGAGTATGTGAGAGAAGATTAAGCCCAAGATCAGGTTTTTGAATGCCTAAATCCTGTGCAAAGTCATGGGGAACCTTGACGATAGAGTTAGACACCTCGGTCCCCAAGAGGAATTTGCCTTGGATTTTTCAGATTTTCCTACCTCCCCCAGAGATAAATGTTAGCTGTGCTTATAAGCACAGGTGAACCATGAACCAGTTCAGCTGTAAAATGAAGGTGAAATTTTGCCCTTGCTTCTTAAGCGCCTGTTCACTGTGGCAGATGAAGTGGGATGAGGGCACTGCTGTCCAGTGAGTCCTCTGAGTCCAGTTCAAAGTGGCAATTCAAGTGCTACTTTTTGTCATGTTCCAACTTTATCATTTGATTGGGCAAAATGGGACACATTATTTTGGTTGTTCTGCTTCCCAGTCTGTGTCATAGGGGCCATCTGGCTGTACTGCCCTTGGCCAAGTAGATCCAGCCTGTTCAAGGGCTTATTTTGTTTCTCATTCTGACCCCAGAGTTTGTGCTCTCCTTTAACCTACTGCTGCATGGTGATCAGTGATGATTTTGGTGCTAGAAGAACAAATATATCAAGGAAAAAGATTATCTGCCATCTTGTCTTTCAGTAGGATTGCAAGGACCTGGTGAACCTGTTATGTTCCCAAGGAAAAGACCCTTTTTTCTGCTGAAGTAAGAGTATTTTTTAAATTTTCTCTCATATTATTTATTTTCTGGTGTGTGTTTCCATATGATTTCCAAAATCTTTTTTCCTGTTCAATTCCATTTTGATTTGATAAACTGGCAAGTGGCCACAAAGGATGGCAGGTTGGAGAGGGATTTCTCTAACCCCTTGTGGTTTGATACATCTGATGACCTCTGGGCGACTGTTTCTGCCCAGGAGAGCAAGGTAACTGCCACTCAAGCTTCTCCCCTTTGCAACTCCAATATTTTATATGTATTTTATATGTACTTAATAATTTGTTTATATATTTTATTAAAATACATTGTTCCCTCAATTTGGGAATAGCTCAAATATTTTAATATTTCTTTGTGTGTTTGTTTTTGTTTTATGTCATTCTTCTAAGGAATTTGGGGAAGGAAAGGAGTTAATTTTTCACCTCTTTTGGTTCTAACCTGCTCAGCCAGGGCCAAGTGCCACCATAACTCCAGTTGTCAGGTCAGCAGAGTGGATCTGACAGTGCCATCTGTTTTCACTGTGTCCATCCTGCTTCTCCCTGGTAGCCATGGATTCAGGAGACCCACATTACCTCCACATCCCATGTCTCTTATACCCTGCTAGGGAAAACTAACACCTCTCATGGATTTCCCAAGCATTTTGTTGAGCTACACGAGAAGGGAGAAGCATTTCCAGGTGCCACCATGGCTTGGTCCTTAACGGCCCCCTGCATCACTCAGCATCCCCGCACCATCCCAAACACCTGCTGGCTGGGGAGCTCTGAGCAATTGCTACCGACAGACCTGGGGCCGGACCCCTGAGGCCCTGCAGCAGAGATGTGGCCATCCCAAACCACGAGCGCGCCCGGGTATTGATGCTCGCTACATTTGGAGCCAGCCATGCGCGTAATCCCACAGATTCCAAATGCTGCAAGCAAACAAATAATTGTCCCGCTCCGCCTGACACTGCGGCAACCCCAAATGCCTGCACACAATTCCACTTCTTGCTGTCACTGCTGCTTTTAGCAGCGGCTGATGGGCAGCCAGAGGGTTCCAGCCCCATTAACACCACCTCTGGGGATGGCACAAATAGCTGCCCTGCAATGCGGAGACCACAGCAAGAGCTGAATCAAGAAATCAGAATACATCGCGTAGAAACTTCCACACAGGCAAATTTAGTAAATAAAAGCCACAAAGCCTTTGACGTGACAGATGTCCTTACCGTACCTCAGGTGGAGAATACCCTGTCTCTTCTTGATAGTCACAGGATTTACCTGCCCTGCAGAGACACATCTCCCCATTCTCACCATCCCCAAAGGACTTCTAGCTACTGGACAGAGGCAGATCCTCTTGCAGCACTGGAGCACGACCTTCTAAACCACATCTGCAGAAGGTTTTTAAGTAATCCTGTAACCTGGCAGGCAGTAAACTCAGTGGTTTGGGGAGCCCCAAAGAAACCCATCCTGCTAAATAATTAGCCCCTGTTAAGATTTCTACCGTGACAACTGTGCATATTTATCGGATCGCCTCTGATACACATTTGGTAGGCAGCATTGTATTTGGAGGCAGCAGAAATATCTCTGCACATCTGTTTTCCCAGTTCTGCCAAAGAGCTTTCATTTTTCTCTAATAACTTGACCTCTTTGGTTTCTGGCACAAGACAGCTAAGCAGAGCACTCGCCCTCTGGATTTGCTCCAGTATGGGATGAGGTCAGGACAACAAAGAAAAAAAAAAACAGCTGGATGGCTACGAAGCAGTGGGAAGAAACAGGGCAGGGACCAGGGCTTTCTCTTTCCTTCCTTTTATATCCAATGGGATTTCGTTTCTGGGCGTGTTTATTCCCCAGGCAGACAGTATCACCAAAGCAGTACTTCCTGCAAGCCGCTGTTGTGGGGAGCCTCCTCCAGCAAGCTGACCGTGCCCAGGGTGCGCTTATAAATAGCACAGCCAGCTAATTCCTCCTCTGGTCGCCTGTCAGGAAATGTGAGGCACAGGTCCTAGGGGTTTCCACTGAGATATTGCATCTCCCATACATATTCATCTCGATTTTGGCAGGGTGAGGTTCATACCCCCTGCTCCCACTTTATTTTTCCGTTTCATCACGTTCTCATTACTCTACCCGGGGCTTTCTGTGCTGGGGGCTTTCACCTTGCCTTTTTCATTCAGTCTGCTTTCTTTTTTTCTGATATTCAATTAAATCATCTTAAAGCAGCAAGTAGAAAAAATGCCAGTGGGGTGGGAAGGAGGTGGAAAAGAGAGGAGGGATGAGGAAATGGAAAATGAGGAGAAGATATGCCAAGCACAGGAGAGACAGAAAAGCAGTCTGCATATGTTCCTCTGTTGGGATAGTTTTTCTCTCCCTGATCTCACTTTCTCCATAGCCAGAAATTCCACCTCAGGATTTGCCAAGGAGAAAATGCAGCATTTCTCTGCTGGGCCACAAAGCAAGTGTGAAATGTTCTGTTTTAATCATTTACAGAACAAAAGGAACACAACAGTCACCGTCTGATTCATATCTGCTGAAATCCAGCAGCCAAAGCTGTGGGAGAGACAGATGAAGAAAGGAAAGGAAGAGAACGTGTGGGTTTGGGTTGATTTTTTTTCTTCTGGTTAGTCACTGTGGACATAAGGAAAGACAGGAAGGACCACATTGGATTATTGCAAAGTTTAAGAGCTCCGAGTGTCCTCTCCAGTAGATGACTGCAGAGAAAATGCAGAGAACATTACAAGTGCTGTTTCCCCTAGTACATGATCCCACTTGCCTTCCTGAGCCAGAAGTTTTAGCTGCATCGTCAAGTTTGAGAGCCCTTCCTAGACCTTTCTCCCATGATGTTTTCTAATCACTTTTTGAGCCCATTCGTACTTTTGGCACCCTGGACATTCTGTGGCAGCAAGCTGCACAATGGAATTGTGTGCTGAGTGAAGACATACTTCCTTTGGGTTATTTTAAGCCTTTCCCTGTTTCACAGAATCTCAGACTGGTTGAGGTCAGAAGGGGCTCTGCAGGTCATCTGGTCTAACCACCCAGCTCAGGCAGGACCACCCAGAGCCTGTTCCCCAGGACCAGGTCCAGATGGCTTTGGAATAACTCCAAGGATGGAAAGTCCACAACCTCCCTGAGAAACGTGTGCTAGTGCTTGGTCATGCTCACAGAAATAAACTGTTTCCTGATATTCAGAGGGAACCTCCTGTGTTTCTGTTTGTGCCCATTGCCTCTGGTCCTGGCGCTGGGCACCACTGAAAAGAGCCTGATTACAACCTCTTTACAAGCTCCCTACAGGTATTTATACATATCGATGAGATGCCCCAGAGCCATTCCTTCTCTGTGCTGATGACACCCAGCTCTCTCAGCCTTTTCTCACAGGAGAGGTGCCACAATCCCTTCATCATCCTTGTGGCCCTTTGCTCCATGTCTCTCTTGCACTTATTTACTTCTATGCCATTCATAAATCTTGTACTCCTACTGTACCTTCCTTCAAGCATCTCTTTCCCACCCAATTCAGCTGTAGTTTTCTCAGAGTCTGCTTTCATAGAAGCTGCTCTCTCCCTCAGTCACTTTTTCCTCCCTTGCCTGGTACTTCTCCAGGGAATGTCAGAAATGTTCTTACTGCACAAGGTACAGGTGAGCCATGCACCGACTTACACAGCAGCAGACCACAGAGAGGTTTTCAAAGGTCGGGCATGGCAAAGCAGACCACAAATCTTTAAGATGAAGAGAGAAAGAAGAATTAGGAGGGATTTCCCAGTCATGGTTAATTCCATCACTGGATGCTTTGGAATCACTGTAATTTTTGCAAACATGTAGAAAAGGAGAGTGTGAGTAACATCCAGCTCAGGTCCAGCAAGAACAGAGCTGCCAGACTCATGTGAGCAGCTGCAATGAGGTGATGAACCTGGGAGATGAACAAGAAGGTGCAGATGCTGTATGTATTGGTGTGTACGTGTGGCTTGTGGTACTGTGTCGTACGGTGGCACTACACACAAGATAGGAACACGCAGGCTGCAATAAAATAGGAAAAGGTCGATGCATGACTGGTCAAAACTTTTCTTAGAGGTTAGTTACTCACGGTGTGATGTGATGCAAGAAACCTCTCGTGAATCTGGTCCTGATCGGCATTTCCACAAATAACGCAAAATCCAAGCACAGCTTTTTACATTTGCAGCTGACAGCAAGCTGGGACAAGCTGACAGAAAACTGGACACAGGACTAGAGGTCAAGGAAGACATGATGAGCAGGAAGAAAGGGATACACTCCACTGATCCTCCATTGGATTCCCCCTTCAGCCCCTGCAGAGTGGGTAAGAAACTCTCAGTCTGACCTAGGCCTTTTTCCTGGTTTTGCCTGCCTTTGGCTTAAATTACAGAAATCTAATTAGACAGTGAGGAAACCTTTCCAGTGCAGCAGAGCGCTGGGCTGGGTTGCCTGGGAAGGCTGCTAGGATGAGTTGGTCCTGCGCACAGGGTGATGGGTGAACAGGAGCCACTATCCCTGCCTCCAGGCAGAAGTGGGGTGTATGTGTCTTCCTGAAGTCCTGCTCAGACCTGCCTTTCTGTGATTTTTATCCTGGTGATGCTTTATTACAATATTGATGTTTTGTCTCAGAATATTGTTAATTATAATGCTCCTTTATCTACTGCTCCTCTACTAATAACTCCTGCTGTTCAGGTGGCTGGTTTGACCAGGGCGGAGTGTTTTTGACCTGGTATTCTTTCGCTACACAATCACTTCACAGCATAAATCCAAGGTGCTACTGGGATGGTCTTGTCCTCTCCCTCTCCAACCTGTGCTTGGTCTTACTGCCTGTCTTGCCTGGCACTGCAAACCAGACAGTTGTGCCTGACTTGGGTCAGGGGACTGATCCAGCTGAAAATTCACCAGCTGGGAGGAAGGCAAGAAGAGAGATCATATTTCCATTACTTGTTCTGCTATCTCATATCCTTTGTCTGTCTTGTCTACCTTGGATGGAGTAATCACGTCTCGTGCTATGTTTGGAAAGCAGAGTGGAATTGTAAGGTGATATAAGCACCGGTTTGGATAATCTTTTCCAGACTGAGGGATGTCTAAGTTGCTGTGCAGAGGAAAGTGGTATCTAAGGAGTTCCTCCTAAAATCGACCACAGCTTGTTATTTGGGAGAGGGAGACTTTTCTTTGTCACTAAATCCTAAGACCTAGAGGATTTGCCAAGTTTTGGAGAAGTGGGCACATGCCACTGAGGAAAGACTCTGTTCAAGGGATAAGACAAGGAAAGCCAAGAATATAAAAGGAGCTGGTCTAAGTTCTGTCACAGAAAATGCATTTTGAAGTTATTTGACGTGTTTTAACCACAATCAGGTAATGAATGAGGCAGCCAAAGGAAGGCTCTTGGCTTTATTCCCATTCCCTGTTAAGACACTCCTCTGGATGAATGCATGTCAGAGCAGTCTCTATCCTGACACCAAGTGGAGAGAGCTCACACGGACTAGTTTAAAACGTGATCAAGTGTATATCCTCACTGGCAGTGAGGACGACCACTCGATGTGCCACCCATTCTAGAACCAGTGAGGCACCATACAGTTTTTAAGCATTTTTGTATTTCTAGGAATTTTTTTCAAGAACCTGTCTCCTAGCAGCAGAAATATACTTTGGAGATAGTTATACTTGATAAAAAACCACTTTCTGAGCCCCTGCAGTTTTACCCTCCTATCCCAGGTTTCCACCAGTGCCATTTGTGGTGAGTGCCCAGTGGGTGCATGTGGATCATCTTTACTGGGGTCAAGGTGGGTTTCAAGAGCAGCAGGATAGTCACAGAATCACAGATAGGCTGAGGTTAGCAGAGACCTCTGGAGTTCCTCTGGTCCAATCCCCTGCTCAAGCAGGGCTACCTACAGCCCATTTCCCAGCTCCATGTCTAGAGAGCTTCTGAGTATCTCCAAGTGTGGAGGATTTCTTGCCCTGGAAATGAAGAGGAGGGTGCCTTTTCCTCATGAGGAAGGGCCAGTGCTCAGTCACGTCAAGGTGATGCACATTGCAGTGTGCTGGAGCAGTCCCATCGTGCTGCCACAGAGCAAGGCAGGGTACCCAGTCCTGAGACTGGTATATCTCCCAGCACATCTTACTCACACTTTCCAGCATGCTTTTCTCAGGAGGGATTGGGGGCTGGTCAGTTCTGGGCTCCTCAGTATGAGAGAGACATGGAGCTCCTGGAGCAGATACAGCGGAGGGCTACAAAGAGGATTAAGGGACTGGAGCATCTCTCTTACAAGGCTTGGCTGAGGGCCTGTTCAGCCTCGTGAGGAGATGACTGAGAGGTGACCTTATCAATGCCCATCAGTATTTGGAGGGAGGGTGTCAAGAGGATGTTTCCAGGCTCTTCTCAGTGGAGCCAAGCAATAGGACAAGTGGCAACAGGCAGAAACTGATGCACAGGAAGTTCCACCTGAACATGAGGAAAAACTTCTTTACTTTGCGGGTGACCAAGCACTGGAACAGGCTGCCCAGAGAGACTGGGGGGTCTCCCTCACTGGAGATATTTTGGAACTATCTGGATGCAACTCTGTGCAATTGATGGCACTTGAGCAGGGAGGTTGGACCAGATGACCCCACTGTGGTGCCTTCCAGCCTTACCCATTTTGTGATTCTGTATTTTTCCCCTCTCCATGCACATCAGACCTCCAGTGCTGGGTGGCCAGAAGCCCTCCTTCAGAAGCTTCCCATCCTCAGCTTCCCATCCTCAACCCACTCTACCTAGAACACCTCTAACTCATGCTGAGAATCACACCTCTTTTGACCTTGGCCCTGGGATTAAGGGGAGATCACTGCCAGATGATGTTCCCCCATGGATGCAGCCTCTGAAGCCTTCAGCTTCCCTTGCCCATTCGAGGTTGTTTTCTCTCCAAGTGTCTTACTCTTCACTCTTGCTTTATATATCTCTACTTCTGCCTCCCAGGTGAAGAAAAATCCCTCATCATTTTGCAAGGTGCTAGAAAGTCACAGAAACTCCTGTACCAGCCGCTGGCTAAGCCTCAAACCCCCAGCCAAGAAACAACAGCATCCTGTAGCGCTCTGCAGCAGAAAGGTAACAGCTTCTCTCCCAGAGGAAAAAACCCTGCATCAGTTTTACACAGAAAGGTATCAAACACATCTGGTGTCAAGCTGTTCCATCCCTCTGATGGATGGCATTCAAAAACAGCACAGAAAGGAGGCACTGGTGGTGTTAAATTTAAAAGCATTCAGCAGCTGCCTTGTCGTTTAAGTCATCTCCTAATTACTCAACATAGGAAAAACAGGGAGAGGAAAACGTGTCATGTACGGACTTACCCAGCTGATCCAGAGCAAAGAGGGCTGGGGCACCTTCGGAGAGCTCATTGTCTGAGGGAAGAAGAACAAATGCTCGGGAAGTCAGCTGGAGAGGTAGATAAGGACAGGTGGGGTGACAATGCTGTTTTAGTCACACTGCAGATAAGCCCCTGCTCAGCTTGCTTCCAGTTTTCCCTGACAGCTTTCATGAGCGTGTTGAGGGTTTTCTTTTAATGCAGCTGTTACTGAAAAACCTCAGGACCATCTCAAGACAGAGACTCGTCAGGATGAACCCTGAAGAGCAGAAGCTCCGCTGTCCCATCTGTGCCTTCCCTGGGATCCCCGGCAGTGGTCCCCTTTTGGTCCATACCACAGCTCTTCACTCCCTTTCTTCAATTTACCCGGTGCTCAGGGCATGGCCAGGAGAGCCCTGCCTGCAGCAAAGCTTCCCTGCATGCTACAGTCTCCTCCAACAACAGCAGCTGGAGAAGGTTTAACCAGAGGGAGCAAGAATTATTCAGAGGCTGACCAAACCTTTGAGTCATCTGATAACAGCCTGCAGTAACTCAGTGCCTGTGACAGGTTAGACCACGGGCTCTGGAAATCCCTGAGCTGGTGGCATTTCTCACCAAAAACTTGTAGGGGTTTATTTTGTATCCCATAAATGAGCCCACCCACTCTTGTCTGCTCCCAGCTGCAGAGCACAACACACACAGATCCCTCACTCCCAGTGAGGTCCTCAACCACACAGGAACATGTGGCCAAGTGTTGAATTCCACTTGTGCCTTGTAGTTGGTGGGGATTTTGCTATTTTCAAACATTTCTTGCAATGTCAAAAGTGCTGCTAAATTGAGAAACCCAATGCAAATTTTTAAAAAATTAAATTACAGAGGGTGGGGGGTTTTGTGTTGTTTTTTTTTTCCTTTACAATTCATGGCATTTTTTCAATGAATGGGCTTGACTTAAAAAACGTTTGGTCTGGAATCTGTGGGTCCTTATATTCCTAGGGGTTCCAGGAGGACATTTGAGAAGGGCAGGTGCATGATGCCCAACAGCAATCCATACCTTTCTAAGACATCTTGCCCCCTGTTATAAAATGCTCTTAGGCCCAACAGTTAGAAAAAGCTGTGAGCAACTAGTTTAGGATAGCAATGGGCTGCATACAAAACCAAAAGCCAATGTAAATCCACATTCGATTGTTCAACTGGTTTGGATTTTTATGAACTCCTGATGGCAGTGACTCTGCCATCCTCTACTTTACAGACATAAGCACAGTGCAATCCTGAAGTCAATGGGCATTTAACCAATACAGCTACAAACAATAACACAGACCATGCACGTAGCAAAGACTTTTAAGAAATGACAGAAGCAGAGATTGTTCTAATGGGGAAAAAGAGTGGACTGCAGCAAGCATCCCTGTGCTGGTCCCCTGGAGCCAGCCTGGGCTGGGTACCTGCAGAAGCACCAGATGTTCTATGGTAAGAATGCTGCCCAGTGGTGCTTTCCTGGGGATGTTGAACCCAGGGCTCAAAAGTATAAATCTACTTAGGGGTTCAAAAGCATAAAGCTACTTATGCAATTCAGCTCTCACAGAAAAGGAGGCGATGCCTCATCTTGGTTTGTCCCTTTCCCTTCCCCCAGCATCTGGGCAATCAGCGGGAAGCCAAGGGAAACAGATGGAGATAAGCGAGCACTTTACCAAAGCAAAGTATTTCCGTTCCCAAGGTGCTGCCATCTGGAAGGCTGTGGGTTTATTTTGGTTTTAGTCTGGGGCACAGCACATCCCAGACAAAAAAGGAACTTTGCCCAGGGAGGGACAGCTTGTGCTGGCCGAGGGGACAGGGACCTCTGGTAACGAAGATGGCCTTGGGCTGAGCAAGGAGCACTTGTGGCTGCTCCTGCCAAATGTTCGAATGGGGATTAGAAAGCAAGTAAGAGCAGCTGACTGGAAATTAGGTAGAGATGAATCGATAGAGGAAATAGGACTGCTGGCTACTTCTCATTGCATCTGCCCTGAGTGCTTTCCTGAAACAGGCAATTTCTAGAGAGCAATGAACCCTAGCCCTGAGGTGGGACGTCTTGTGTCCGGCTAAGGTGGGCTGAAGCCTTGAACGGTCCTTGCACAGGGAGCCCCAGTTGGGGCAGCCCCCCTGTCATTGCCAGGACAGCATGTATCCCTGCAGCCATCCTAAATTATCCCACACAAATATGATTGCAGAGAATATTTTATCAGTTCTCCTGTCACTCCTTCCCAGCCATGGTCATCTGCAGAGTCCTACTTGTGGAGAGTGAGGGTGGTTACATCTAGCACAAATGGCACCTTAACTGGCCAAAAGATGGGTGCTGGGGCCTTTTTTCTTTCTTTTATTTTCTCTCCTTTTTTTCTTTTAAAGTCCACTCCGAAGAACCAAAACAAGCCGCAGACCAAGTGCCTGTGTCCGTGTGACAATTTGGGTCAGACCTTTCCCACCTTCATACCAAGTACTGCCTGGCTCTGGACATAGCCCAGCAAAACCCCTGGGAGCACTGCAAGCACAGTGAATGGCAGCAGCACATTGGGAAGGCTCTCAGCACTTTCACTGAGTGGATTAAAAACCAGCAATCACATCCTACCTCCTTTCACACTGGAAAAGGGGTGGATCCCACCATGAGACAACCAGTTTGTTTCATCCAGCTTCCAGTTTTCACCAGGGTCCATCTCTGATCCGCAGCATCAAAGATCTGCTTGCAATGCCTCCTGCTGCTCTCTCTGGGGAATAACCAAAAGATACTCTGAGCATCTGTCATGCTGCTAGACCATAGCCAGCTGCTGAGAAGCTCACCTCAGCAGAGGAAACTCTTGTCAATATTTCAGGAAAAAAAGAAAATTAATTAAGAAAAAAATTGAGAAAAAACTCACATGGCTTACAGGGAACTCTTGGACCAAGGAGTTGCTGACTCTACCATGCCTCAACTTATCACATCAACGAGGCTCCCGGCTGCATCAAAAGGCCACCAACACTTGGACCTCTTCCATTTTCCGTTATCAGTCTGACCAACACTTAGAACTTCCTAATCCATCATGGTATTTGCAGGGAGGGGGTTTCACCTCTGAGTGAGGTGATGTTTCACAAGGACATCCATCGGGGATGTGTGTCTTGGCTTTACATGCCCAGCCATCAGGTCCTGGCAAGTGAGGGGAGTGGGCAGGCTTGCTGGCCCTTGTTCCCACATTCCCAGCTCCTCCATGGATGGGAGTTGCAGCGTGGGCAGCAGGGCGAGGGAGGGGATTCTGCCCCTCTGCTCTGCCCTTATGAGACCCCACCTGGAGTGCTGCATCCAGCTCTGGAGTCCTCAGCACAAGAAGGACATGGACCTGTTGGAGTGAGTCAAAAGGAGGGCCATGAAGATGATCAGAGGACTGGAGCACCTCTCCTAGGAAGACAGGCTGAGAAAGCTGGGGTTGCTCAGCCTGGAGAAGAGAAGGCTCCAGGGAGACCATATAGCACCTTCCAGTACCTAAAGGTGGCTTATAAAAAGGGTTTAGATTAGATATTAGGAAGAAATTCTTTACTCTGAGGGTGGTGAGGGACTGGAACGGGTTGCCCAGAGAAGTTCTGGATGTCTCATTCCTGGAAGTCTTCAAGGCCAGGCTGGATGGGGCTTTGAGCAACGTGGTCTAGTGGGTGGCGCCCATGCCCACAGCAGGGGTGTTGGAACTAGATGATCTTTAAGGTCCCTTCGAAACCAAGCAATTCTATGATTCTATGGTTCTATGATCCCTGGTGGGGTAGCACATGCAGGCATTTAATGCATCCCTGGGCCTTCAGGATTACATGGATTTGGAAGGGAAGAGCCTTTCCGATATCAGCAACCTCTAATTTATTAAGGAAGCATACAACAGTGCTGTGATGCAACAGCAAGTTTTTGCCTCTGTTGGAAGACGCTGAAAAGGAGGTGACAACAAGGATCTTCCCTAGCACTGTCTGAGGCAAACCCAGACCCCAAATGGCAGCAGTGGAGCTGATTTCATGGTGAGGTGAGTCCCACAAGACCCACCACACTGGCAGCTGATCGTCTCTACTCAGACTCTGATTTTCTTCGTCATTATTTGTAGGAAATTTTTGTAATTTAATGCTGTCATGACCCTAATTCAGGGCATTCCTGGGAGGGGCAGGCAGATAGCAATGCGGGGAACACCATCACACCAGCACCATCTCCTTAGGAAATGAGGCCAAGAAAGAGATGGATGGGGCCCGGTCTCCACAGGGAAGCAAAGCACGGCTGAGCCATCCCACTGCACTTCTCAAGCACTGGTACCTCTCAGCTACCACCTCACTGAGGGGAGCTGCAGGAAGGGGCAGCAGCTCCACGCTGAGGTATTTGGCTCCCAGTGGCTCCCAGCATGGCACAGCCGAAGCCCACTGCCAGGTCTCACCGGCATGAACCAGGAGTGTGCTGGTGCTTCCTCGACTGGCCAGACCTGCAAGAAGTCGTTTCACACGTTCTCTTGCTCAACACCTTAATTGAGTGGAATTAAATACTTGTCCGTATGCGTTTGGTGAGCAGCGAGCAGGACAGGTCACTGCACGCACAGGCAGAGCTGGACTGGAGTTTTTTGATGTAGCAAATTCACCTGAATTGCAATTAAGAGGTACTGAGACTTCAGGCGAATTTGGGTTGACTATGTAATTAGTTTGAGCTGAAAGAGGAGAAAAAGAGTCCTGAGAAGAGCGGCGAGGCTCCATTTTGACATTTAAAAAATGAACAAGAAACTTTTTTTCTTGTTCTTTCAAATGCTGGTTTTGGTTTGAAAGTGACCTAGTTTGCTTTTTCTTTTCTTTTTTCTTTTTTTTTTTTTTTTAAGTTATGAAAAGCAGTAAATAATCTCAAACCAGAATGTCTCATGCTACGCTTATGAAAAGAAATCAAAGAAGAAAAGAAACATTCTCCTTTAGGGGGTGATCCAAACCAAAAAGTATTTTCAATTTTTCCCTTCAGCCACTGAAATGAAAAACCTATTATTTGTACAGCTACACTACTGAAAGGCATCTCTTCAATGTGTACTGCTGGCAATTTCTTCTTTCTACCTGCCAAGGGAGGGGTTTGTCTGCAAGTTCAATAAAAGTATGAGAGAGAAAGAACGAAAGGGCAATTTATCAGCGTAGCATAGAAGATAAAATGGCTTTTCCATATTTACTTGTTTCCCTGAAAGAAGGAACCTCAGCTCTTTGCCTGCTGACCCGCTCTGCTCGGAATCATATAGACATGGAATCGTATAGACACGAGTCCTGAGCTCTCATCACATAGAAGATTAATTGCAGATGTAAAACCTTCTGACTTCACTGAGATGTTAAGGTCTAACCTACATTAGAGAAAGCAAAGGTCAAAATTTATTTGGGTCAATAACACCAGCAATAACATCAGAAGGTCATAAACCTCAGTCCTTGCTATGGCTTTGGGGCATCTATCTCTTCCCTTCACAGCAGAACCTGGTATCAGCAGAGGCTGCTGCTGTTGGGTGTTCAGTGCCAGCATCAGAGATCAGAGATGGGTTTGTGGTCCCTGTGTCACCACAGAGCGTGCATTGTGCCCACCGTCTGCTGTGGCTGCCCAGCAGGATGAGTGAAAACACAGGACAGGGCCCGCTGGCTGCATTTATATTCATGCAATACGCCTCTTGCTAAAATGCAGAGCCAGAGAAGGAGGCATCGCTGCCCAAGCTGGTGTCTCACCAGGGCTGGGATGACAGCTCCAGCTGCTTGGAGGGCTCAGCCTTGCTGTGGTCAAAAATCAACACCCATTGCCTCCATCTTTCAAGAAGACAAATAAATGTGAGATTTTCCAAAGGGCCTGCACTCAGGTTCTGTGTGCTGCCTTCACCTAGGGCAAGGGGTGCTCACTTTACACACCGATAGCTTCCACCATTCCTCTGAGGAAAAACAAGGTGAGAAAAGACTCACATTCCTCCTATATCCTGATACAATATTTAAAAAATAGTAGGAGCTGAATACATTAAGTCTCCTTTCACTCCACAGCTTTTACTGTACCTCAATAACAACAATGCAGATCACAAAGCACTGTCCATTTTCAATCTAACCTGCAAATCTCTTCCAAACCGCAGAAAAAAATAGCATAGTATTGGAATAACCCGTTTCAGCAAAGTTTTACAATCCCTCTAATCTGTCAGGAGTGGTTGTTGGAGCACAAGCCCCAGTTAAGCTCCTCTTCTGGAGCATTTCCAGTCCAAGACAATCTGCCACACAGGCTCTCAGGGCACTCAGCAGCTCAGCAGCTGCACGGGGATATTTTTTTTTTTTTTAGTACCATAAACTGTAGAATTCACATGGCCAAAACAGCAGGAAAATAAAAGTTAATGACCTGAGATTAACCCAGACAGACAAGAGATTAAAGCAGCAAACCCTAAATGCTACAGCACGCAGGGGCTTGATCTGGTGGACAAGTATAGGCTGGAAGTGTTTGCCCAAACACTGCCCTCAAAATTGGCTCCATCCACATGGCTCAGGTGCTGCTGAGTCGAGATGCAGATGCTGTACGAAGGATCTCACATTTCTCTGAGCTGTCGTGCCTCCTTGCATGTGGTTCAGCTTTAGAGCTCTAACTGCATTCACCTACTTGACCAGGAATAAAATTCAGTGGCTCTTCCAGAAGACACAGACTCAGCTACTTCTCCTCTCCTCCATGAGGAACAAAGAAGGGCAGTTTCATGAGATACTCAATGCAATCTGACCCAGCTAGATCACCACCTGGGGCTGGTGATCACTTAGGGCTGGTGATACTCACACACCACCGTGCTGGTCTGAGCCCCCAGAACAGCACATTAGAGCCCTTTGCATTTAATGATTTCTTGATTTAGATGAACAACCTTTCCAATACCTTGTAGCACGTAAGAAGAGCTCATGTGTGATCCCTTCTGAGTAGCATCTGTCCTGGGGGAGCCAGGCAGTGTGGGGTGCACACACCTGGTTCCTGGAATCAGAGCAGCCGCAAGCCACACTATCCCGTTGCTTGGTGGCCAGGCTAGGGCTGGTGACTGCAGAGCCACCACCAGCCTGGAGCAGCCTGGTGTAAGAGTGAGCATGGGCAGGGACTGAGGCAAGAGAAAGGCTACACGACAGCTGGAGTGGTCACAAGTCGTAGGAGGGCTGGTAGATGGGGCAGCAGGGAGCACACCAAGGAGTGTGGTGTTCAGTATCAGTTTGGAGAGAGAGGCTGGGACAAGGGAGGAAAATCTGTTTCTGTTCATGGTGCAAACCCTACAGGGGTGGCTGGCCATTGCCAGTGTGTTCTCCAGCAAGAGAGGGCACTGACCCTAACATGTGCCTCCAGACAACTTTTGGGGCTTGAGATCAGTATTCACCACACCAAAAGGATAATGTGTGCAGCCAAGGTAGAACTGAGGCTGAGACAAGAAGCAGGGACTGAAGAAAAGACCTTGGTCCAGCAGGAGGAGAGGAAGAGAGCTTGGCCAGACCGTGGGAGAAGGTCTCAAGCAGCAGCCTTGCAGAAATCACACATGGGATTAAATGCTATGAGACAGATTCCTTGATCTGCGATGTTTCCCAGTGCCCTGCAATAATACAGGGATAGCCTGCTTCTCATCAGGCGTGCTCTGGGAACCTCTCTCCCCACGCTCACCAAAGTGGCCTAATGGTGCCTATACAATAACCCAGATTCTTCCCAAACCCAAAGACTCCAGAGAAGTGAAAGCATCCCCTGACCCATAGTTTTGCTCAGACTGAAAACTGAGTAATTTTTTGACAACTTCTGTGTCAAAAAGGCCACGTACTCGGAATGTGGGAGCAGTGCCAAGGGGAAGTCCTGTCGCTTGGGCAAGCAGCAGCTGCTCTTGGGCAGGTATCGCTGCTCTGTGAAGGCACGGCCTTCCTGCAGCTGTTCATCTGCCCAGAGGCAATATGAGAGGGAACGGGAAGGTCTGACTGAGCCTTACAGGGCTGAGCAGGGCAGGATCAGGACTTTGAGGGGGACATTACAAATTCGTTTAACCTGGAGCAGTGTGGGCGCAGTGAAAGGCACAAGGTGATAAACTACTTCCCCTGTACCCCAGAGCTCAGCCCGATGGCTGCCTTTAATCACCCACAGCTGTTCTTTACTGCCTTGGATGTGCTCTCCTTTAATTAGCCCAAAAGGTGACTAATGAGCTATTTGTTAATGTCATCAATCAAAAAGCTCTTTTTTGTAGCTGGTCTGAAAGAGGTTTTTTTTAAAAGCATCGAGTTTCAGCCAACTGGCACAGAGCATGATCACAAGCTAATTACATGATCTCATGGCAGTTATCTCGAACTAATACATCATTAATCTGATCTTACGACAGCTAAAGGAGAAGCCCAGAGCCAAGAAGCACTTGAACGCTCCACAGTTCTCAAGACAGGAGCCCTTTTTATAAAAGCTGCAGGTTTACACACAGCAGGCACATGTCAGGGCAAGCTGCAAGTCATATTACTCCCCTTACCCCAACAAACAAAAACATTCACGAGCCAGGAAACACACGATCTCCTCCGAATGGAATCTTCCCCAAAGCACAGCCACCATCCCCCTGACTCAGTTTAGGGCTGCAAGGATGACCAGAGAGGGAAGGGGCTCAGGGACAGGATCGAAGCATTGCTCAGGAAGCCCAAGGCATTTTTGATAAGCTTCCTGTATGACAAAGCCCTTTTGGAGGACCCATCCCATTCTGGTCTCAGGGGACACAATGGCAGGTGGGCAGTTTCAGGTCACCTGCACTGATGGGGATGGACACTAGAAGCTCCTATCTATCCTCTATATCCCTTTGGATGTAAAGGTAGGAGGCAAACCAATAAATACATTCCTATTTACATGTCATGACTTCATTTAAACAGCTCGTTGCTAGCTAGGGACAGCCATCTACACAGACAACCAGACAAAATCTTGAAAACCTTTGAAAATAGTACCCTTAGTTTCAGCCAAACCCTTACTCTCACTCTTGAGCAAGGGTACCCCCCAAAATGGTCCCAAAGGAGCTGCTCACAAACCTGTCCCAGCCATCCCACAGGCAGGGCAGGACACCGGGATGCACTTTGCAGTGGTCCAGACTACTGCTCTGATGACACAACACAGGAGGTGCTGGGTGCGCATATCAATACAGATTTGGGGTGAGTTTAAGACCTGTAAGGTCCCCCAAGTCACCGTGTGAAATAAAATTTCTCTTTCTTACTTCTCTGGTTTTCTTCCAAAGTCAACAAATTGAATTGCAACTCCACAATTCGAATGTTAAAGCACTTGAAGCAGAGCCTGTATCTCCTTTTGTGTCTGTTGCAGGGCTAGCTGTCTGTGCTAAACTAGCAGCACCAAATGCCACCACACCTCAGCTCTGCCAGTTATCTTCACAGGCAATTAGCTGCCAGCATATTTTAGCCATAACAATCACTTATCTGCTTAAGAGAGGATAATTTCTCTGTGCTGTTTCCCTGACCTCTCAGAAAACACACGACTGCCTTTTTTTTGCAGTCGTAGGAGAAAATGTTCCTGTTCCAGCCTCGGTTCAGACAATATTTTTTAAAAAATGATAAAGTAGAAATGGTAAATCTTACCTGACAAAACACCTGTGATTTCTCTGGTGACAAAAAGCGTCTGTGGCTTGGTGCTGCAAGACCAAAGCTTTCCTGGGAAATGTTTGTCCTCTGTTGGGTAAGAGCTCCACAAAAACTATGTAGCCATTGCCTGGACTTGCTTTGCTTTGGGTAGGTAAGTCACGGGAATTCAGCTGCTCTCGTGTGTTCAAAGAGCTTCCAAATACTCTACACCACCTATCGCATTATGGTTCCCACAAATATGCGAGGTATGTGTCTGTCTTCCTGAGTCACGTAATTATCTATGGGAAAGTAACCCACGGAAACACAGCAGACAGAAAAAAACCCCAAGTGGCTGTTTAAATCCCTCGACAGTCAGGAGTAGCCCTGCAAGGAGACCTTCTCAAACAGAGACTTTGCTCATTGCTGTGTCCAAAATGCCAAAGCCAGCGGAGATGCTGGGCTCTCTGCTTCCCACCTTCAGCAGCAGTTTGCAGCACCACATGTGGGAAGTGCCAAGGAGAAGGAGCAGCACAGTCTCAAAAGCAACCACGGCACTGGAAGAGACAATCTGAAGCTCATTGGGTCGCACAGGTTATGGGATGGCCTCTAGCCAGGAGGAAACGTAGGGTGCAATAGTCCCAGATGACTGCTGCTAATGAAGGCTGAGTCACCGGTGACACGGCATGAAAAAATGATGTGATGCAGCGGTGTCTGGGCTAGTTACATCTTGATAAGGATGGTGGGTGCCTTCCTGGGTTTTCCCTTGAGTCAGAAGCACCTGGGGAAAGCGATACCAGGAAAGGGATATCTGCCATGATCAAATGGCACCTCAGGCAGTCTCAGAAGAGGAATAAATAGCATGAGAGAATGGGATACCATGCAGGTTAACTTTCCAGAGAAGCCACTTGTACCAAGCAGATGGGAGGAGATGAGGGTGACAATGAAGAGCAAACAGTGAAGGGGGCCTTGATTACCCCACCTTCTTGCAAGGAAAAATATGGTCTTACCATGGTGAGAATGGCTCCAGCAGATGTTAGCACTCTGCAATCTTTTTTCAGAATGGCCAGTTTTCCCGTATGATTTACAACAAGGACATCCCAGAAGTGAAGTTCCAAATCCGACACGGCATCCACAAGCTCACTTGAGCACAGGCAGCCCACAGACCTACAGCAGATATGAACAGATCTTGGTTTTTACTCCATCTCCTCAAAGACCATCACCATCCATCATGTCTCTTAACAGCTTATGGTACTCAGGAGATTATATAAAATTTTGAGCTTGGTTCTTAAGTGCTTCCAGCTACTTCCAGGTTAGACAGAAAACCTCACGCTTAGGAGGCAAACAGCCCCCATTCCCAGGGCCAGGAGGGCTTCAAGCACCCCCGTGTACTGGATGACAAAGAGAAATGTGCTGTGCAGTAATTGAGCCAACTCTGAGGCTTGGTTTTATCACTCCATTCCAGCTTTGGCCGGCATTGCCTAAGGCCTCTGTCAGTATCTGGCTGTGCTTGGCACCTTCCTGCAGCGTGAGCAGGTTGGGATGCTGCCAGGCATGAGGTGGGCTGCAGATCGCCTGTGTATTCAGGAAGCCAGCGGGTCCAGGAGCAGCAGATATCAGCCGGGGAAAAAAGATCCTCAGACACCCTGCATTCCCATACCTTCTCCAATGGCACAGCTCTGGCCACAAAGGAAAGAGCATTCTAGCTCTTACCGAGAGGCATTTTGGGGACTGCCAGCAGGGTGCCAACTGGTGCTGGCTGTGGTGGCAGCCAGTGTCTGGAGCAGGGAAAGATTCTGGCTGTGCCACCACCTAGGCACAGGGGAGGAGCTGAGAGGGCCCTGGCTGTGCTGTACATCCCAAGGTCCTCCTCATACCCAGGCTCACTCACCAGAGCTGTGGAGCAGCAGGAGCAGCACCAGCAGTGTCGAAGCTCTCCCACCAAGCCCCTGAGGTGCTGGTGCACCAGGATCCATCCTGGAGGATGGGGATGCCACAAGGCTTCAACTCTGTAGTGGGAGAAACTCGGAGAAGTCACTGGTTGGATAGAAGTCAACTGATGGACATTTGTGTGATGGAGACTTTGGGTTAAGCTTTTTTCTTAAAAAAAAATACTACATAGTGGGCTTGTAATTACAGGGATACCAAGCCCTGATGGCCTTTCCAGGCCTATTGACTCAGAGCACACTCTTACCTTCCTCCCGGCATGCCTGTGCGGGGCTGTGCTTGCCCCACCATGGCACAGGCTCATCTGCTCCTGTACAAACATCCTGGGGAGCCAAAACTGCCTTCAGGAGGGTGAGCAGCCGGTGCTGCATAATTCACGGCACTCCACGGCTCTTATGCTGTGAGTCATGAGCTTCCCAGGAGATTTACAGCCAGAGGCACGGATCTGCCTTGAACACAAATGGAGTGGATGGTTTCGGCCCAAGCCAAGCTCCTAGGTGAGTCTGGGCGAGGCAGAGATGAGCAGTCATTGCACGGCATTGTGTCTGCTGCAGAAAGGTTTAGCCACAAAGTGGGTAAACCCCCTCTTTCCTCTCTTCTTACCCTGTGCTGAGGACAAGGGATGGTGCTGGACATCACCAGCCTCCATGCCGTGCCCCTGGGTGCCCACGTAAAAACTCCCATCCCTTGCTCCTCATCCTGCTCACCAGTTCTTCTGAACTGGTGGGAGAAAAGTCTTCACAATGGGGCCTGTCTTCTGCTACACATCTGCCCAGATGTAAACACTGTGGTTCCCCGAAAGAGCACAGGGACACTGCCAGGCTGCCTTTGCCAGGGAGAGGAGGAAAGTGTGACTGGTGGTAGGAAGGAGATAAGTCCCAGGCCAGGTGCAGGCAGTGGGGAGTCCCAGGTTACTTGTGGGGCAGGCAGAGATGGGCAGCAGTGCCTGGGTTATTCAGTGATGGGAGTCAGAGAGGAAGAGTTCTGTCTCACTGAGACCCTGACAGACAGCACAGCCATAATCACCGTAATTTTCTCCCTGGTGAAGGACAGGGCAGGCCAAGGAAGCTTCTTTGCTCAAATATCCACACACATCCTTCAACGCAGTTGAGGCTCAGGCAGGATCTCTGCTGGCAGGTAGGAAACACTTTCTGTTTAAGCTGTAGTATTTTCCAGAGGACTGACTTTGACATAAAATATTTGCAGCTCTCTCTTCAGAGAAACATGCTTTTGGGGCTATCTTTCTGTGCTAAACAAAATTGGAAATCTGAAAAGAAAAATAGAGAGGGAATCCAACCAGCCTCTCACTGAATTGCTTTCCCCAGGATCAGACAAGAGCAGGAAAGAGGTTGGTAAGGTGGTGGTGATGTTGGTAACCATGGGAGGAATTGATGGCAAAACCAGACCTCAGTGGCCTGTGTGAAGGATGCCTTGTCCATCCTTCCTTATCTGACTTCTTATAGAGGTTATGGCATCCTGCACCTGGTCTGGCTCCTAATCCTTCCTCATTCAGTTCAGGGCTGACCCAGCAGCTTTGCTTCCTGCGACTCACCGATGCGCAGCTCTGATCTCCCCCAGCCCCTTATTTTTCCATCCAAGGACAAGCCCATGCTCACTCCCAGCTTATCCAGCACCCAGCATGCCTCCCCTGGAGGAACCCAGCACGGGGCACCCCAACCCCAGCTCTGCCAGTGAAAGATGCTGGCTCTCAGGAGGTGGCTGTGTGGGGACCCTGGGGTCCTGGCTCCCAGCTGATTCCCTAGCAGGCCTTATGGCACGCTTTGTGGGACAGTCACATGGATGGGTGCTCATTGATGGTTTCACATGGGTGAAAGAGGGAAGATCATGTCTTCCTTTGGTAGGCTACAATATTAAAAAGCAGACCAAATGGGACCTTGAGATAACAGTAAGCTGCAAGCTTGCTCATGTCTTCCACATAAAATGGAGTGTGAAAGTGGTGTGGTGCTGGGGAGAAGAGAAACAAATCTCTTTTGTCTCCTTACACCCGAGAGTCTGGTGCCAATTTATGAGGGTGCGATGATCTCTGCCTCTATGGAGTCAGCCATAACACAGAGACCTAATGTCTCGCCGTTGGGATCACAGAAATGCAGCCAACATTTGCTTTCTCCTGATTTTGTCCGGGCTGCCTGCTCTTCCCTGTGTACTGTGTGGTGGGATGCTGTGGCTGCCTCCCACCTCACATCCTCTGCAGGCCCCTTCTCTAGTTGCAGGAGGATCTGGATGCATCCAGGGCAGAGCCCCACCTGATGCTGGGTTCCCTCTACCTGCTGGCATGGGGAGCCAGGGCTGCTCCCGGGGTATGAGGATGGTGCAATTATAACCCCCACCACTAATTACACTGAGCAAGATTTTGGCCACCAGTTTTATCTAAGGCATGGAGGTGGGTGAGTCCCTGTCACCAAGTCCCTGCCTCATTCTCTTCGGTTCTCATGAAAAACTGGAGAAGACCTGGTGCTCTACATCAGAACAAACCCAAAAGCTGAACCACACTGAATGTACAGATGGGTTATCTGGAACACCAAGATTTAGGCTTTTCCTTCAAGATTTTTTCCTGATGGGTGAAACATTGCATGTGTTCCATGGATGGGGCCCGAAGGAGACCAAATCTACCTCTTTTCCCCCATGAGCAAGCTGTAACAGCTTATTCTTGGCTGTCTGTGGATTGGGCTGTGCCAGTGGGTTTTCCACTGCTGTTTTTTTCCCAGGCACTGGAGCTTGCCCACCAGTCTCTGCAGTTTTCCAAAGGGCTGTTATTTGTGTCTGCAGTGGCCAGGACACACAGAGATCACAGGGATGTTCCCTACCCATGGAAGTGCCTTGTCCACCCAACACTTGGACTCATGAGGATCAGCAGCAGCTCCTGTGGCCCCTGTGCTCGCCTCACTGCCTCCCAATTGCCAGAGGAATCAATATTTTCCTGGAAAATATCAACTAATCCTTTTTTCCCCCCTCCTCATTTCAGGAATGTACCATTTTCAACAAAACTTCTGCCAGGAAAAGTTTCTTAGGCTGGAACTTTTAGTCGATGTGTGGAAAAACCACGTGGGAGGCAGCAGCAATCAGCAGTTGGGGCAGGACAATGGTGGGACCTTGGCTGGCCTGTTTCAATGCTGATCTCTGACCTGAGCTTCCTACATCCTTCACCCTTTAGTTAAGATCTTGGGCTCTAAGTCTTCTTCCAATAAAACTAATAAATCAAAAAACATAAAGATGAGATTTGATCCTCCTGTGAAGCTGGGGGAAGGGGGACAGCGGTGGAGGGAAGCTATATAAAGCTCGAAAAGTGACTCTTCCCAGCCTTAGCTCAGACTGTTTTGCTCCCAGGGTAAGTTCTCCACACGTTTCCCATGATGCTGCATGTCCCGAGTCAAGGTCACGCTATCCACACCCTCTGCAGCTCAGCTCTGGGAGATGAGAAGGGCTCCAGGCTCCAGGGGATGTTCAACAGCCTGCAGCCAGACTGAAATGCAGAGGTGATGGATGTTCTGGGCTAACTTGGCTCAGCCCTTCTGCCCATCCATGTCCTGCCCAGGCAGCAAAACACCACATACGGCTGGGACTGCTTTTCCCTACTGGCACCGAAGGAGTCCATCCTCACAAACAACAATGCCCGACCAAAATATCTTCATGGCAAAACTCCTGTTCCTCACACATTGTCCCGCTCACCAGTTCTCCTAAACTGGTGGGGGAAAGGTGTTGTGCTAAACCTCTGCCCAGCTGCAAGCACCGCACTCCTCTGAAAAAGCAGACAAATGGAGAGAGAGGGTTGCACCAGGCAATGGGGTGAGAATGTTGTTGACAAATTCTGTCTGAAAACAGACACTTTTTCCTAACAAAGCCTTTCTGGGCTTCACTTCTCAGGGAGGAGGTGGGTGGGAGCTGGTCCATATCTTGAACGCTGGTGGGGTGCTGCACCACTGCCTCTTGGGGCCAGGAAGGGAAGGAGTGGGGTGGATGGGAAGCTGGTGGGGGGCTGCCACCCATCCAGCATTTTTGTGAAACGAGCCCTTTGTTTCCTTCGTTTTCCTTTAGCCAGAACCAAAAGTCAGACAGGCATCTCCAGCACCATCCAACATTTTGTTTTGAACAGAACTTTATCTTCTTTCCTTTGCCATTTTGCTGACAAAACCGACAAGAGAAAGTAACATCGATTTAGATACACACCCGAGTGCGTTTCCTTTCCTCTTCCAATTTGTCAGTTCAGCAGCCAAACCAAACACAGCCATGCCCATGCCTGCTCTCTGGCTACCACTGCATCAATAAATAACAGCACTCCATTTCCAGCTTACCTGGAGAGGTTTCTCCTTGCACTGCCAGCTGTATCCAGCTCTGCTGTTGTGAGTTATCCCAGCTCCAGCCTCTCCTTCCCCCCACCCGTGTGGCTGAACCACCTGCACAGCAAAGGCTCAGGGGTGTCTGCTATGAAACTGGGCACTGGGTGCCATAGCTTGGGACAGGACTCAAATCTACGTGGTGGTGGAGTTATTCCTGGTTCATGTCAGTGTGTGTGGGCACAGGACTCCGTGCAGGGAGCTAACATGAGCCTTTGACATCACTGGTTGAATTTAGGGAATTAGCACGGTCCTGAAATGCTCTGGAGGGAAGCTACTGCCAGGCTGACAAGAGAGAGACATCATCCTGCAACCACCTCCCACCCAAGCACAGGGCAGGGGATGGAGCCAGGAGTTTCTACACCAGCCCTACTATCCCTTCAAAAACAACCCCCCATCAAGGTGCACTGTGCTTTGCTGCAGCACAAAAGCAGACAGCCTCCTCAGGCTTGCCCATGACAGGGACAAAGGGACCCCTCCTGAAATCCCACAGCCCCATGGAGCTGCTGGTCCTTGTTCTGGTGGGGAGGGTAGAAGATTGTGGAGGGACAGAAGTGCCCTCACGTGGTGGGGATATGGCAGGGGAGGTAAAGCTGGGCAAGTCCCAGCCCATGGACTCCCCCAACACCTCGTGCAGCTGCCAAGTCCCCACCCCAGGGGATGCTGCAGCTCTCACTGACTAGAGCAGCCACAAGAGAAGAGTACCTCCAAAGAAAGGGAATGGGAAAAAGTCGCAATGGCGGCAGCCTCCCCCAAAAGGTAAAGAGGAAACTCTAAGACCCAAGAGGAGTCTCTGAACCCCAAGTTTGTCTGATGTTTGCAGAGCTGAGTGGAAGCTGTAGCTGTGTAATTGCAATTCAGGTTGGTTTTGGCACCCTCAGTCCTGCCAGAAGATGGTTTATGGAGCAGTTTATGGCGTCTTTCATAGACACTCTATTTTTCTCTTGATTCTCTGCTGATTCTTGCAAAGCCCTCTCTAATCTCTGTGTGAAGCACATACCAGAAAGCTATTGCAATAAGAGCTTGGAATTTTCACGTGCCTTCTACATGGAGATTGTGAGACACCCAACTGAAGATGACCAGAAGCAGCAGCTCTCTGTTTCTGAGTGTACCATCTTGCACGAGCAACTGCCTTGTTTTGCTGCAGTCCTGTGGCTCCTGAAAAAATGGAGACAGGAGTATTTTGGATGTGAGGAAAGAACATCTGTTTGTTTTCCTGAAGGAGTAGCTCTGCAGCCGCCAAACAGACGGTGAAACCACAGCCACAGGAAGCACCTGATTCCAAGCTGGGCTGTGAGAAACAAGAGAACCCTTAATAGCTTTCTCAGTACTCGTCCCTAGCCCGTGCTAATTGCAAAAGGCAGTCGAGCCAAGCAGGCTGATGCTCCTCAATTCCAGCCTCTTGTTTCTGACAGTAATGCTGCCTAAGAGCACACTAATATAATCTGTAGACTTACTGTTAGTATAATGAAATCTGCTTCAGATCTTAATCAAAATTATTGGATATGTGGAAGGGCTGCTGAAAGTATTTCCAAATTTCTCTGTCTCAAGGAAAACCATCACCATAGCTTCAGCCTGTGAAGCTGCTCCATACCTATGGGATGTGGAAGGTTCAAGACCAGGGTATTCCCTCCACAGCAGGGCCCAAGCAGGCCCTTATCAGCACGGTACAGGGGAATAATATGCTCGCTGCATCAGGGATGATGTGTTTCTCCTAATTCTCGAATAGTTGCAAAATTTAAATACTTTTCAGAGAAAAGTCCAAAAGTTTCGCTCTTGGGATACAAACACCTGACATCTTCAAGGATCAGGTACCGTCACTTTCATTTTCTTTCCAACGCTGCTACTTGTGCACCCGGACATTAATTTATGTGTTTCACAACCACTTTCACTGTGCATCATCAGGCTTTCAAAGTCTGTGACCACTGAGGACATCTGCTGCAATTTGACTCTCCAGCTAACAAGACAGACACGGTGTTGCTCTCAGGTCCGTCATCCCTCTGCCCTTTGTTGTTCCCACTTTGATTAATGCGTTCTCTTTGATGCTGCTCAGGGACACGTTACAAGCACCTTCATCTTCCCACCTCCCACTGCAGTCCGTGAGCGTCATCAGCCCTTTCCACCAGGGCAATTACCTCTGCCAAAGGGCACCTGATTCTACCTCACAGCTTTCATGTCCAAGCATTTGAGCATAATGAACTTGATGGTGATTAGTGTAGATCCAGGCATGCCTTGTGAAGAGCCATGGTGGTTATTAACACAAAAGGTACTCATTATATTATACTAGAACCCTGTAATGCCAGGGCAGAGCTTCTGTTACATCATCCTCCATTGCTGTCTGCCACAAGGAATCACATCAGGAGACTGGGCCAAACCAGCTGAGGTAGATCTCACAGCTAGTTTCATCCTCTACATTCACTTGTACTCTCAGAAGGATGTTTTCACCTTCTGATGATTAAGGACATTCTTCGTATTTGCGGTCTAAATACATTCAAGGGCAGTTTATATCCATTTGTTCTAAAACCCAAGTTCTCTTCTAGTTAAAATAGTTTGTTCCCATTCCCTTTTCTAACCCAGGAATCTATTTTTAAAAGAGCAATTGCAACCAATATATACAGCACTAGGCTGTTTTATATATTTTGGCTGGTATATACTGGTACTCTAAGGCTCAGACATGCAAACATTCATCTGTTTAATTTTATTCTAGCATGTAGGTCCAGCAAAAATTAACAGACTACTCTGAAACAAATGAAACACAACTTTGCAAGAAAATTGGTTGTGTAATTAGCTGCATCTCTGTGCATTCTGCATATAAAAGGTACATTCTTCTTTTCAAAAGTATCATAATATGTATTTTCTGTTAAGAGAAATGAATATCCTTTGATTTGTCCTCTTTCATTATGAAATTACAGAGTGCTATGACAAATTAATACAATTACTTAGGTTTAAAAGATGTCACAAGCATATCTGAAGTGCTTTTTCGCTAATATTGTGTTAAGAGTAAGACAAAAGCAAAACCAAAACCCTTCATCCAGAAAAACCCTTCATCCAGCAAGATGCAAAGACAGTAAAGGATCAGCATCTTTAACGATAACAATTCCTTCTTGCTCAGTGTGCAGCGCTCTGTCATTTCTGATGGCTATACATGGATTTTGCATGCAATTTAATAATGAAAAGCTAAGAAAACTTTGCTGCTGTTAACACCCATAAAAGTAGAACATGTGCTGTTTTTACCTACACATGGGTTAGCCCGTAGCATTTATTGAGTGATAGAGAAACAAAAACTTCCCACCAGCTTCACCTACACAGTACCTGGACACCAAACTGAATTATTATTCTGCATTACAATTAACTTCTGGTACAGAAATACCTATTTCAGATAAAACTGCTTTGCTGTTTTTACCAACACAAATTCCTAACTCTGAGTGCACAAGCACAGACTCAACCTGTAGTAACTGGCAATATGATGTTTCAGTGCAGAAAATTAGTTTGTCTTGTGCAGCCATACTGAGCTCTTTCCTCTTCTAACCTGTGTGCTGGAGCATAAAGTGAGCTTCAGCAGCTCCTTCCATGTCAGTTCATTTGATCTCTCTCTCTCTGTGTAGGAATAGACAGAAATCTTGCTCATTCTCTCTCATTCTCTCATTCTCTCTCTTTCCCCTGACCCAGGGTTGGACAGCTGGCTCGTGGGTAAACACCTTGGCTCAGGTGTCAGCCCTGTGAAGCTGCATCCAATGTCCACTGCTGCATGAACACCCTGATCAAACCGTGCCTGAAGTCCCATCCTCAGGGACTGCTCTGGGAGTCACACTCCTTATTTTACCCAAGATCAGAGAACTTACAGGATTTTATCTGTCTGACACACGTGTAAGTCAGCTTAGGGCTCACTTCCCCGGCACTTCTGTCCAGTGCTTTCAGCAGTGCAACTGCCACGCCAGCCCCAGACTCTCCCCCTGCTAGCAAACCCCTGCATTTCTAGCTCATAAAACAGTCTCTGTATTCCCAAAAAGCCTATTTTTCTTATTTTCAAGAAGTTTTTGTTAACAGTGACCTGCCTTATCAGAAGGCATGAGCACTTCCAAAGGATGATTCAGCCAACCAGCCCACCAGCTCTCCCAAAACAGATGACTGTCCCACCAGAGGTACCCATTCTCCTCCACTGATTAAAAAGAGAGCCTAAAGCAACTACTTTAGACTTAAATATATGATTTCTGAATGTCCTAAAGCAGGGATCAAAATGTTTTTTCCAAAAGAAATGGATTTACATTGGCAGACTACTTTCAAATCTTTCTAAGCAGGAAAGGGTACACAGATGGGGTTAACTTTACCTGTTTTAGGCTCTAAAATTCATCCCAGGAGAGTGGAGGAGCCTACTTTCAGGATGAGATTAAGAATACTAAATTCCGGACTCGGGATGATTTGATTCATCCTCAAAACCTGCATCCCTCTCTCATCTCCCTGACATCAGCACTCAGATGGACAGCTGAGACGAGCCATAGCTGGGAGAAGGTGGCCTCTCCCTGCAGTCCCTGTGCTCCAAGAAGTCTGGAACTCGGGCACCTATGGTCAGCTTTTGTTTATATTTCTCGTGTTTAAAGGCTGTGATTTTCTAAATTCCTATAATGTCTTAAACTTTAGGTAGGTTTCCATCCCAGTGCCCAGTGACATACTTGCAAAGCTGAATTAGGCATGCACACATCCCTCCTGTGCCTGCTAGGTGATGCGTGCTGATGAGCCATGAAGGTTTTCTCAGGAAGAGATGATGTTCTGCAAACTGTGTTTTCTTCTGGCATTTTTAGATGCTCTGTGGTTTCCCTTTGGGTATTTTCTCATCTGTTTTTGCTGCTGGCGTGTTCAGGCAGACTGATGTGTCAGTGAGCATGGCAGAGGGATACTGCGTGAGGAGCTGCATCTGCACAAAGCAACACCCAGCTCCAGAGAGAAACGCTTCCCTGCAGACTGGTGTGATAGAAAAATGTGCCTTTGCCTGCTGTCAAACAAAAATATCACATTGAGTCATCCATAAACCTCTAGGGAAACGAGCAGGGCACTGTGGCTATTCTCTGGGCTGCAATTGGAAGATGATTTTAATAAACCTGAAGTCACCGAAGCATAGAATGATAGAATATTTTGGATTTAAAGGGACTTTAAAGACCACCCAGTTACAACCCACCACACCATGGGCAAGTAAACCTTCCACTAGACCAGACTTCTCAGGGCCCCAACCTGACCTTGAACACTTCCATGGATGGGCCATCCTCAGCTTCTCTGGGCAACCTGTGCTAGTGCCTCACTACATTCAGCATAAAAAATTTCTTCCTTACGTTCAATCGAAACCTGCTCTCTGTCAGTTTAAAGCCATGCCCCTTTGTCCTACCAGGATCTGCCCATGTGAAAAGGGATCTGATGATGATGGATCAGGTGGAAGACAGAATCTCTTTCCATAGCATGGACGTGTCTCTGTCTCTCTTACACACACACACGCATTTTGTTATCTTTCTCCGTTCTCCAGTTCTTGTTTTTGCACTTTGCCAGTGGCTTCAGTTCAAAGACAATTCAAACTTTCTCTGCTGCTGAGTTATTTTTGCTTTGCAGCTCTAGGACTGCAGGGACCATACAAGTTTTTTGTGACACTTTACTTTGGAGCTTCACAGAGGGTTGCTTCAAACACAGGAGCCGCAGTTTTGTAGCTCATCTGCAGAAGATTACCTCCTCTGGAGAAACAGTGTGGGTGAGTGCCCTGCTTTGAGCTCAGCCTTCTGCGTCTGCAGCTGGGACCTGCAGGCTGATGTCCTCGGCTGCTTGAACCAAAACAGGTCAGATTGGCAAAGTTTTACTATTTAACTCACAAATTCTATGACAGCCACTCTTGTCAGTGGTGTGCACACCCAGGGCTGTGTTACTTTAATTAAACCAGTGTAATGCTGCATGTTTAAAGCAGATACCTCTTTCAGTTTAGCACTGAATGTTTAACATGACATAGCTGGGTCCAAACTCAGTTTAACAGAGTCAAAACCAGACAACTCTTGTAAAATTTAGAGTAAATATCGTGGGCCTTTTTCTCTTCTGTTTTATTCTGGATGTTATATCACAGTGGTTACGCCATTAACTTCAGTCACGCTTCTGAGCCTGAGGAGGGAGGAAGGAGGGCTCACACATGCTTTGTGTCTTGTCTGGTTGAAGTTACAATTGCTTAAGCAAAATTAGGTTCTGTTTTGATTTCCCAGAACTCATAAAAACAAAGCAGGCAGCTGAGATTGGCATGATGAGTTTGAGAGGCAAAACATCTGGGAACGGTGCTGAACGTGACGAGCAATTTTGTATTACTGTGATATTCATCGCTTTCTGGAGGATCTGAGATGGAAACCTGAAGAAATCAGCCTGAATTCCTCTATCTTGCTGCTTGACAGAGGAAAAATTCCTACTGACTAAAAATGGGCGTGAAGAAATTATTTTTTTATTAAGTGCCTGTACACTTGCTGCTTTTGGAAATAGGAAGCATTTTACCTTAAGCGCTCATATGTGCAGAAAAACCACAAGCACAAAGCCAACACGCCATGTTCTAATACAAAATGAAATATGACCTTTTAAGGAACTTCTGAAGAGCAAATGTTAAATCTATATATAATTCAAAGTATATCAGCTAAATTAGATGCTGGATTCAAACCTGTCCTGAATAAAACCATTCTCACATTCGTTTTTTGGCTTTTTTATTATTCCCTGTGGTTAACTAAAAGACTTTTGAAATTCTTCTGGTTTTAGCCAGTTTAGTGCATGAGGAAACCTGCTGTCAGAAGCAGAGTGGCTGCTGTGCCCACGCCCACGTGCAGCTCCAACAGCCAAAGTGCTCAAGGGCTTGATCCAGGCGGGAGTGAGGGTCCCCAGAAGTCAGATGCTTCCAGACCCAGCTCTTCTCTTGGGACTGCCAGGACAGAGTCTGGATCAGGTCATGGATAAAATGCAAGGTGAGATATTGCAAGGTGATGTTTATTTCCTGGTCCTCACCACCTCTGCTAGTTAGCTGTTTGTTGAAAAGGTAAGTTCTTTCAATAAAAGTATATAAAGTATTGCATACTGCTGCATGAAGATCCCACAGTTTTCCTTGACCCACAAATTACTCTGCTGCAATGTTATCAGGGAATAAAAACATTGAGTCAAAACCACTTTTATGTTAAAACTCCCATTCTTATTTTGAAATTAATTTCCTTATTTGAAAAGAATTTTAAAAAAAGGTACACAAGTGCAAGTATTGCCTTGGTAGGAAGTGTAACATACTTGTACGTGTTTAATAGCACCACCCATTTAAAGAAAGTCTGATCCAACTGGGTATGGCAAGATAGCAAGAACTGAACTAAATTTGGATTTTGAGAGCTCTTTTACTGATGTAAAACTAACCCCAGGTATCTTTGGCCTTGACAGTTCTCAGTAAACTCATGCAATCCCTTCCCCTTCACTCCTTCTTGAAAATAATTTCCAGAAAATTTCCTTACTATTTAAGAGCATATCAGCTGTTCGTGTGCCAGTATTTAAACTCACAGTCACATATGGCTCAGTTCTCCTATGACCACCTTGTGGAAAGTAACTGGGGAAAGACCTTGGACCAGCATGTGGACAAAACTCAGGGAGATTGACAAGTACAGGGAACAGCAGAGGTGGGAAAATGCAGATGCCAGAATCGCCAAACCATCTGTAAATGAAATGACCAACTTGTCATTTACCTTCCCAATATTTGAAATACAATCAGGAAATGCACGAAATACTGACATTTGAAGTGTGTGACATGATCGTTTCATCTCCTTGGATTCCTTACCTGAACACCAAGGCTTACAGTACAGAAAATCCAAACCAGAGTAGGAGTGTTCTTCAGGGCCACATTTGCACGGCCAAAGGCTGCGCTTTAGATGGGGAAACAGTTTGGACAGACACTCACCGGTGTCCATCAAGGCTGGACTGGAAATATGTAAACTTCTTGCAGGAAAGGCCTTGTCAGAGTTTGCCTTTATAAACTAGGTGTTTTGGGAGCCAAAACTGCACAGCAGGCACTGCCTGAGCACAGCTCTCCTTCAGGTCACTGTGGTGGGGACACAGCAAGAATAGAAACAACACTTGAGTTTCACAGACTGAGACCAGAGAGAGACCTGGAGCACCTCTTCCATTTCCAGCCCATGTGTCAGTGGGTTTTATGTGTTCATCTGTTCCTACGCTGCATGGCAGTGACATCTGGGTTCATTTTCCAAAACATCTGTGCCACTGCCTGTTTCCTTACCTTGGCGTCCAGATTAACAACAGAATGAGTTCCGAAAATGCTTCAACATAATATATTTCACTAATACGATGTCCATATTATGAATAAAAAATATTCCTATGGTACAATGAAACTTTATTTCTTAAGAACTATTTGAAATTTCATGTAAACAGACAGTAAATAAATTCTGTAAATGGAGAAGCGACCTTGAAAAGAAACCCAGAAGTCAAATGCATGTGCCTGCAGAGTAAGATGTGGTCTATTTATGCCCCACATCTCAGGGCACTAGTGGGGGGTTTGCCCCTGGACACCAGAATGTGTATTTAAATGTCATCATTCCTGATGCTCCGCTACCCTGGGCACACAAAGTCCTCAGCTGTCCTAATTCAGACAACAGATTATTCCTCATTTTAAATGTAAACCCAAGTGTTTTCCCCTCACTAATGAGAGGGGAAATGAGAGATGTGGAGCAAGACTTTATTTGCAGCCTTGAGATTCCAACGACATTTCAGAGAATAATTTTTACAGGATGAGGTTATTCACTTCGCTGGGCAGAGAAGCCGGTCAGGCAGCTCCAGGCTTGGCTCCCCATGGCTGCCCTGTCTCCCTATTTTTGGGCATGGGGTGCTCACAGGCCAACCAGACCGTGTGAAAAAAATTTTTGAGAAAGTAAATTTCTTATCTGCACCAATGCATCTTCTTTTTTCTTTTTTCCCTGTACACAATGCTGCTATGGAATTGCTCTCCCCATCACTGGTGGCCAGAGACCACCCAAGGTCACATTCTGCATGTTCAGCCAGAGGCTCAATTTCTCAATGAACACTGTATTTTTTGGACATGATATATATAGTTGGTGGAAGGAAAGCCGGTTTTTACCATTTTTGGATGAAACATGCCTAAAGCTCCTTAAAACTCAGCTGAAGAGCAGGCATGACACCTTCAGGATTCCTCTTTCCACCAGCAATTGTTGGATGCTCTCAGAGGCTGCTGCTTCTCCCTTCCCAAGCCCTTCCTTGTCCCATCCGGGCTAACCTGTGGGTGATCAGTCACCTGCACTGCCTGTGTGTGCCGAGGGAGCAGCCCTGCCTTCCTCATCCCCCTGCCCCCATCGGGCTCCAAAGCAGAGCTGGCAGCAAAGCACCACTCTGGTGGTTCCTGCTGCGGTGACCTGGTGAGATGCTGTGGAGAGATGTCTGCTGCTTTTCCTGCTCTCCTGCCTGCTGAGATGCATCTGTGGGATGCCTGCAGCGATGCCAGCGGTGATGCCGGAGGCACCACTGGGCTGGTGCCTGGTGGGACGTCAGCTCTGATGCACATTGAGGCACCATGGTAGGATACCTGCTGGGATGCCTTCTACATTTAGCCATCTTTCAAGACAAGTGAGACCAAGCATCTAAATATTTGTAATTTTTTTTTTCCTCCACCACAGTGCATGAGTGTGTGTGCTGTGTGTAGATATGCAAATGTATTTAAATTTTTTTGTTTACAGGCTCTGTCTAGTTCTGGAAGGAACGGTCCCGGCTGGCCCAGGCTTCACAGCCATGCTTCCAACCAGCCCTCTCCAAGGCTCTGAGTCTCCCCTGAACACTAGCAGAGAAAGAGAAGCTACTAGCTTAGATTCTCTCCTGCGACCACCAGTGATGCTCCTCACAGCCAGCAGCCCTTCAGGGTGACCCTAACAACAGGTTCAGACCTCAGGCACATTCCACAGTTTTTCAGCCATTGCAGGCTTTCTGGGAAGACTTTGCAGTGCCTGGCAGTGTCCCCCTTCCCCATGCCCACTGCCAGCCTGGACAGACCATCCTGTCTCATAGCCCAGACGAGCTCTCTGATTCACCAGGAACCTCATAAAGAACGTTGTGCCTCGCTCAGCTGCCCCAAGGCTCCCCTGGGCCCCTCGGACACCAGGAAGGAGCTTCAGCACAGCACCAGTAGCACTGCTTGTGCCCACAGAACCTGTGCTGCAGGAGGTGGAGGGGCATTTTGTGCATATGAGCATGAAATGCCTCAGCTGCAGAGGCTGCACGTGCCACAGTGACAGGGTCACAGTGTCACACACAGAGCGCCTCTGTCTCTGCCGCTGGCTCCACATTCACCTCCGGGGCAACCCTCTAGTTTATTTTCTAGGAAAGTATTTCTTCTCCAGGATGCCTCATTTTCTGATTTTGAATGTTATGAAATACCCAAATGCACACTTCTTCCATGCACGATTTGACAATATATTACCTGTTGCAATACCTGTGTAGTACAGTTTCTTGGCCATTAAGGTTATTGTTACACTTCACTCTAAAATTGTACTGGCAGCAATGCAGAACTGCTGTGAGAAACTGTGGAATCAGATTTAAGTAAAGTAATATAGATTACTTGAAGAGAAATTCTGCAGTTGTATTTTTCTCTTCCAGGAGGAACATGTATTAGGAATTACCTTTAAAACCTAAGACTACATGTGTGAAATTGTTCTATATGCAATGTATTCTATTTTTAATGAGCTGTGATAATCCTAAAATGATAAAAAAAGTTAATATGGATTGCTATGCACCCTTTGCAATGCAACTAATGACTCTGTCAGCGAGTTCCATATTGGAATTTTAATTTATATCTGTAGTTTTAAAAATACCAGAATTTCTGTAAAATAGTATAGGCAAGGCAAGTTTTATTAGATGAAGAAATGCTAAAAATAGTCATGTACAGCTTCATTCAGTTCAGGTTTATGGTCTGGTTTTGAATTTAATATTTTCTCAAAATTCCGAGTGCTGGCAGATGCCCTCTGAGCCACGTATTCCCCCTTAGCTTGGCTCTCTGCACTGGGCCACGTGCAGATGCCAAACATTTGCTCAGGGGAGGTGTAAATGCCTCCTTGGCATTCAGGGTGCATGCATGGAACCAAGGGATGCATTTGTCCCAGACCACAGCTGAGATACCTTGGGTCTTGAAACAACAGAGAAAACAAAGGCCACATACCCAGGCACTCACATATATGTATTTTCTAATTATAAGTGAATTTAAGCTCAGGTTTATCTCACATGCACTCGAAGTAGCTAAGTCCTAGGATCCTGTCCTGGCCTAGGATCCCTACGGAACTACTGCATGTGCTGAGCATCACAGAAGATGGGCTCAGTCCTTGTAAGGTCTGGCTTCCTTGCAGGAGCTTCCTGGCCTTCTTCACCGTCTAACAGTGTAGCCTACAGCAACCACACACCTTCACTGTGAATGCAGCAATCTGTTGGGCACGGAAGAAGAAAGACATCCAGTGATATAAAACTAGGCAGTCTCTCTCTACATCTGATTTCCTTAGAGAAGTAAGAAACATTAAGACTTCTAAAAATTTTTATATATGTTTTTTGGGGAAAACCCCAAACTCTCACAGAGAAGGTAGGTGTTGAACCTACTCAGGCTCCTAGACTGTGAAAAAACACCCAAGAAATCTCATATATCCTGTGGTGATGTTTAGCAGTGGGGGAACTTCAACGTCTATGGCCATCTCTGGCTGATTTTACTACCAGCATAAAGAACAGAATGGGTGTATAAGGCACGTGAGTTTATCCACTGTTACATATGATATTTAAGACATTCTCACATTGAAGATGATGTCATGCTCTCAGTTTATTAGAAATCCTGGGTGGCCTGGGATGTCAGATTCCTGGTTAGGGCTGTATTTCTGGATCTCACAACTTCTAGATGAGTCATTTCTCGTGATTCTGCTTATCCATCTGTGCTTCTCAATACCCATTCACACCTCAGCTGGCAGCACTCTGACAACTGTTAGCTGACTATTCACAGACTCACAGAAGCACAGAACACTTTGAGTTGAAAGGGACCCACAAGGATCATGAAGTCCACCTCTTGAGTGAATGGGCCATGCAGGGATTTAACCCACACCTTGGCGTTATTGGCACCGTGCTCTGACCAAAGTAACAAAGATTTACAACCACTCGATCACTGTCAAAGGTATTAGCACAAGAAGTTTAAGATAAATTTGTGAAAGTGAAACAAAGTTCAGTGGCAAGGTTCACTGTATTACTTAACTGTATAGGTGAAGCACACAAAGAATAATCAGTTTAGAATCAATCAAGAATGATTTACACAGAAATGCATTCTAGTGGTTGATGCAGGTCATGGTGTTGCAGTAATTTCTTCACCAATGTAAGGTTCATTCCAAGGGGGTTAAGCAGCAATGGTTGGGTTGTAAGAACTGGTGGATTGCGAGAGGACCATCACGCTAAGCAGATTAAAATGTAAATACACTTTTCTAAATAAAAAAACTCTTGAAAAATGGTGCCTGGGACTGCAAAGACCCATGTTACCATGAGGAATTATGCTCAGTGTACTGCTGGTGCTCAGCGCATGCTCTTATAATCAAACCATTACCTCATCTTTTTTCCTCATAAAAATGCTGGGCAGTCAATTACTTAACATTTAAATGTATCTAAACCTCTTGATGAAAACTGCTCTATTGAGTGGAGCACATCCCGAGTGCTGGCTAAACATGCTGAGGACAAAGGATGTGTATTTTCTGCTGTGAGCTCACATTAAGTTTGCCTTATTTGAAATAAAGGTTAAGCCTGTGACTGTCAATTAGCTGCAACACCGTAACGCTCGTACACAGCTTTCATCAGAAGTGCTTCACATTTTGTGAATTACAGAGAGATGAGTAATGAATGCTGCATTTTGAGTAATGAATCATTGTCTGTACCTGACAGTTGCAAAAAGTGAAGTACGACTGTACATACGACCAAGACACGGGAACCGAGTGTAATTTAAGCTGCTTCTTGATGATGGAAGTATTTACACTCTTACAACAAGACTGAGTATTTTGCTGAATGTCTGTCCAAGTGACGAAATAGATCATTGGAAACAAAGCTGTGGTTTTGTGCCAGGCTCTTGACTGCAGCTCTGTGGGCCTTCCCTGGCCTGTACCAGACCAGGGAACGAGGCCAGCACTGCTGCTCAGGTTCACCCATTCAACTACCACAGTTTGCGTCGGTGATGGGGGGAAGGGACTCATCTGAATGCACTCTCCTTTAAGGTAGATCCTATCTGTCAAACAAATGTATTTGATTTAAATGCAGCAGAGGACTGATCATAACCCATGGCAACTTTTTTTCCAAAAATCAGAAATCTTGTTAAAATGATTTATTAGTGACTATTAAAGACCTCTCTCCTGAATCCATCTAACTTTGACTTCAGCCACCGGGTTTTGCTGCGACTTTATCTGATACACTGGAAACTCCACAATCCAATTTGTTCCTCAAATAAACAGTGACAGGGATCAAAGCTGACTCTCAATCCTCACTTCATTAAGCTAAGTAGATGAGCTCATTAAGTGCCTCACAACAAAGGCACTTTTCCCAATACTTCATTAAATCTGTGACTCACCCCTAAACGGTCCCAGCGTTAGATGACTACAGAAACCATCCGCTCAAGAATTACCACGACACTGCCAAATGAGAAGGTGCATGAGCTCATCTACTGGATATTTTCCTGCACATATACATGCCTGCCTGCATTTCTCTCGCTAGGACTGGGTTTTTGCATAATGTGAGAGAAAAATTCAGGCTAAAAGGGACCTTGGGAGGTCAGCTCCAAGATCTGCCTCAGGTGCTCAGAGCTTCACTTGGGTCTTGACAGCCTCCAAGGAGGGAGGCTGCAGAGTCTCTCTGGGTGGTGGGATGGGTGTCCTTATAGAGAAAAGATTTCTCCCTATTCCCATCCAAACCTCACATATTTTAGCTTTTGTTCATTGCCTCTCCTCCTCTTGCCTTGCACCGCCATGCAGAGCCTGGTTTGGGCTCCTCTATGCCCTCCCTACGGGCTCTGGAGGTGCCCTTGGCTCCCTCCCAAAGCCACACACTTTGGGGCAGGACCAAAGCCCCATGCTGTGCAATCAGATGACCAGATGAGTCACTACCTCCTGCTTTTCTGCAGGAATTTGGCTGTGGCTGGAGGTAATTTTGGCATCTTCAGGTTATGCTCACTCTTCTTTTACCCATTTCCTGAAGTTTGGGTCAGCTGCAAGTGTCACGGTAAGGGTTTTGCCATCTTCCAGTTCAGTGATGATCCGATCTGTCTGAGGCAGTCCAAGGAGAAATTAAACCTCAGACTGCCCTAATAAGGCAGGCAGACACAGCAATAATAGTGGCAGTGTTAGCAAAGCCTTACCTCATGATGCTGGAATTAGGGTGGGCCACCAAGCCCATTACCCAGCCTTCTGCACTGGTGGGATCTTTACCAGCACCCATCACTAGGAGTGATGTGAACTGTGAAAGAACATATTTAAACTTGGAGTGACTTAGTGATAAACTGATTTTGATGAGCTGCTGATGCATTGTTACATTTTCTACATTACAATTTTTCTAATGCTTCATGCCACTTCCTGCACCTTGTACGATCCCCGAGTGCTGATAGAGGCTCTGAAGGAAATCATTTGGTTTATGGCTGTAACTGAGGTGGGAATCCTGCCAGTACCGGAGTTGGCCCCTGACATCCCCTTGCACAGGAGTCAAACCAAATGGGCAGATTTCAATAATGAGGCCAATACTGACAGCGATGGGTCAGCTCAAACCAAAGGTGTGACCCAATTATACTGGTGGTTGGACTTCCACAGTGCTGACAAACCTTTTTGAAATAATTAATATGGGGGAGAAAAACAGTAAAGAAGGACAGTTTTCCTGCTGACGTGTCAACAACATAGGGGCAAACTTTTCCTATTACTAACACACTGATAAAAAGTACAATATTGTCTAAATAATTGTCTACTTGCCTAACTAAACCACCTGCTTACTTTTGAAGATCGAAAAACATTTTAATGTGGGCCTAATCCACCCTTAAATGACCAATTAGAAAAGGAGACAGAATTGACTTCTGATCTATTGGTGAGCAGAAAGAGCTAATTAGTTTTACAGTGTTCTCTCGTGGCAGCTACTTCATGTCACCCAGCTGAAAGACCTCACACACGCAGATGCCTTTATGTTTATTATTTATTATAATTAAGTCTTGATGCAAATTTCACAGATCCCATGTCCCTCCCCGGGAGACATGGAGGTGGTAATGCAGTGCTCTGCTTCCACACACCTCCCTATGGCAAGGTTTTCCTACTGTTTTAAACACATACAGTTTTTCTCATGAAATGCGAAGAATTTATGAATTCTGACTGATCTGGTTACCCTGCAAATTTCTTTTTCATACAAGATGACAGCTGGAAAATAAGATCCATGTAGCAGAGCTGAAGATATCTGCCCAAATGGACTGTGCTGAATAAACCGGTGACAGCTCCAGACCGAATCCTGTCAGGATCAAACAAGCTGAAAGCACTGGAGGGGAGCCCTCTGTGGTGGCAATGCTTCCAGACCAGGAACAAAATGAGGCATGCTCACTCTTACCCTCTTCTGGGGGGAAATAAAGGGCGTATACTTCATTAGAGGTGCAGCAGGACACAGTGTCCCTGTAGCTGCTGACCCTGCACCTACTGCACTTCCACCCCGCTCCCTCCTCAGCCTCTTCACATCTACCCTAAAAAACAAAGAAATGACTGCCCTGTGCACAAATATGCCTTATATGGCTTTCAATCAGCTGCTCTAAAACCAACCACAGCCCAGCCATGGGAGCAAACCTCCAGTGCAGGTTGCAGGGCAGAACGTAGCCCGCCTCCCTTGCAGTCATGCTGGTACCAGTATCCAAAATAAGTGCTCTAAGGTTTCTGATCTCTGCACTGTCAACACTCACTTCCCTCTCCGACTCTCCTCCCTGAGGGTCAGAAGTCAGGCTGCATTTTCTTCAAGTGCAAAACAAACGGGTGCCTGAGTAAACAAAAGGCAGTAACCGCAGCTGTGCCTCAAACTCGAGTGCTGCTGCCTTACCCCAGGAATGCCACCCTGCGCTCGGGCACTTGTAATCTGAATAAAACCACGTGCAATAAACACATCCAGCCATGCACTAACTTTGCAAATACCAGTTTGCTGCTCATCTTCCAAGATGAGGATCAGTCATGAGTGTGATACCACATCTGCCAAATATAATTCTCAGAAAACTCCCAGTTTTGTGGTTGGGCTGTTTGGTTTTTTGGGTTTTTTTTGTAAAAGCTGAATTTTTGGGGTAACTAGTTCAATTGCTTCCAAAATGAGTCTATAAAGGATGCTGCAGTAATACCTGCATGCTGCAGCATGCGCAACAGCAGCTTCTTCAGGTGGCAGCAGTCACTTTGGCCACTGTGACCCTGGAAAATGACTCTCTGCAGACATACATGCCTCGTTCAAACGTGTATGTGCTGGAGTGAGTTCAGAGGAGAGAACACCTCTGCTGTAATTACAGGCTGGAAGAGCTGGGGTTGTTCGCTCTGGAAAAGGGAAGGCTCTGAAGAGACATTACAGCACCTCCCAGTACCTTAAGGGGACTTACAGAAGAGCTGGAGAGGGACTTTTCACAAGGATATACAGTGATAGGACAAGGCGGAATGGTTTTAAACTGACAGAGTGTAGGTTTAGATTAGGTATTAGAAAGAACTTATTTGCTGTGAGGGCAGGGAGGCACTGGCACAGGCTGCCCAGAGAAGTTGTGGATGCCCCATTTCTGGAAGTCTTCAAGGCCAGGCTGGATGGGGATTTGAGCAACCTGGTCCAGTAGAAGGTGTCCCTCCCCATCGTGGGGCAGGGGGGGTTGGAACTAGATGATCTTTAACCAGTGGAAACCAGTTGGTGATTCTGTGGTCCAAAGCAGGTACCCCAAGCAAGCCCAGCTCTATCAGGAGCTGAACCCGTGAAACATCTCGGTAACAAGCACCAGCAAAGCAGAGAGACGCCAGCACAGCACCTACCGATGCCATTCCTTTGCCTCCCCACACTTCCACAATCAGCAGAGTTTCTCTTCACAACCAACCTCCTCCAGCAGCAGACAGGAACTGTCATTCCCCAGAGCTCCTGTACCTTGATACAGAGGCAGTGCAGTGTCACTCCCTACAGAGCAGCAGCTCGAGCAGCTCCAGCTGCCAAGGAACTTCTATTCATGGAAGCATGCACTGCAGATACAAACTGTGTAACGCTGCATAGCAATCCCCTACACTAAATCAAAGACAATCTTTATTTTCTTTATGACTGATACAAGGACACAGCTGTCCTTTCCCCAGTAGCAGGCTTTTCTCCCCGTGTTTTGAAAGCCCAGACATGTTATTATAAAGAACACTTGATGGGCAGTTCCAGACTGTGGAGACACACAGAAACAGACAATTTATGGTGAAAGATAGGTTTGTGAACTTACACTCTGCTCTTCTAAGATTTTTCATCTGTGAGAGCTTGTTCACTCAAACACATTTGGCCCTCAAGCTGCAACATCAGACTGTTTCTGCAGAAGCATTTTATTCGATATAAAAGACAAGAATTTAAGGGCACACTAACATAACTTAGAAAACAGCTATCAAATAAGCAAGCTTTAGTTTTCAAAGAATCTGGTTGTATTTCACACAATCACTTGAGAAAAGCTACCCAAGACTGGCTGATTAGATTGGGTGGCGGCTGCCAACATGATGTGACCCCTCCAAAGACCCTCTCAGGATATTGCCTGTTTTATCGGCAGGTCCCTTCAGAGGGCAGATGAAGCAGCGGGAGGTAGCCGAGAATCGCGGTGCTCTACCACCACCTAGGGGACTGAGCCACGGCTCAGCTCGGGAGGGGGCACTTGCAGCTGGCAGCCCAGTGCTAGCTGAGAAGGGCACTGCTTGTGAACAAAAAACCACTGTTCCAGCCCCAAACCCCCACTTTCCCTGCCTTTCCCATGTAACTCGTTTGTCACGCAGCTCTTAAACCCTATTTTACCTGCACTACGTCACACTCTTTTTTTCCCAGTTTTCATTTAGTTTTACCATGTGTTGTGCTTCTCTAGTCTTCGTTTTCCCTGCTTGTTGCCCCGAATAAGTACCGATTATATATAAACCTAAGTATGTGCTTTACAAAATCAAATACTTTATGAGGGATTAGACTGGTTAAACATGATTGAAAAAAACATTATTTTTAAAAAGCCAGTAAACCCATGAATTTGCTACAATAAGAGAAAGCCAAATCAAACCTGACTTTGAAAATGGAACATTCAGCTTCTGTTCACATCAAGATTAGCACTGAGGAGCACAGTGCATCTCCCTCTTTTTTCTGTTCATCCTAGACTTTACTAAGTGCTTTTGCTGACAAAGTCCTCAGTTTTACATGCATGGGCACTGTGGGTCCCACTTTTTCTGAAAAAAGTAGAGTTATAGAATGGCTTGTGTTGGAAGAGGCACTGAGGCCCGGGAAGTGTAATATTTAAGGTGCTCACAAAGCAAGTAAGTAATAAATTTTTATATTTTCTCTTGCCATACACACATGCAAAATTGCAGGCCTCTTTATCTTCCTCAGCTGGGTTAGAAGCTTCTAGGTTTTGTGACAGCACCACTGGGTGCTCCTGCTTTCCTATGAAATTCCTTCAGGCTGTTAAACCAAGCAAGTAGCAGGCACTTTGAAGCCAATTTTAAGTCTGTCATCATGTGGTATTGATACAATTGCAGCCTCCTTGGCAAACCTTACACTGTAGAGGTTTGTGTCTGCTTTCCAGTCAGTTTTAAATGAAAAAAATTGTTTTAAGACATTGTTGGTAGAAATATCTTAGTTCTTATTGATCCATTATAACAGTATCTTCCCTGGTGACTAGCAATCCCCTACACTAAATCAAAGATGAGAATAAAAAATGATTTTTCCACCATCAATATGTACTACCTTACGGAAATTACGAAGACAGCAAAAATAAGGGGGAAAAAGAAATTAACTCTAAACCTACAATTCAATATGTAAAGTGACATTGAGTTAACATTCAGGGGTCTTCTGAAGGACTATGAAAACAAGACACAGAATCAAGAACCAACTGCACAGAAAGCAAAGCCAAAAAGCCCTGAAAATCTCCGTCACAGGAGGCAGATGCCTGTAAAACACTTATTTTCAACGTTGTTAGAATACAGCAGAGAACTGGGGCTGAACTGAAGAGTTCAACACAGACCCCAAATTCCCACTGACGGGCGCTGCAACAAGCACGCGCCATTACGGATCCTTCGTGGCTTCCAACATAAGGGGCTCTCCGCAAGAGAACAGCCCCTTCCCACCCAAAACACGGCTTCGCATTTCAGCATCGTCCTACGGCCGGTCTCTCACGTAGCAGCGGATTACACCCAGCAGCGCCCCTCGGGAAGCGCAATGCCGTAATCCCTTGAGTAGGGATTAGGAGAGGCGCAGAGGGGCCATCCCATCCAAACGGCTCCCGCTGGAAAGTCAGCAGCAGAACGCAGCCCGACCAGCTTCCTCACGGGATCTCAGGGCACCCCGCTGGGATTCGTAGAGGAATCTCCCTGCAAAGATCTCACCCAAAATGTCCTTCAGGTAACTGCTGATGGAGCGATGGGCCCTGCATTTTCCCTCTGCACCACACCAGTGTGAAAAAACCAACCATAGTCTTTCCAAAGATGACCAAATAATTTGAGCAGATTTAAAACCCATCACAAGAGACAAACAGAAGGATGTTCATAGTGAACAGAACACAGCAAGCATCTGATTTTAGGGAGCAAAGAGGCCGCTGATGGGCTAAAATATTGGGGTGCCTGATGAACTTGGGAGTTGCTTGGTGTTTGCCAGGGAAAGGTGGATGACACACAGGGGATCAATCGCCTTGATGCTGTGTGTCTGAGGAAGCCTGGTATTTAATTCTGGTTCTGAGCAATGCTAGGAGACAGCCAAGATGACAAGCAGCTGTAAATGTAGATTTTAAAAAAAAATTGTATTTAAAATCTGTTTTTAAAAAATACAAATAATATTTGCCCAAAAAATTAGAAAGCTTTCTCTAGTACTTTTTCAACGGGATTTTGCCCTCACTGGACTTACTAAAACATTGGACCAAAAAAATTGCAAATGCTCCATACAACTGTCTTGTCAGGAAGGAGTTGAAGCATGGAAAGAAAATTGGGTTGTCAGAAAACCAGACACCTCAAAATACTCTCCTGGCAAAGGGAAACTCCTACACATGTTCCGAGCACCCTCTCAGAGGTAATAACTACCTACAACCAGAGATGAGAACTTTGCACAAGAGTGCTTTTGTGTTTTCAAGAGCTGACTGAGTCACTCATGAGTCACTAACAGCAAAAACGGTGAGGTTACCTCCTTCCAGTGCTCATCCACCGTCCAAACCCCATCCCAAAAATGCAGGGAAGTGCAATTAAAAAAGTCTTTATTCTACCCAGTTTATGGATCTCTGCCATCTGACACTGTCTTCCTGGTATTTATTTCTCCACCCCAAACCTCACAGTGAGCCTTCCTCCCCCTCTCTGCCACTGGGAAACTTCTCCCTCCTGCAGCATGGAAAAAGTGCATGGGGAAAATGGAAATATGGAGAAAAATCTAAAAATTACTCTTTTTTAATGGGTCCAGTGGGTTTGATGAAGTTTATATACAGCTAGAATTGCTGTCTTCTGTTTCTCCTGGATTTGTAAAATGAATAACAAGTCTGAAGGTTCATTACAGTTAATTGGTTTTTTATTTGCCCAGCAGAGTACTCAGCATTGGAATGCAAAATTAATCTTACTAAACTTGTCCCAGCCGGCTCAATGACTAGTATGGCATTAAAAGATATTAATTCTTTTTTCAAAAAATGCAAAAGACAAATTACTTTGCAAAACACTGCAAGGTTTAATGAAATAATAAACAATAATAAAATATTTTATAATTTATAAATTAATTTATAAGCAAAGGTAAATTATTTTACAAAACGAAAAGTGTTTCATTTTTATACACATTGATATTAATTTATTTCTTGTACTCTTTGCCTAAAGCTCATAAATACCACTACCTTTGGTCAGAAAAGGCTATGTTTCACCAATCCCGTTAGATATTTAATAACAGCTCTATCTCTACTATGACAATATAGGCAAAAAGGCAGAGGGCAAGAGAGAGAACAAAAGAGATGTTCCCTGCCTTAATGACCTTGTAATGCTCTTTACCATCCGTTCATTTGCTTAGGCAAAGCAGGGCAGCTGGCTGCACGTTCCCGTTCCGGAGCCGGGTTTGATGCTCCCCTGTGGCCAGAGCAGGTGGGATCTCCTTGCTCAGGCTGCAGGACCCGAGCAGCCACTGGTTCAGCCCGTCTGCAGACGCTGTTCATCCATCTGTGAAACCACAAACAACGACCGGCCACATCTGTGCCGTGCCGTGCCGTGCCGTGCCGTGCCCAGCCTCCTGCCGGCACCCCCCCAGCACGCTGCTCCCCGCGTTTCCCCGGTGCCAGCTCCTTCAGGGCGCAGCCTTGCCGTGGCCCCAGCTGCCTCTCGCCACCTCCCACCAGCACCATGGAGCCCAGAGGAGCCTGGAGCTGCGGCCGCCTCGCCTCTGCAGCGGCCCCGGCTGCGGCAGGAGCCCCGAGGGAGGGGAACGAGCCCTCCGAGCAGCTTCAGCTTTCCTCAGCACAGATGTCTAACACAGGCCAGAAGAAGAGAGTTTGAAAAACCCTGTTTCTTCTGCTGGGGGTGGGAAGGCTTGCTGCTGGCAGGGCGGTGATGGGCAGGGAGAGCCGTGGTACTTACATACCACCCACTGCACACAAGAGATGCCAAAGCACCCACCTCAGCAAGCCGTGACTCTGGAGGCATTTGCGTGGGTTACTTCATGGCCTACAATTTTTTTATAACCTCCAGATCGTATTTTATTATATAAAATCAATTTATTTTGTGTTTAGTTTTGGCGTAACAGATCAGATATCTGGTTTACAAACAGATTTTTTTACCCAAGCTGTGAAACTAAATTAAGGAAGAGTAGTACAACAAAAATGGTTACAAAAGACATCTGCATCCGAGACGGTCATTTAAGACTCCTTTTATAGTCACTGGGCAGAAACAATCCATGATTCATCTCATCCTAAATATAACTGGCTAGAGAGGCACGGATAAATGATGCTAAAAGATGAGAAATAACCATTCTTCATATACATTTTTGTGCAGCACAGAAAAAACACAGTATTGATTGTATATTCAGTAGAGTAATGTTTTTCAAGAGTTACAAGAAAACCAAGTCTTCCCCAAATTAATACAGCCTTTTTTTTTTTCCTTTTTCTTTTTTTTCCAATTAGAGGAACGTAGAGTGGACATTTTCCTAATGTCAGTGTAAAAAAGTAGAATTAATTAGGACTGTCATTTCCACGTATTGACACCATCCTAATTCATACTGTTCTTGCTTTATCTGTCTGGATCTGGCTCCTGCTGTAGCAGGGAGAAATGGGGGAGCAGAGCTGGCTCTGCTGTCGCCTTCTGCCAATATACGTGAGCACGGATTCCATCTGCCACCCCGATTCCCACACTCTGGCTGGAGATACGGGACACTAAAGAAACAATGAGCAAGGAAACCATGAAAGCCCAGCTTTACCTTGCTCTTCACTGCAAGCTTTAACGCTCCAAAAGGCAAGACAGTGTAAGAGCAGCGTCATTACAGAGGCGACGAAGCAGATGTTCAATACACAGCGCTTCAGCTAGACCAGCAAGCTCAAAGAGGGGAAATCAGTAGCAAGAGGAAAGAGGTTAAAAACTCCTCTCTTGCCTGTCCTCAGCTGCACACAGATGTTAATTACTACTTGCAGGATGCCAAGCTGTTGCACTCTCCCTTCTGCACTTGCAAAAGCCTGTTGAACCCAATGCCCTCACCCAGTCCCACCTACTCCTTGCACCCAGGACAACACATGCTTCTTTATGAGAGGCAATTTTAGCACCCTGCTACCTGCAAGCCGGTGACTGTCCCTCCACAGGGTTCTATAGATGCACCTGTAGGCACACAGGACACCAGGCTGGATCACAGGAATTTGTAGCATCTTTGTGCTGCAGGAAACCCCAGATCCCATACTCTGTACTGATGGCATGCAGATTAGGAGATGGAGTTTGAGCTGTTTTCTACTGAATCTGAATACCTGAAATCTGAGATCTCTGAGCCATCTTGGAAGAGTTATGGCAGAGAACATGCTCCTTTAGCAGCTCTGGCAGGTGATAGTGGAGTGGATTTTGCAATCCGGCATTGGAAGTCAGTTCCTCACCTCTCAAAACCAAAATGACTCAAATCTTGTAACATCCAGAGCATGCTGTCACGCTCATCTCAGTTGCTGGGCTTTGAAGGACAACTGAGCAAGCTGAGCTCATCAATGAAAGGTTGCTGTAATTATGATTTTGTTTTTTTCATATTTTAGGTTTCAGGAAGTCTGCATGGCTTCTTGTTTGAGACATGCAATCCTTATGTTGTTAACAGAGGTCAAACAGAGGCAGTCCTGGACGAATCCTTCACTCTTTTTATAACTCTTAATGCAGACAGATAACAGAGGGCTTCAAAGTACAAGATATCAGCTTCGTTTCAGCTGGCATAGATTTCCTTCCTAGTAGCTGGTACAGTGTTATGGATTTAGGATGAGAATGATGTTGAGAATAATGTTGATAACACACTGACGTTTCAGTTGTTGCTAAGTAGTGCTCACTCCAAGTCAAGGACCTTCCAGCTGCTCACCCTACCCTGCCAGCGAGGAGGCTGGGAGTGCACAAGAAGGTGGGAGGGGACACAGCCAGGACAGCTGAGCCCAACTGGCCAAAGGGACGTTCCATACCATATGGCATAATGCTGAATAATAAATCTGGGGAAGCTGGCCAGGAGAGACCAATCACTGCTCAGGGACTGGCTGGGCATCATTCAATGAGTAATGAGCAACCGCAGTGTGCATGATTTGTTTTGCATATTCTTTTATCATTGTTATTACCATTATTTCCCCTTCCTTTTCTGTCCTATTAAACTATCTTTACCTCAAACCACAAGTTTTACCTTTTTTCCAAATGGCTGGGAAGTGTTTAGCTGCCTGCCCAGTTAAACCACAGCACAGCTACGCTGCTAGAGAACTGATAAGCACGTGAAGAGCATTTATCAATAAACACAGCAGAGAGAAGCCATATCTTTTGAGTTTTAACAGAGACCCTTCTTTTTGCAAGAGCATGCACACTCCAGCTGTCCTCACTGGTGACACTGTGACAATGAGAAGAAAAACAAAGGAAATGGATATTTCTGAGTATTTCTCCACGGACACACATTCTATGCAGAGTAAAACACTCATGCAGTTAACTGCGTGTATGGTTGTCTGCATTTAGCACTTTAATTATATCAAAATGTTGGTGGCTAGATGAAGATTTGACAAAGAAAAGGCCCCAGATGACAAACCTTTTGATCTCAGTCTCTTAGTGTATGTTCTAAGGAAAACAGGTTGTCAGTAAACAGCGATCTGATTGTTTGCTCCTTGTCTGACCAAGGAAGGGCAGTGGAACAAAGGATTCAGTGTTCAGGTGAGTCCTGGCCTCAGGTGAGAGCCACCTGGCAGTGCCTCAGCAAGGACTGAGATAGCCTAACTAATTTCTGGAAAGGAACCAGAAGCAAAAGCGACAGTTATATCCATGTACCCCACTGATGGGAATCAGCTGCCACTTGTAATATAAATACATAACAAAACAGAAGCACTGGGGTAGCCTGACCTGCTCCTGGAGAAGGAGGACTGCTCAGTGTACCTAGGCATTTTTCCAACCAGGACTTTTTCTGTGTAGGCTTTGTCTCAGTTATCTGTGCTTATCTTACTTTAGGACTGGATCATAGCAGCAGAAGGCAATACATAGCCAGGCCAGAAAATTGCTCTCAGGCCATGGTATGAAAACCTGCTCAACTGAGATCCAGGGTGGTCGCCAAACTTTTCTTAAGGTGACCCCATGGCCTGAATTTCACTTCCATAATTGAATTACACCTGTGTCTTTCACCCCTCTGTTCTAGGACACACTTCAAGTCACGGATAAAATCCAAAACACTCATTTTTACTCAAAACATCCGGAATGGTCTTTGGGACCTTGTGGGCTACCAATGAGCCTGTGATTCTTTTTGCTTAATGCTGTCTTATTTAAAATTGGCAGCAGCTTTTGAACTAAAAGCCCATCCTTACTATAAAAGGACATTGCCTGCAGTGAGCTCCATTAGCTGGTCTTTTATCTCCAAAGCTGGGCTGAGGATCAGGGAAAGCTGTTCTTTGCTTGGTAGCTCATGTTTCTTCTGTTCACTTTAGCCCATTGTTTTGAGGTTCTGCTCTGGATACCATGCATGTGAGAGCAAACTAATTTTCTATTAGCCTTTGAAGAGAATAGGGAACACCGTCTTCAAAGATGAAGGAAATCACCTCATTTTACCCAAAATATGTAGTAGCCTGGCCAAGGATGGATGTTGGTGGCTGCCACCATCACTGCTGCTGTTTGTTCAGAGGCAATGGCCCGTTGTTCTGATACAGCACCTCCTCTTCCCCACAGCCCCCAGGACTGTGCACACTTTGCTGTGTGCAGACATGAACACATCCCCCATTGCCAGTGCGTGTCCCCAGGGGGGCAAACAAAATGTAGCACATGATGGGTAGAGCATCAGGTCATTGAAAATCGTGGCGTGTCCCCTGAAAATCGAAACACAACAACACGTCTGACACCTCTCCTTTATATTAAAGAAGTGTGTCTAAGTGGTGAAGAATAGAAACCTCTCTTTTTGCTCTGAGGCTGTGGGCTTCTCTGGAACTTTGAAACGCAGCCCATGAGGTCATGCTCACTGCAAACAAGAGCACACAATGCACTATTGCTTCCTGCAGACCCTGTTCTGTTTGCGCCAGAGCGTGTGAGATTGCCAAGATCAAAGAGATGCAAAACACCAGGGGTATATAAACATATTACTGCACTAATGCAATGCAATCAGTGCACGTGGGAAGAACAGTTTGACCTTATTTCACTTTCTTCTGCTTTCAGAATAAACATCACATCAGCATGGTCACTGTTTGCTGTTGGAGCAGTCCTTTTGTTGTGTCTCCTGAGATAATTTCTGGGGCCATGTAGGCAAATATAGCACTAACATGTAGGGTAACACACCAAGAAAGCCTCTGGAGAGATTTCCCTTGGGCTCTGGTGGGACATGGGTGAACACCTTTAACTGAACAAGGTCAAGCTTGCAGGGAAGTGCTGGCACGGAGACATTCCCATCTCCATCATGTTACAATGCTCCTCTCAAAGACAATATGCAAAGGATGAGGATGGGAATGGGGGTGGAAATGGGGATGGGAGCGAGAATGCTCTGCATTCTCAGAGCAGAAGTGACAACTCCAACTACAGCTTCAGCTTAGCAAAGATGAAAGTGACTTATCCCACAAAGGGCACAGGTCCAGGCTGCTTTGATACAGCAATTTTCTCATCTTACTGACTGCCATGCACTCCTTTAGTCTCTAGCATCTTCATACCACTGTTGTAGCTTTTTTGTCTATAAATCTCAAAGAACTTTATTGATGGGGGAAAATACCTCACAATCCCTCTAGGAAATAAGGATAATATTAGGTGCATTTACAAATAGAGGGATTCTTTGCAGCTTACTGTAATCAAAGCCAGGGGGAAATGAGAACAAGGAATGGTATGGGCAGGTCCTGTCTTACTCCACTGAAGTGTTCCTAGGGTAAAGAATCAGGCTGTCCCAAACATACCAGCATCCCACCACCATTAATTACTACCATTAATTACCATCATCCCTGAGCTCAGGTAAGAACTGATCATGAGCTACATCTGCCTATTTTGAGCGCTGTTTTGTGTGAGGGACAGCTGTAAGCACACACACGGACATGAGGTGTTAGGCTGAGCGGAGACTCTCACCTCCACAACTCACACACTGGGTCACCAGCTGAAGGAGGAGGTAAGCGCAGGGGAATGTATCGTCCTAGAAACTAGTACTGCTGTCTCCAGGAAAGTCAGGCTAAAATGACTTCCAATGAATTAGGAATACACAGGACTTCAGAAACGGATGATATCTACTTGTGCCTCCTGGACTACCTCTTACAGAAGGCATAGAATCTTAAAATATCTAGAATATTGTCCTGAGAACAAAGGTCAGGGAAGATTCCATGTCTGTTCACAGGACTTAGGACCCCTCAGATACCTCTCTCTTGTTTTATATCAGACTTTGTGGAGGCTGAAACAAAGATAAATTTTTGTGGCATTTTCACCAAAGCCAGACCTTCCTTTAGCTTAATTGCAATGCTGAGTTTTTATCATATGAACCAAGTAACCTGAGATGTAAGTGAAATTATTTTCTTTTAAGAATGGGGAAGTACCTGTAAAACCAGATGATTGACAACTCTCTGGTAAAACCAGACAGGTGAGATGCCACAGAAACAAATGGATACTTTACCTTTGATGCAGAAGCAGCATTTCAGAAGGATCAATAGAGAAGGCTTTAATGTGCTGTAAACATCATGAGGAACAAGAGGCACTACGTGGTCAGATCCTTCAGTGAGAACAAAGCCAGTGTTCCTTTGCAGTGACATCTTTTTGTTCTCTTACACACCTGTCAGTCACCCAGGCCTTATTCCTTCAGCATTTACATGTGCACAGGCACATCTCGATTGCAAGTCCAAGAGAGGATTTCAGTATTCCTGAGAACATCCTGGTGAATGCAGTGGGGATGCACAGAAACCGGACTCAAAGCAGATGCTTCTAATCTAAATACAGAAACCTACAGATGTACAAATCAGGTTTAATTTCAGTATCAAGTGATATGCTCAAGTCCTTCTGGATCCAAACCTTAATGGTACAACAGTCTGCTTTGCCTGTAGGATCTCTGATTGCAAAGCATCTTGCAACAAGCACACAAATGTGTTATGTAAAACATAACAATTATATCCATGTTAGTCTTTCATATCACACTTCAAACTGAAGTCTGTAGTTAAGCCATAAGGAATCCACACATGCATCAATATGACACACCAGAGCTGAAAATAAATAAGGGCTGGTTAGGACCTCTGGTTTTACCTGAAGAGCAGCAAAAATGAGCAAGTGATGAAATTTGTTGTCCACTTCTGACTTGTATTCTGTCAAACCAATCCTGACTTAGCCTATGGGCTCTCATCCAGTCTGTCTTGAAGCCGAAAGGGTCAGATTCAGACTGCTACGTGGAAGTGACAGTAGACTCACTCTAAGACAAGACAACAGGTTCCCAGTCCCCAAGTTGCCTTTTATTTATGTAACTTCAGATAAACCATTTGAAATTACCCCCTTCATTCTTAAGTTTTTACCTAAGGGTTATAGAGAGACAGTTTCATCTGAACTGACGAAATCTGTTCTATTTCTTTGCTCATTTGCACATATTTTTGTGGCAGCATTAAAGCTGCTAGACCGTGCCAGATATGCAAAAGCAGCAGAGCATAGTGCACCAGTGCAGTAAGTGTACTGTCCCTGTGTGATTTAAAACACAGATCCCAATCTAGACCAAGAGAAATGGACGTGACATAGAGAAACTCATCTATTTTTAAAAGTCTTGCTCAGAGCACATATTGTGGTCTAGACCAATAAGAAGCAGAAATTTGCATAAGAGCTGATGACACTTTATGTACTCCAAAACCACTTGTGAAATCCACAGGATACATGGATGTTGACAGAACAATACGAGCAGCGTGTGGCTCAACAATATCCCAAGCAACCAGAGTTTTTTGGCAGCCTGCACATACTCCAGTAGTTAACAACAAGGGGGAAAAAAAGCAGACTGCTTTCTCTTTGGCCACTGTAACACTCTGCCTTTTTAAAGCAGCATTGCAAAATAAATGAAGTTACTAATGAGAAAACACACAGGATATGGCCTAGATAACAGTCTTTCTGAAGTCTCCGATGCCTCATAAAGGGTGTACCTAGAGAAACCTGGGCTGTTTTGTGGGTTCGGCTTGTAGGCCTCATTGAGGCTATGGGGCCAAGATATGATGTGCTGTTGTACTCCTGGCTTTTCTATGCAGAGACAGCATAGCCACGAGTAACACCGCTCAGGTATTTAGACAAGCTACAAGGTGCAGGGGCATGGGGAGATGTGGGAGGAGCTGAACAGTATGGTCAGGTCTGTCTCTGCATCCCCCAGGGTGGATGTGAGCATGGGATCTGAGATGCCAGCACTCACACACAGAGCTCACTGTCCCCTCAGGGCCCTACACATCTGCCAGAGGAAAGCAAATGGCCTCAAGGGCAGGTTAAAACAGTCCAGTTCCCCTTGCAGTTCAGTGGGATCAAGCAGGTGAACAAGCTATGGCACAAGATGAGGGAGTGCTCTGAGGCAGTCAAGGATCAAACCTGAATTTGCAGAGAAGCAGCCGTTCAGAAAATTAGAAATGGAGATTTCTCCATCTCCATTTCTACCACTATCATGGGGGAAATTACAGGGCAAATAGAGAGAATTTCTTCAATTTGGCTTTTAGAGACACTTATCTTCTAGAAACTCTTATGCTCTTTGGGTATAAGTAGCTTTAGTTAAAGCAAGAAGATACATCATTCAGTTCTTCATTTCACTTTCCTTCTCTGCCCAACCACAGTCCCCAGCCTGGCTACCCACAATCCCAAAAGGCCACCAAAATAGAAAACCATGTACATACCCATTGTTTCATTATGCTACTTTTCTGTTAGGTATCAAAACCCACCAGACCAGGTTAACCTGCCCAAGCAGCTGAGCTGGCCAGCAGTCCATCAAGAGGGAAATGAGAGCAAGATGTGGAAGTCGATCCACAGAAGAAATGTAACAGACAATTGCACAGGGAGACACATCAGCCACTAGAGCAAAAGGAAGAATCAAGCATTTTAAACTGTAAAAAGCCTATTCAGATGCCTAAATAGCATGTCTAGCTGTCCCACAGCCGGCAGCCACTATTTAAAGAGTCCATAGCTCAGCCAGCTGGAGAAGCTGGACAGTTGTTGAGAGCTTGTCAAGTTCTAAGACCATTGGTTACAAAAAACGGTTGGCTAAAACCACTTCTGCCCTTGAGGCAATGCTGGGAATAAGATTTTTCCCACAATATGTCACAGGTCAGTAACCGGTGCAAGGAATGCAGCTCATGCCTCACGTGCCTACAGGAGGAGGAGTGAGATTCATCTGTCTTCTGAAACGCTGGAGATGGACCTTAACTTGTTCCTCAGTGCCCTGGTGGTCCTATTGATGATACTCAACCCAGCTGAAAGGATCATGTCTCTTGCTTCTATGCTCAGGGTAAAATTACTCCCAGATGTGAAATCCAAGAGGAGCCCTCCTCTAGCCCCTGTCCTGGTCAGGTCACTGGGGCTGCCAGTCAGCCTCACAGGCAGCTGCGAACTTTTCAACTTAGGCATTTCTTTTACAGCCTTGGTGATGTCCTCGCTTCCTTCTGCTCTCTTCTGGCTGCTTACGTGGGAGAAACTTATGGGGCGTTTCTGGCTTGTTTCTGCAGCTTTTAGCCATGGGAACATCCTCAGACTACAGCAAAGTCTGTGCCTGTGGCCAAAAGGGTCTCCTTTTGTGTTCTGTTGTGAAGTTCCTCGCGTTTCTCAAATGATTTAGGCAATGGGATTCAAAGTACTTCAGTAACTTTAAAAAAAACCACCACTTTGGTGACATTTGTTTATCTTCTCCATCTCCCTCATGGAGTCAAGCCCAAGTCTGCTACTCACTCATACTACCTGCAGTGATGTTGCCTTGTGAGTGCTCCAGAATGCCCTAAGCCAGCAGGCAGAAGCAACAAAAGATGCCCCAAGATGCCTTCAGCATCTGCCCGAGGACTGCATGGGCCATGTGGACCAGAACCCTCCCATCACCATGTCTCACCTGTCCCAGCACTGCCACCCACTGGGGAGCAGGCCTGGGTTACATCCCCAAAGCCCTGCACAACATTGCTGCAAGGGCTGGGGCAGGGTTTGTCAGCAACTTGAACGGGGTAAGAAGATGATTTTGAGGTGTGCATTGGCCTTGGAACCACTCCTCACAAACCAGTTGCTAATGGTATCCCACCTTTGCTTCTCAGTGATCTGCAGCCCACCACGAAGCAGAGCTATTATAAGAACGTGGGTCTTCCTCCCTCCTTGACTCTGAGCAGGAGACCAGATTTCATCTCCTCTCTATCAGTAGCCCCATAAAAAATTCTTTACTAAAAACTCAACAACTCCTGTGGATTAATCCTCACTTTAATGAATGCCTTAGTAGTAGCAATAAAAACAGCACAGAAGACATTCCTCACCACAGACACCATAACAGAAAGTGTGGTGAACCTGGTTTTTTTCATTAAGGATTCTCATTAATATGCTTTATCAGAGCCTGAACTCAGGACAAATTCTGCTCCAATTAACCTGACAATTCTTTTTCACAGCACAGACATACTGAATGAAGTGTCTGTGTTCATAATCCGTCTCTATGATGCCATGATTCTGAGATAATGCATCAGTGGGACTGTTTGGGGATACGTGATACAATCATCTTCACCGCTAAATAGAAAACTTACAGCGAAAAGTCTCAGCTTTAAAATCTGATGAGATGTTTCAGACCAGGCTGGGGTCTCCAGCAAGATGCTGCCATAAAACATGCTTCTCTGTTTTGTATTCAGCCTCTACTGCTTACTTGCACTTACCCCAGGACTCTTGCAAAACACAACCAAAATTCCCAGCAAACATCTATATATTAACTTATCTCTCCTTAGCTCTCCTTCTCTAAAGTGAGAAGCCATGAAAGCCTCAGGTCTGTGCACATTTGAGGAGCAACATGTGATTGACAGAGAAGGGAAACCAGCAATAAGGCAAGCAAAACATGCACTTGGGACTGGAAGGGGAATAAAAATGTTCAGAGCTCTGCCTTAATTTCAGGAGGCCGTTCCTATTCAAAGTAGATGTAAGCATGAGCACCAGCATGACTCTGAACCTATGTTTTCTGGTTTCAATTTGGGCTAGACTCAGCAGTTGCGAGAACATTCTCTGTTTGTTCCCAGTTAACAATTTAAAATGTCTATCCATGCTTTCCCACAATTGCATGCTTTTTTTTTTTCTAAATTTCCATATCATTTTTCCATTTTGAATCCAACTTTGCTGCATCCAATGCTTGCTGTATTTCATGCAGTCTTGTTGTGCTTGCTTCAAATAAATCAATCATCTTTATACCACACGAAGTTATTTGGCAGCATTACAAATGCACCAAAATATATTCACAATCCCATAATCTATGCTTTCTATTTGCAATTATCTTTCTGCCTTCTGCTCAAAAGCAAGAAGGCCAATTTGCAGTCATAGGCATTCATGTGATCAGGATCTCGGGGCCATAGTAGGCCACAGCTTGGGCATTCCCAGTGCTCTGTGTTTTCCTGGACTGAGCTGCTCATAATCCAAAATATCTACAGCGTCTTTTACATCAACATTCAAGGATGCAAATGCAGGTTTTTCTTCCATAATGCATACAGCCAACCTGTGGGCTGATTAACTTCCAAACATGTTTTGATAAATAGAGAAAAATTCAAGTTCCAAATTTGGGACCATTTTTCATAGTTATTAAAAGAATATTATTAAAATATTGAGCATTCCTGAAATCAAGTCCAGTTTTAACTCTGTTGTGAAAATTAAACCCATGCAATTATACGGACCTAAAAGCATTGGAGGAATTCAGAAAAGTATTTACTTCTTCAGAGAAAATTTTTCAATTAAAAGGCGGTCATAGCTTCTCGATGCTCCCTGAACACACTGAGCACCTTAGCGCCAGCAGTGAGAAATCCCTGCAGCTCTCAAAGCACTCCTGAACAACAGGCTTCAACTTTTTTGTCTCAGATAATCTTTGGGGTGAGACTCTCAGGAACAGCTGCCATTGTGTCAAAATTAAGCTTAAGTATTTAGCTCGAGACCATAAAGAAATAAAATCTGCAGAATGCAAAGAAGACAGAAATTCTGGCCTTGGGTATTGTTTTTAAAACGACCACACAGAAGAAAATACATAATTATGCAAATCATTAAACTGAGTTGGTTACACAAACCGAGCTGGTTACAAGCAAGTTATTCAAATAATGACTTTTTTTTACCGATTAAAAACAGGCTGTTATACTTGGATCCTGAGTTATCTTTAGTTAAACACCACTTAAATCCACATTAAGTCACTGCTCTCTCGTCAACAGATTTTAGATTGAGTCAGCTCTGTGCGCCCTACAAAGGGCTATTTACTCTCTTAAAACAAACACCATTTTATATGACTGTCGGATGGAGAGCTGCGTGAGCTTAATCAGGCATAACTCACTTAAGAGTCACCAAACAAGCTTGAACAAATGGTACCCAATATTTGTCAGAAAAATATTTACACCGGTTTCCCCAACCCAGTGTTCACCGCCGTCTGGAAAATGAGCAAAAAAATGTTTCCCCCCTCAGGCAGGAGTAGGCAAGCCGTCAGTTTAAGCTGTACTTAACAAAAGTTAAATGTGATAATGATACAACGTCAATCACCTTAGGGGGAAAATTAAGGGCTGTAGCTCTGCCCCCATCCTGGCTGGGCAGGAATTTTCAGAAATGCTTTCTCAGTGCTGTGCACCAAGCTGTACAGAAGATGAGCAAAGAGAGAGGTAAGCCATCCCTTGTGCAGCAACCAGCGGTAACACAAGCTTAGGGAAAACAGCTTTTGGCCCTTTGATTTTTGTTGCTCAGCTGAAGACAACGATGAACAACCACGAAAAAAGCTGTAGCTAAAAAGGTAGATGTAGCACTACTTGCTGAATACCGAAACAAACATAGTCTCCTTTTGGAATTTAAGGGGGGCAAAAAGAATCCAACCACATTCAAATTCTCTCTAGGTCAAGAGAAAGTTTGTTTTTTGATTTTGTTTGAAATGACATTTTTCCAACACCCAACTTCAATAAATGCACCTTTTCATATAGAAAATAACTCAGCACAGCCTGTCCTATGAAAATATTTTTCTCCTGGCAGAACCAGGTTTCATGCCTCACCTCAGATGGTCTGACTACTTTGAGAACAATCAGCCACTTTTATTTATTAAACAAACATGAAAAGACATTCATTCTCTTTAAAAAGCAGTTTTCTACAGCCTTCACAACACACAGGCGACAGAATAAAAAATAGGGTTGTTTTGCACTACTTCCTTTAATTTTATTGAGTGTCAATCTATATAATTAATATAAAGTTACTTCATTCTATAAAGATCAAGACACCTTACAGTATAAAATTCCCTGAGATACAATATGCAATTTGAGAGATCACATAATTCTCTATTCCATTTACATCATAATCAAAAAGCAATGGTAATTCTTCTCCTTATAAAACCCGGAACGTAATGATCTTCCTTTCTCTCCCTCCACCCCAATATTTTAAGGCATGGAATAAAAACTTTTTCAAAATGTATTCAAGGAAACTCTTCTACTTAAAATAGAAAATAACTTTCCCCAATTTTTACAGCTGGGTTGTATACATCATCTGCAATGCCTTGTGGAGTCTGGTGCCCAGTGTACAAACCAATTAGCTCAGGCAAACTTTATATTTATCATTGAACTGGAGCTCTTCAAAGTGCATGACAAAAGCTGGTCCTTTGCCTGTAACAGAACACCATGAGCTCATGGCGTGGATGAGCCAAAACCCAGAGATTTATAGAGATATTGTAATACTGACTTCAGCAGCTGTAGGCCTGGGCTGAGTTTCCTCCCAAATGGAAAGCGACAAGTTTGCAACACCCATGTAAGAATGATGGAATCAGACAAGGCTTCTCTTCTCCCAATGGAAGCGCTGTGCAATAATTACTACAAATCTGCAGTTTTCACCATGTAGTTCTTGAAAATCCTCAATGCACGATTTACAAATACTGTGCAATCCTGATCACTTTACACAAATATGATGTTTTAATTGCTTTGCAGCTCTTTTCTGAATTTTACAAAAATATTTCATCAAAGATTTCAACTCTTTGTTTTAAGGAGGCTGAGAAAAAAAATTAACATTTGCGATCTCTGGAAATTCCCATGATCCTGTATCCCGATCTTCTGCCTGTGGTATTACTAATAATTACACAGAAGAGCTGTGTGCCTGGAAACTTTCACAAAACGCTAAAAAAATTAGGAGGACTGAAAAAAATGCACTAGTTTCAGCAGACTGGTAAAAAGTAGTGCAATCTTAAATAATATTTCATCACTTTTAAGACCGGGGTTTTGTATACAGTTATATGAATTGTGATAAAAACTGAACAGAAAAAAGATATTATAAATTCAAAGGGAGAGAGAGAACCCATCATCCCGACACTTGGGTATTACTGATAATGCTATACCTAAATTAAAGTTCTAAAAATATCAAACCCAGTGTTATGGGAATAGCAACCACTGGTAGAGAAACAGATGACCATGCCATGAAGAACATGCATTTATTTAAACCAGCACTTTATACCTCTTGAAGTGGAAGTGCGGCATTAGGAACCATCCCCACTACACCTCATATTGCATAGAGTGCTTTTGCTCCCTTCCCAATAAATATTCTACAGCAACTCTGGCACTGACAACGGAAAGGTTCATCAAGTACTTTCAGCCATCCCTCCTCGCACAAAAGCAGAAGGGAATAATTGCAGAAGCCTGCAAGATCTGAACTGGTAAAAGTGTGCAAATTATTAATGAACTTCATTATTATTAGGTTTTTTTCCAAGAATCCTTGGTTCCATGCTTACCTAATCATGGGGAACATCTAACTAGAAATAAATCACAGTAGACTGCCAGCTCATACATCTTAAAAGCACTCATCCAACATCCCATACTGCTTAAATCAAATCTAATCCTTTCCTAACCTAAATATGACTCACAAATGCCAGTGAAGTTCTGATGCCCATCTTTTATTTGCAACTGACTTTCTTCTTCTCCCACCTCTTCTGTGCCCGTGATTTTATTCTCAATGAAGCCTCCGAGTAACTCCATAGATTATCCAGCTCCTTAAAAAGAACCAGCATGAATACTTTATTCATTTGGGCAGGTCTCTTTTAGGTTGTCCTTTCTTTGCCACCAAACTTCATAGCTGCAAAAGACAGGAAGGCTCAGCTTGGCAAGGATGTGTAATTGTAACTGAAGTTTCTTTCTGGCTTTAGCTGAGCAAGATTACACGTAACCAAAAAGTAACAACACATCGGCTACTAGGATAGCTCCAGCAAAATGTGGGAGTCTAAAAGGGAATAACTACTGTAAATGTTCCTGACAGGCACTGAGCAAAGGAAGTTCTACCTTAAGAACCTATTTATTGATTTAAAAACTGAGCCAGAAAAAGACCTCAAAACCAAAGGAAAAGAAAATAGCAAATCCTTCCCTTTTTATATTCTTTCCTCACACAATCTGTATTTTACCAACAGCGTAGATCTTATTCTCTACAGTAATTTTCTTTTTGAATGGGAGTGATTTGGGAGTTTGGGGGGTTTTTTGGTAATTATTATTTTACAAACAACAGAACAGCATTCTGACTAGTCTGTCCCCCAGCAGAATTTTTAGAAATGCATGCCATAAATCAAAACAGTTGCTACACAACAGCACTGTCTACTGATACTTGAGAAATAAGTTAGCCTTTCTGTATATATATTCAAGATAGTAATAAAACCCCTGCCATTCTGAGCCTTTCCCTGCATTTTCCTGTATGGCAATAATTCTGCAGAGAAAAACACGCAGATACGTGTAAACATCTTCTAATTCCTGAATAAAGGGAGGGTGGAAGCGTTCCAACTTTTTTCCCCTACGGTCTAGCTTTTCCTGTACTTAAGAGTTCTACTCCACTTTCATACAGGATAAACGTGCCTATGGTTTCAGCAGGTCGTAGAAGAAATACTCTACATCATGTGAGCTGTTTGTCCACTCAGATTCAGTCCCCTCCGTACACTTTTTCCTGAATGGAACAATTATTTGGTTCAAAGCATTATTAGTGGGCTGCTGCAATTCCAAGCATTGCTAAAAGGTGCTACTGTATCATAACATTCTTACATTCAACGCTTGCGGCTCAGAATTTGTCTGTAAATAGCTTTCACACCCATAAAAATCAGTTAAAAACATTCATTTTTGTCTTAGTATTACAGAAAACCAGCACTGATCATGTATCCTCTGCGAGCAGAGGAAAGTTGCACGGGCCAGGAAGTTGTCATAGCCGCCGAAATTGGTTTCAGCTGTACGGCTGAAGAACTTGGCATCAGATATTTATGTTGAGCTGTGTAGAACTTTTAAAGTTCTGTAACTGTGCAACTTTTGGAAATTTAACTATGCTCTTTAGGAATCATCTGGCATAATGTCTCTTTGTACTTTCATAATTTTCTCTTTAATAAAAGCCTTCCTTTTGTAGGCTTTTCACAGCTTGTTTTCCTGTACCTGTATGCTTCTCTCACTGATGCCAGTCTTCCGCGGCTAATGCCGACCACCTTGGCTACCAACCTCTGCGAGACCCATCCCTCCCTACACCTTGACGCTGGCCCAGGCTGTCCAGGCAAGCCTCGCCCGCCAGGAACGTTAGCTTTCAAACCAGCTGGCCAGATTTCGAACGGTCTTGATTTGATTCCCAGCCGCCCTAACAGCCTCGCAGACCTTGCAGAAGTGCTCATCCCAGAACGAGGTGACGTGGACTTCGTACTTCTTCCTCCAGGCAAAGTACCGCCTGTAGTTGGGTTTGTTCTTATCGAGGAATTTCAGGTAGGTGGCCAGCAGCCGGGGGCTGGGGAAGTCGTCAACGTGGATGAAGGAGTCGGGGGGGATGAAGCGCTCGTAGTTGGCCCTGCGGGGTCCGAGGACGACGGGCACGGCGCTGGCGGAGAAGGCGTTTCTCCAGAGCTTCTCAGTGATGTAGTCGGTGTGCTGGGAGTTCTCGAAGGCCAGGTAGAACTTGTAGGCTGAGACGGTCTCCACCAGGCCGCCCTCGGCCAGCGCCATCCCCCGCGCCCCGTACACGTCGATGGGCAGGTGCTCCTTCAGCTGGCGGTAGTAGCGCACCCGGGCGTGCTCCTCGTTCCAGTTGCTGATGACCCAGGCCACCAGCCGCGTCTTGCGGGGCAGGACGAAGGGCCGGGGCGCCGGCGGGACGTAGAGGTACCCGTAGGGCACGAACACGTCGGAGTCGCGGCGGTAGGACATGGTCCAGTTGAAGAGCCCGGCCAGCCCCCGCAGGCCGGGCGAGTGCGACGGCGACTCGAAGTTCATCCACACCCAGCGCTGCCGCGGGGGCCGCGGCGGGGACCCGCGGGGCAGCCCCTCGGCGCCGTGCCGCGCCAGGTCGCGGTGGTGG